>JARFXV010001503.1:152500-557284 GCA_031761425.1 Cosmopolites sordidus | reverse complement strand
ATAAACTTATAAAATAGGGCCTATATACAATGATAAAACGATAGGCAACCGAAATGGTATACGCTTATAGTTCAAAAAGTTATCCAATTGACACATATATGCATCTAAGAATTGAACGATTCTGTCAGATACTTCAGAAGAGAATTACGATAAGGAAGGAAGTGAAAAAAAAGGATGTTATGGATCTTTGAAAAAAAATTCTAGAACTTTTCCAATAGCCCAAACATTCAATGAACATGTAATACATTATGATCCAATAATGAAACGAGTATAAAACAAAAGTGTTGGAATCTTTGCAGAATCTGTGAAACTGAAAAGAGAAAAACAACAAAGCTTTATGAAAAAGTCGATAAAACCATCAATGATGCTCAGTCGTTCAACTCGTTTACTTCGCAGTCAAGCAAATCCTTAACTGCCAAAGACTCGAAAGATGAATAAATATGTAGATCAAGGTGATCAAGGTGATAATAAGAATTTCAGTTTTAATATTTTGTTAACGGTCTTCATTAGCATACTTTCTTCAGTATATGATTATAAGGTAAGTTAAATGATATTTTTGTAATAGCACAAGAATAATTGTTTTATGATCTGTATGGCATTCTAGATTAATAGTATATAGTTTTTCTTGATCTTTCTGTTTAAATTATACGTCTTAAACACAAAAAAATGGTTCGTTACTAATCCACGGTTTCAGATAGTCACGAAAGGCTGTGGAACTAAACTCTTGCGGATACAGAAGTCCTACTGTACTAATTTTAGAGAATCAGTTCCAAAGCCAGTCAAAGCCTGCTGGATGTCCAAATTTTGCTGAGACGCTTTGATTTATTTTTGATTTTAGAATATTGCGTTTTTGGAAGGCAACATCTATCAATTAATTTAGGTGGATTGTATTTAATGCTCTTTCTGTTATCAGTAAATTTCCAGATAACAGATTTCCTAAACTAACGATTGGTTTGCAAAATGTTGCAAATTGTTTATAAAAATATAACTACTGCTGGTAATCATTCAAATATAAGATTCGCGAAGAACTAGTCGCCTTTTTCATTCGGTAAACAGTATATATTTTCAACATTTGGTATTAATTGGATCGGTTTCACATTATAATCAATATACAAAAAGTGCTGTTAAATTTGATAGTTCTGCTGATTTAACGAAAACTCCATGTCTTAACCAGTGTTTAATTTAGTATGAAACAAAATTAGAATAGAACAACAACTTTAGCATAATAGTTGCATATTGCATTACTAACCGTATATGCCATACATTAACTAAATTTTATAGACGTAATGCATACTAAGTTTACTTGTGTACGTAAACCCGGAATTTACATTAAAATGTCCCTAGAATCCTAATGCCAGAATTTTTGTTTTAATTTTTCAAAAACGTTAATTTAATATGATAATGGGTTTTGTGAGATCTACATTGGTGCGTGATTTCTGTTAGTGACTGTTAAAGTCCAGAAAATTAATTAAATACACAATATACCGAATGCAAAAGACCATTAATTGAATATTAGGTCATCACCCTATCTCTAAATGAATATAAGCATTACATCATAACAAATATAATATTTTGCGATGCACTTTGTTAGTGTGTAGAAAGAAAAAGAAAATAAATTTATTATTATTTAAAAGGGTTTGTAACCTACAATGTTATGTACTACTCTACACAGCCGATGAGAGGGTGCTAGCCAGAGCGGATCGTTAAGTTTGTGCGCAAAATGTGCCCCTTTAGACTAGATCAACCGGAGAGCAGGGGTGGGGTAGGGGGCGAAATTTACCATAAATATACTAACTACACTATACACTACACTATATAATAGTGTAATAAAGGCTCCACGTTGGACGTTAAAAATTAAATAAACGTAAAAGTAAAATAAAAAAAGGTTAATATAAAATATCTTTCACAGCAGAAAGATGTGTCTCTTCAGCACCAAAGATAAAGGTAAAGATAAGGTAATATAAGGTAATAAAAAAATGAGGCAGAGAAAAAAAGAAGGGAAACATCTCGTAGTTAGTTTTCCCACAAGAGCGGCAAGGGAAGTGGAGCGGTACAGTTTACTTAAATTTGGCTCCGTCCAAGGACTCTAAATTTAGCTCCATTCAAGAACCTTAAATTTGACCCCGTCTAAGAAACATTAAAAAAAGGACAAAAAAGGAAAACAATTTTATGCCTTGCCCCCGTAGCTAAGAAAAGAAAGCACAAATTGGTCGAGGACTACGCACGTGGTGTAGTAGCTTTAAACCTCAAATAACCAGCAAGAAAAGAAGAATGTTCATATTTCTGGCACTGATTTATCAAAAAAAAAAAAGGAAATTACCTTTAAAAGGGTATTACGCAGCCCCGATGTAGTCGGCATCATGATGGGGTGATAGTGAGTTGGGTACCCAAATTCTTCCAAAGGAGTCGCCATAAGACCGCTAATCAAACCAACACAAAACTAAAAGCATTCGGTCTTATGGCTGGAAACTTGAGGTGCAAATCCGTAAAAATACGATAAACTAAATTAGTATACCATAGAGACGTTAGATGTCCTCCGAGGGGGGGGAGGGTGGAGGGATGGGGCTATATCTATTTACATCGATCTAATGATGAAATGAGTACCTAAAGCCGTCTACGATATCCGAAAAAACATTGTTGAAATTATCTAGTTAAATCTGTGGTAATTAATTATTTCGTGAGGGTATTCGTTAATAGCCCAAGAGTTGGACTAAAAGTAATAAACATAGATTAATATTTGTTATATATTATGTGAATCATTTCTCATCTATTTTTTTTTCAGGTGAGTCTAGGCTAGAAAATATGAAAGTACTAATCACTAAAAGGTTTTTGGGGGTAAGCAAACTTTATCCAATATTTTGTGTACTATATATTTAAACTAAATATATAAACAATATTTAGTTTAGTTTTTGTGCAATAAATTGCAGTGCTATTTTGCTTTTCGTTAAAAAACACTGATGTAGAGACTAGTGTAGTAGTGAATACGTGACCAGTTGAACCATAGAACGTAGTTTATGGTTACATTTAATAATCTTTTATATGTTTTATCATAGGTTTTATAAAACTACTATGGTTTTGAGGGAAATGCCTATGCATCTTTATTGAATGGATTTATCCTCGAGAGAAATATCGATTCATTCGAAATCTCCTAGCATAAACAGTACTTCTTTTTGGTCTTACTATATATTTCGCGATATTTTATATCTATTGGAAGTAGTTGATTGATATCTCTTTTTAAGAAAGACATATCTTCTTTTGTATCATCATCATCATCCGCCCGTATCGATCGATTGTAGAATGAAGGCCTCTTCAGCATGCTTCCAACGTTCACGGTCTTGGGCTTTTCGCTGCCACTCGGGTTCACTATACTTATCGATGTCATCAGTCGATCGTGCTTTCGGTCTTCTTCGCGGGCGTTTGCGATCACGCGGTATCGACTTCAGGATTCCCTTGGTCCATCTCTCGTCCCATCGCCTCGCTATATGGTCTGCCCATCTCCATTTCAATTGCTTTACTCTCTACGCAATAATATCACAAACTTTCGTTTGTTCCCTGATCCATGTGCATGGCTTTCTGCCTTGTCTTATAATGCCAAGCATACATCTTTCCATTCCCTTCTGTGCTACCCGAAATTTTTGAATTGATTGCGATGTGAGTGTCCAGTTTCACTTCCATTTGTCATAACGGGTAGGATGCACTGATCGAAGACTTTTATTTTCAGGCAAAGTGGGAGTTTGTTCCTAAACATAATGTTGAGCCTGCCAAATGCCTGCCAGCCACATTTAACACGCCGTTCCACCCTCTCCATTGAAATCATCTGCACAAGATATATAAAGTGATCAACAATCTCCAAATTTCTTCCTGAAGCTGAAATTCTTCTGTCCTCAGCGAATTTATTGAACAAAACCAGCCTCTTTTTCATGATTATTTCTTAGTCAAATAGTTCGCCAGCCGTTTGTAGCTTTTGTAGGCGTGTTTGAAAGCCTCCTCTGGGTCTTGTGAAAGGAGAACGACATCATTTGCAAATATAAGAGGGTTTAAGTTGGTACCATTGATCTATACAGTATCCTGTTCCCAATCCAGATTACGGAATACTTCTTCAAAGCAGGCCGAGAAAAGAATATGCGATATTGCGTCAGCCTGCCGTACACCTCGCTCTACATTAGGTCCCACTTCAATATCATCAAGGCCTCTGTAGCTTCATCATATATCGATCCTAATAGGTTTATATATGTTTTGTCTACCCCCTGGCTAAGCAATGCATCCATTATGGCCTGCTTTGAAATTAAGTACAAACACTTTTTCGTAGTCGAAATTTTTTGACAACCTTTAACATTTGCTTACGCGCCCTGCACACTGTGCCATCCCCATGCATTAAGGCATACATTTGCGTTCTTTTCTTTTTAAGCTTCTGTTTAGTCTTGTTAATTTCCCTGTTTTCTTCCAGAGATTTTTGCACTAGCTGCATGTTGAACTGGCGCGTTTCCTCTCTAATACGTTTTCTTATAGTTTTTGCAGAGCTCAGCGTACTTCCCCCTCCCTCCATCCAAAAGAACTCTCAACATTTCTCATTGTCCGTCCTTTTTTCATTAAATCAATGGTCTTACTGGAGATTTTTGTCTATTTTTTTCTTCTGGTGCTATTGAAGCAACTGAATTAATCACATTGTTGCTGATTTCTTCATATTGAACTAATATTTCCATCTCCCCCGGCTCTTGTAACAAACACCAAAATGATTCGATAAAGCAATCTCGAAATCTCTGTCCCTCTCTAGCAGTTTCCCAGAATCCACTTTACCCTTCTTTGACCTTACCATTCTTTCGCGCTCTCTTTGATAGTTAATCATAACTTTTGCTCGTATTATTCGGTGGTCACTTTTAACATTAAAATTGTTAAGGACAGTACAATTGCATAAAATTGTTTTATCGTTGGTCATGATGTAATCAATTTCACTTATGAGTCCAGATGAACATTTCGATGGCCATTTTCTGCTGATATTTTTCTAATAGAACGAATTCATAATATGAAGTTCTTGTCCTTTAGCAAAATCAACCAATCTCTCACCTCTCTTGTCTCGCTCACCAGTTCCATATGGGTCAGTTGTATTTTCATCAGTTCTTGCTGTTCCATTTCTGTACCTATATTCCTCCTTATATAAAAACTGGGCCGCATCATCATAAAATTCCTCAGTTTCCTCATCCCTTTTGCTTATTGTTGCTGAATCAGCTTAGATGATTTGAAGCCTAAAGTTTTTATTCAGCAGAATGACACATTAAGCTAGTCGGTCAGATGCACTTTAAAATTTTACTACACCGTCCTTTAACTTTAAATTGATGAGGAATCCAATTCCACCACATCGTTTATTCTCCGTGCCACTAGTGTAGTGTACGTGATCAGTTGGATAAGCTCTTCGCCTTCTGATAGTCATTGAACGTAGGTTATTGTTACATTTAATAATATTTTATATGTTGCATCATAGGTTTAATAAAAGTGCTGTATATCAAATATATCAACCACGATCGACATCCCTTAACTTCAGTTATCTAAAACTAAAGTTGGACGCAATGTGGCTGTTAGTATAATTGTATGTTTAAAATATTGTTTAGTTTAATTGATCCACGAGATGTGTAAATATACGTATATAAATATCGTGGCGTAGCGCTCGATCTGGTAACAGTGGTTGTTTCCACTTGGACAGAAGGCAGGCCCGCATCGGATGCATCTTCAGTACGCGATCTATATCAATTATTTTCGTGAACCGGATTTTCCTATTGCGTTCTGAAAATGAGTGATAACAATTTCGAGCAATGATGAGCTTTTTATTACTGGGCTTTTTATTTACTGGGCACGGTGCCACGAGAACTTTTGCCCAGGCCTATGGAAACAGTGTTTTGTCGAATGCGGATATTTTCAGGTGGTTTAAGGGATTCTCAACAAGTCGAGACTCGATCGAAGATGATCATCGAAGCGGAGGCTTTCAACTGCAAGTAGTGATGAAAATATCCACATAATCTGGAATCTTGTGTATTCTGATCGTCGGTTGACAGTCAGAATAATCGTTAAAAATTTTTCGCAAGATCAGAAAAATAACAGGAGGTTGATTTTTAACAGTTCCTGTCGCACAATTCCTAAGTCCGAAACAAAACTAGATAGTGCATTGTTGCTCGAAATTGTTATTACTTATTTTCAAAACGCACTAGAAATTCCGGTTCACAAAAAAAATTGCTATGAACTACCAAGTGATTCTAAGGAGTTCAAACATGTTCTGAGGACAAATCAGATGTTGGCATGGCCCCGCTCTGAAGAGGAATGCAACAATGTTGCCAAATCGAAAACTGCGCCATAAGTCTCATTACGAAATCGACTCAGAAAAAAGCGAATACTGTTCCATCGCCGGGAAAGTGATGGCGACTGATTTTTTGGGATAGTCATGGAGTTGTGTTAATCGACTCTCTTGAAAAGTGAAAAACAATAAGAGGGGCGTGCTACGCATTATTACTTGACATGCTGAAGGCAGAAATTGCGGAAAAACATCCGCATTTAAAGAAAAAGAAAGTTTTGTTCCAAGACAACGAACCATCTCACATTTCAGTGGTCACCATGGCAAAAAATCACGAATTGGGATTCAAATTGATTGACCACCCATTTTATTCATCAGATTTGGCTCCCAGTGACTCTTTTTATTTTTCCTAGGCTCAAAGTTTTGCTCGGCGGACAGAGATTTTCATCGAATATCCATCATATTCGTAAAGGACTATTTTACAGAAAGATGTCAACTACTATTTAGACGGATTAAAGAGATGGGAGCATCTTCCCACCACATCACTGGGAAAAGTGTGTAGAATTACAAGGGGACTATGTTGAGAAATAAAACTGAATTTTACAAAAAATAAAAAAATTATTGTTTCTGTATTAGGCTGGAAACTTTTCCGACTACCTTCGTATTTACACATGTCCCAATAAGTCGGAGTTAACAAGCAATATATTTTTTTGTTATTAGAAAATCTTATGCATTTTTGCTCGTTATTTTTCTCTAGTCTAGTAACATTCTTGAAGACCATACATTTGTGCACATGCCTAAAATTCGGCTTAAAAAAAAGTTTCCAAATAATATTTCCAGATATTATCATTGTCGTTTGGGATGAATTTTATTACATTTTTCAATGTCATTGTCCGTGGTCAACATTTTTGATCACATTTCGTATAGGTTTTAAAACCGCCTATGTAAGTTATGAGTTTGGGATATAGCTGGAAATTCACAACTTGCTTTTTTAAAAATACCATATCAGAAATTTTAATTGCTTTATAATGAGACATTCAATTTATGAATAATTTTGCTGTTGGAATATTTTTCTGATTTGTTTTGATTCATTCCGGCGTTATTGCGCAACTGATTGTGCTGAAGCGTTAGAATGGAATTAACTCTAGAATTTTTGTGCGATGATTTACTATGACTTTTGATGTGGATTATCTCAACCACAGTGCATCGATCAACTCACTTCGAACTCACACGCGACCTGATAAAACAGGTTCGCCATGTTACATATCGTGAGATTGAGGCGTACCATGGCTTTAGCATGACAACCATACACAAGATTTTAGATGAACATTTAGCCGTAAAAAAGATTGGTGTGCATTGGATTCCGCATAATGGGATATACAATTTTTTTGGCAATCGCTCAAAAAAAGGCTTGTGTGGTGCAAGGAAATGTTCAAAAAATACAATCGTGGTGCGTCAAAAATCGTGTATAACATCTATACAGGTGATCAATCTTGGATCTATGCGTGCGTATGAGCCAGAAATTAAACAGCAGTAAACCGCATGTAAAGGGTTTTTCAAAGTGGACCAAACCCTACAAAAGTTATTTGCGCAAGAAGCAGTTCGAAGCAAATTGTCGCTTGTTTTTTTGGGATGAATGGGCATGTGGCTACAGTGCCACTAGAGAATTGTAGAACGGTCAATTCTGAATGGTGCGCAACCATTTGTTGCATTTGTTAGTACAACCAAGTTTTTGAAGAAATAAGAAAAAATAATCATTCTTCATCATGACAAAGCGAGCTCTCACACATCGGATCGAACAGCTCAATATTTGACCGGTCAAAACATTAAATTGATGGATCGTACAGTCCTGATTTGGCACCCAATGATTTCTTTTTGTTCCCGTTCGTGAAGAATAAATAACGTGGTCTACGATTGTCGACGCCGGAAAAGCGGTTGATGCATTCAAATTGCATGTTTTGGAGATACCTTAATCGGAATGGAAAAAGTGCTACGAAAATTGGTTTAAACGTATTCAAAAGTGTATCGATCATCGCTGAAAAAAAATTTAAAAGCAATAAAACCATTTTCAATGTTTTTATTTATTATTCCGGATACATAAATAACAACCCTTGTATATCCCATACAAACCAAGAAAACTATTTATTCTTGGTGCAATTATTATTTGAGTGTATCAGAAACAAAACCAACTTTATCAGTCATAAGCAAAACCGCCAAGAAAAGAACTTATCTCTGAAGAGGATCGTTATGAAAGATAGCCTAAGTGATTAGATTCTATCCGAAGAATAGATCTCAATTTTGTGGTCTCTATAAGTAATGTTAAAGAAGCGGCAAATCAGGTAGGAGTTCTATTTCATCGACATAACAATCGTCTGCAGAAGATTAGCTAGAATTGTTTTCCCTTATGCTTTATAGCTATCGGATCTGGCGGTAGCCATTATCATATAGTCAGGTTAGGAAATAATTTTTCAAATGAGAGAATCGTAAATAACATTTGGATAAGGGTTTTATCGATAAATTGTTGAGGTTTTACGAATACTTCATAATGAAGTAAGTAAAACAATGAATAGTCAATATACGTAATAAAATAGGTGATTGTTAAATCTTCTCGTAACTAACTGAGTTGAACTAATATACGCCTTAATTAAAGAGGCATTAGATTTCCCCCACGAAGTTTTATTACACTAGTCTCGCCTTTTGAAAAATAAGTAAATAACATTCTAACATAACATTTTCTATAAAGTTGTGAAAAGCGTGACAGAAACTATTATTGTATACACTTTTAAATTATCTGCAGAATGTCATGATAACTGAGGAATCATTGAATACCATCCATTGCCAGATCCTATAACTACAGTTCAAGTTGGAAAAAGCAAAAAGAAGTTGAAATTCTTCGAAATAATCATTGTATGTCTATTAGATTCATCGAACAGTTTACTATGACTCAACTTAACAACATCGGATATGATTTCTGAGCTATATAAAATCATTGAACTACATCCATTGTTGGATTCATCTAAATTGACTTCATAAGACTTCTGGCTCTCCATAAATCTGAAACTACCGATGAAACGAAAGTTTATTCGCAGCATTTCGAAAATCTAGCAGATTTTGACTAACTACAAGACACCAAGAATACCTCAGAACAATTTATAACACTTCTTTGACTCGTATTGATTCACAGCGAATCTAAATTAGCAAAAAGTAATAAAAACTATGAATAAATAACTACAGGTATTTTATTTCGGATCAGTCACAATTTGTTTTGGACATGCTGTATATTAATTATTACAATTTATTTGCAATTATAAACGTTAAAGTGACTCATTACACATACAACATGAAAAAGATCAATTTTTTATTTTATTATAAATACAGTAGACCAATAATCATATGTACTTCTTAAATCAGTAATGGCTGAGAGGAACAACACCCTAGATGTTATGTCATTTATCCAATTTTGTAAAATGTGTCATTTTAAGGTGGAAATTCACCCCGAGGTAAATCTCACAGAAGTTTACATATCAATTCTAAATCTAATCAAAGTCAGTTTCGGTAAAGTTTCCTTGAACGAATCCGACATTGCCGACATTCCACTAAACCGAATCTCTGGAAGTTTTGGCATTTATAATTTTACGGATAAGGGAGGTTATTGTGTGGCTTCAGGCATTTGACGTTGCCTGTGGTGATGGAACTGAATGTTTGTGAATTTTCTTGGTAAGGGATATAATGAAGACAATATTTTTATTCATGGGCCTCAATTTTTTAAAGATATTCTTATTAATAATGTGTTAAAATGAATTTTCTGGAATTTTCATTGATCTGTTTATTACACTCATTTGTTTCACATACACTTTTATGGAGTAAGTAAAATTAAAAATCTATTTAGTTTAGTTATAACAATAATAGAGCATAAAATGAGATATATTTGTTGTCAGTGCTAGTGCGGTCAAAGTTTAGTCAATGTTACTGTTCTATCCAATGCTATTCAGAGACTTCAGTACTGGCCCAAGCCATTAAAAACGGTTTATTATTATTTTAATATTGAAACTAGCTAAAACCCCAAATAACGTATATATTGATAAGCCTGTTTTCAACTATCTCCAAGGTCAACTCTAAACTATTACTTCATCATTAACCCAATAATCAATTAAAATCCGAGATCATCAATTTATATTCCGTCTGTACTACTCAACTATACAACAGTACCATAAAATATTTCATCCTATAAACAAATGCTTTGAAGAAGAGAAATATTGTACCGTAATTCCCCGCCAACTGCAATTTCTTCAACAGCGGTTTTGTCTTGCGAAATTGCCTAGACTAAATTTTCAATCGAATTATGGAGCAGCGCGGTGGTTTTTCATCACAATTCCGTGCAAAATGCTACTGTAATTTTCCAGGAAGTGTTTTATTGCCTTCTTCGCATGACACACGACTGTTGGTTATGCATTTACATGGTTTGTATGTTTCATTACTCAAACGAAGTTGATGATCAGGGAGAATCTTGTCATCTGCGTCACTTTAATTACGTAGTTATATGTACATGTCTTAATTTTAATACACAGGTCAAGATTTTGTAAAATGAAGGGAAATGTAATGATTCTTGATACAAAAATTCAATTGTTAGACTGTCTTGCTGCAGGTGAAACGTATGCGAGTGCCGTGAAAAAGAGAAAAAGTGAATGAATCCACATTAAGGACAATCAAAAAGAGTGAGCAATCCATTCGGTGAGCAACCCCTTTCGTGAGGTACTAGTACAAGCAATAAAGGTGTTTCTCGTGATCTCTAACGATGGACAAGATGGAAAGAGCGCTCGGAATTTGGATCGTAGATTAAACAAAAAGAAAGGTGCCTCTTAGCAGCCCATTTATTCAAGAAAAAGCTAGGCGTCTTTTCGAGAATCTAAAGTCAGATCAGAAATTTTAAAAAGCTGTTTTTGCTGCACAATGTAATAATTACTAGGGAGTCGGCTTCTGCAGTTTACCACACTGTTAATCGGTATTCGACTAAATTCAAACAATTGACTGCAACCAAGGGTAGTCAACCAGATCAATCAGATCAAGGATCAAGTTTATTTTGGAAGAGGATGCATGTTCGAACATTTCTGTTTCAAACCGATAAATCCGCACCAGGATTTAAAGCTGAAAATGATAGGATTACTCTTCCTTTTTGTTCTGAGTCTTTCTGAAGAGTTCCATGAGAGTTGAAAAGCTTTTGATGTTGCGACATTGTATGAATCTTACACCAAATTCATTGCGATATTTTCTGCTTGAAATTCTGGAAAATACATCGGATGTCGAAGGTAATACAAGACGATGAGATCCCAGATGAAACAACGATTACTAAGATGACTATTATATCCCTAACGTTACGTAGTTTACAAAAAAATATTAACCGCACAACAGTTGCAAGATTTGGTCTATGATGAAGACCCTTTACTAGAAGAAAGCCTAAAGATTCAAATGGTTTGAATGGGATACTACCACCTTGTAGGAAGCTCCAAACGGAGCTCACACAAAAAAATAAAACACCCACCAATTTTGCATTATTTTTAATATTATTTATAATATTGATTATTTATAATATTGAATTCATACATGCATTTATATGGCGCCTTAATTATTCACACAATATTACATACATACGTACATATGTATGAACATATTTTACATTTTTCTGTTTTCAAGTGTAACCCCAGAAACTCCCTCGCCAACCGCGGTCCTCTATTCGGAACGGAAACCTCGCGGTATACGAGGGCACGATGGCTTTATAAAGAGCGGCACGATGGCTACTACTATAAAAGGAGGCTACACTTCCATTGTATTTCATATTGTTTAGCAAGTCCATCTTGACTTCATTCCTAGTTTAGTTATTTCATTTCTAATTCAATCAATTGCTCTTAATAAATCAAGAGTATCTTAATGATGTGCAAGGTATCTTCTGATGCAAGGTTCTTCTATTTATTATATAGGCTGTAAGGGAAAGTACTTTCGTAAATTTAACTAACGATTCTTTACAATTTTTTGAACAAAATGTTTCCTTAAAACATGTATCTAAAGTGTAGACTTTTCCGCGGATAACAGGTGTAAAAGTAGGATAAATTTTCCTTACAATGGCAACGTCTATTTTGGTCTTATTTATATCGATCTCTGGAATTCAGTTTTGCTTGCATTGATCTCTTAAGGTATTATTTGAAAAAAAAAATAATATTTTTATTATCCTTTATTCCACATAAATTTGATTAGTTTTGTTACAAGAAGAAGGAAAACTTAAACTTTATTTTTTGTTTAATATTAAAGTTGATATTTTTCATATCGTATCACTTTTTAAACGATTCACGTCGCACTGAGACCCACATGGTTAATTGTTGTATTAAATTAACTCTGCAAAGTGTCCACCACCCCATTCTTCGTGAAAGAAGTTTCGTTCGTTGATAAAATATTGAAAAAAAGTTTAGATTCCTTTGGTTTTAACCAATGAAACATTCATCATTTTTTTACCTGTGTGAAAAATCACCGGGTATGAGGGTTTGCGACCGATTTCTCGCTGCCGCCCATATTCTTGAAATTTTTTAACCACTCTATCCGTATCCGGAATTTCGGATACGGATAGAGTGGATACGGATCAAATGTATTGAAATACTTTTTGTCGCAACTTTGAAATAACAGTGTCATGGCAATATTGCGACGTCGCCACATCCTTCAGAACTGATGTGCATCAGTTTATTTGTAGTTTATTCGTTTAATAGTAGGAACAAAATATCTGCCAGATTTGCTTTTCCACATATTTGCTTAAAATGTTAGTTAGGCTGGGTACTTCTTGTTGTTTGAGACATTTTGGATATAATTTTGCTAGTGTTTTATGTAAAGTCTGACCACCAGCTTTTAACATCTCCACAGTTATACTAGCGTTTCCTGGAGCCTTGCCATTTTTCATCGAGTCTTTGTCACTTCCTCCACCAGGATATCCGGCACTTATTCTTCAGTGGAAATTACTGTTCCTGCTTGATTTTGATCTTCATATAACTTTGAATAAAATCTTCGGACAACCTCTAACATTTCCGTCTGTTTGCTTCATATTGTACCATCCTCACGCATTATGGAAAACATGTGTGTCCTTTTCTTTCTTAGCTTCTGCTTAGCTTCGTTAATTCCTCTGTTTTCTTCCAGAGTTTTTTGTACAAGCTGCATGTTGAATCGGCGCGTTTCCTCTCGAATATGTTTTCTTATAGTTTTGTAAAGCTCAACGTACTCGTTTTTTCTTTAAATTAATGGTCTCATTGGAAATGTTTGACACTTCGAAACAATTATCTTCTAGTGATATTGAAGCCGCCCTTTTAAGCATATTGTTGGCGATTTCTTCATATTGGTCTGTAATTTCCATCTCTTTCGGGTCATGCAACACAGCAAATCGATTCGACAGAGCAATTTCAAAATCTCTGCATCTTCCCAGCAGCTTCCCAGATTCCACTTTACCCCTTTTTGATATTATCATCCTTTCGCGCTTTTTTCGGTAGTTTATCCTAATCTTTGTTCGTACCATTCGGAGGTCACTTCTCTATATATATATATATATATATATATATATATATATATATATATATATATATATATATATATATATATACCTCTCTAAATTTAAACTGATTAGTTACTTTAATTCAATTATTTAATTAAATTTAATTAAATAGTTTGATATATATATATATAGTTTAAATATATTTCAGTTTAAATTTAGAGAGGTATATATATATATATATATATATATATATATATATATATATATATATATATATATATATATATATATATAAATATATATATATACATATATATATATATATATATATATATATATATATATATATATATATATATATATATAAATATATATAATAATATATATATATAATATAATATATATAATAATATATATATATATATATATAAATATATATATATACATATATATATATATATATATATATATATATATATATATATATATATATATATATATATACATATATATATATATATATATATGATTATATATATATATTATATATACATATATATATATATATATATGATTAGTTACTTTAATTACATTTTCCTTCCTTTAAATAAATAACAAATATAAATTTGTTCTTAAACCTAATAATATATATTATTATTTTTCCTTAAATATTTAGGATATTTTGACCAACGGTCATCGCCAGTTATGCTAAAATAATTCTTTAAGGGACAATAAAGTTTATCTTCTTATGTTCAAACGTGTAACTGGGAGTGATTTCGAATAAAGGCCGTGACATACAAAATTATGCCTAACGGGCGCACAATTACATTAACCCTTATCTCTTATTTGCCTACGGAAAGGTCCTGTTATCTACTAAACAATCTGTACGTTCAGATCTATGTAATTCTCGAGGGGGCACGTTCTTAGTAAGGGACAGGGTCAAAGGAGTGCTGGTGAGAAGAGAGGACTTTTGTTGACCATCTTCATTTGCACTATAGGGATAAAGCTAAAATTTATATTAGGTTCGATACTAAATTTACTTAAATTTTAAGTATTTTAAATGCATGGGTTTTTCGAATAATATTTTTTTAAATATTCAAATAACTAGGAACATTTTTTCCCGTGCTTCACATAAAAATTGCCTAATCCTTCAGTCACCAGCAAACGGCAACAAGCGTCCGTCAGTCATCAGTTGGGCTCGAGCAAATGCGGCTTTACAGTAGACTTGGCCGATATATATAGCCAGAACCCTTGGTCATTACTCAAGCCCCACTGATGACGGCTTAAGGATAGAAACCGGTCTCGGGAGATGTTTTTTGACGTTTGATAGTGATTGACGCATTGAGACATTTTTACGTAGAGCACAGGATTTTTTTTAAGAAGGATCTTATTTTTTGAATATTTTTAATATTCTTCACAGACCCTCTGTGCATTTTTTCATGAATATTTTTTTCAGTTGCTTTGCAATGTGAAGCTGATTATTTTGAAACAAACTCCGAACAAAAATTTGCTATTAGTAAACTAAAGTTTTTAATTGATTTCTCATTTTAATGAAAATTATTGTTTACACTTCCATCTCATTTCAGTAGTCCGTTATTAGACAAATCTTCTAAAAATATTCTTGATTATCGAATTTCTATATAATGTCGCATCTAATAGGATGTTCCAAATAATTTTGCATATCTATAATTTAATTTTTGATTTATCTTCCTCACTTTTTATATACTTTCCCCATATTTCAGGTAACTGTCCAATCCGAAATTAAAAAAAAAAAACTTGATGGTTTTAATGTGATAAACTCATTGATGCATTTTTCGGTTCAAGAGATAGATCAAATGAAAATCCGGAGGGTTCGGGTCTGATGAATACGCCGTGTGTGATAAAATATCCCTGCCTAATTCGATAATCGTGTCTAGAGTATTTGTTTTGTCCTGAAGCAAAATAACGCCCACTTTTCTGTATAAGGTTTTTGCGTTAATATTTTGTAAGGTATTTTTTAGTCTATCAGTATAAGGCATTATTTCCTCTAAAGCGTCACTAAATGAATCAGTTGCTGTTGATAATGATCAGCTGACCGGCTGACCATATTGAAATGAAACAACTCATAATGCACCACGCCCAGTTAATCCTACCATATACAGAACACAGATTTGGCGTACATATTTGGTTTTGCGATATTGGTTGATGGCACATCCATAGACTATCCCACGATTTTTGCCTTTTTGAATTATTTCAAAGAATTTTGTTACCACAGGTCAACTTTTGAATGTTTTGCCACAGGTACAATCGCATGTAGGAAGTTATTTTTCTTGAATCTGGAGAGCAATGACCCAACATCATCGATTACGGTGTTACTCTGAATTCTGAGTTCTAGCAGCGTACAAGATTTTTTTTGTAGTCCTTCCAATTTTTCATGAATTACTTTTTTCAGCTACCCCCGACATTCTGCATCATTTAAGTGAAAACTTCCAGTTCGCAATTGCTGATATGACTTAACTACGTTAGCATCATCACGAGATGATTTAATCTACCAGATTAAATCATCTTTCAGATCTTCCAGATTAAATCATCTCCTGATGATGCTAACATGGTTAGCAAAACGTGCGTCGAGAAGTTTTCAAAAACTGATTTGATGTTTAGTGGTAAATCTCTTCGAGTTTAGTGTTTCACACCGAAGGTTTCAATAGAAAAATTGATTTCTTGGGAAACTTGAAAAATCACCTGAATCGTTTCTTTAACCGGAAACCTCCGAATTTGGAGAGATGGAGAAATGCCATCGAACGAGTGCCTCATACTGTATATTGATTTCTATATATTTTTGAGTAAGTAAATTTTGTATTCAATTTTTTTCAAATAAACGGGAGGAAATTTTGCATCAACCCAACCGTAGAATACAGTGTATAATATTTCAATTTACAATCAATACTGAATAAAGAAGGATTAAAAGAACCAACTATCAGGACTAACTATAGACCTTATTACTAATTTGGTCTAGGACTATCTCTGTTAGATTTTGTGCCAGAAATAAATTGTTTTTTTAAAACCCTTTGATTGAAGTTTTTCATTTTTATTTCTTTAACCAAATTCATTTCTCTAACAATTTATTGAAATGTATTTCATTATTTTCTTTAGTTTAGTTCACTTATTAAGATACTCTTCAACTTTATAGATAAAGATAGTTGTAACTTAGTTTTCCAAACTATTCGTGCGAAGTAATCACATACGATTGCATTACTTTTTCAATTTTAAAAGATGCTTCAAAACTTTGAAAGTTCTTAAAGGAGTCTAATCTAGCAAGTTCTAGAAATCTTTTTGCTTCCAGATAAACTTACGGGCTGAAAGTTGTTATTTATAAGGATTAAAATATTATGGTATACTAAATTTTGCTGTTATATTTGGAATTGTGATAGTTTTCTTATTATTTGAATTCATGTTTTAAAAATTGTCATAGTTTTTATAGTTTTGAAAGAATATTACTCAAGATCAACCTTTTGTTGAGATTTTCAATAACGTTTCCACTCTTATGTCATTTTTTAGATAGTGTAATTTATGGCTGTATCTAAAAAATTACACTGTGGATATTGTACAATTGCTCGCGGATTTAGGGTAACAGGTGGTCCTCTTACACAATCCTGGTGGAAGACAGACCTCTTCAGGAAATTGGTAGCTCTGCCCTTGCAAGCCCTTAAATCCTCCTGTGCCTCTTCTGGCGGAATTTTGCCTCAAACTAGAAACCTTACTCCTTCTCACTATGATCTCTTTCTTGTGAGCTACAGCATCTGACCACGAAAAAGGTTACCGGAAACAAAGTGGCAACCTGTTGGTGAATATCAGTACTCGGACTAGCCTGGTCATCTCAAATCTTCTGTGCCACCGGAAAACTATCCGGCTGCTCTGTCACAGCCAAGCAGACTGAGTACCTGCCTTAGATTTCAAGTATGCAGACAACATTCATGATGGATCAGTCGTGCGGGACAAAATCGTCCGGTAGTAAAATTTCCTCCCATTTAGATTTCCCCGTGGAGGGTTGCCTGCGATGACGAATTATCGAAATAATCAAAAACACCTTGTTTTTGTAACCTGAAATACATTGTGACTCGCCAAGATCTCGATATCCAGAAAGAGGAACTGCCATCTTATTCAGGGAATTAGTGAGATTAAACGTGAACATCGCCGTGCTGCAGAAAACGAGACTACTGAGTGACAGATGTATTTAGGAAGAATAATATACTTTTTATTGGCGGGGGTACCTCGACGAAGTCAATAAAAAATGAGAGGCGGTCGGGTTTGCTATTAAAAATTCTATAGCAACTCACCTTCAGCAAACATCACAGGCGATCTTAGAACACTATGCTACCCGATAGGCGTTGATCAATATGTAGCAGTGATCAGTGAATATGCTCCAACATTGATAGCCGACCCAGAGGCTAAATATATGTTTTATCAAAATCTTGAGATCACAATGGCGGGAGTTCCTAGACGGAGCCGTTTTGTTCTCATGAGTGACTATAACGCTTGAGTAGGCAGGAAAACCGTGTTTGGCGTAAAGTAATTGATATGCATGGTACTGGTAACATAAGCCAAAATGGTGAATTGCTACTGTCGAAATGTTCTAAGCATGGGGCCGTCATAACTAACACAATATCCAACTACTTCGAGAAGTTTAACTGTACATGACGTTACCCTCAATCGGGCCACTCGCATCTCTTGGACTGTATTATAGTCAGATGTAGAGATCTCAAGAGTTTCATAATATCAAAGCCCGCATTGACGTGGAATGCTGAACGATTCAACGCATTGTAATATCAGCCCGAAATATTTGAGATGTTGCAAATCTACACTAAAAAAAGTACTAAATACGAACAAACTAACCGATGCTAGTGTAAATGCTGTATTGCGTCTTAGTGCCAAAGAAAATTTTACCCATGCTGCATTAGAAGGGAAGAAAACTCTTGACTGTTATTAGAATAAACTCAAAGAAGCGGTCTTCTATGCTAGGAGACATATACTAGGCGTAACAAAAAATAAGCGAGTTGATTGGTTCCAAGATTCCCACGTTAAAGTTAAATAGGAAGCATAATATAACATAAAAGACTTTTGAAGAACCAGTGGTGGGAAAACGAAGCGAAGGAAATTAAATATTTTGTCAACACATATCATCGTAGGTGTTTCTTTTAAGCTTTATAAGGACTATATGGCGCTAAAAATAGGTTTTCACAAATCAGGTACACCCATAGCCTATTATTGAGAAATCGGATATTAGTTTAAACTGAAATAAACACTACCTGAACTATTTTGAATGAGAATAAGTGAATGTGGAAGCACTTGTTGCACATGTTACGGATTTAAGCAATCCCATAACGTTTGGCGAAATAGCAGCAGCTACTGCAACCCCAAAAAACAAGGTAGCGGATATGGATGACATATCCGCAGATATATATATATATATATATATATATATATATATATATATATATATATATATATATATATATATATATATATATATAGCAACCAGACACTATATTAGACCCCAACTTAAACTATTGTTTAATCTTCTGGCTGATTATGGCAAAGTTCGACATTCCTCAGAGACTCATCAATATATGTAAAATTTTTCATGTTAATAACAAAACTGTAGTGTCGCACCGTTGGGCGAAGTAAATTGTAAAATTATACAGGGCTGCGTTATTGCCCCAGTTTTTTTCAACACATTTATGGAAGAAAGCTGGAAGATTAATGCGTTACGAGACGTTATATAACTGATGGATGCCTCTTCAATCTGTGCCGCCTTAAAGCCAAAACCAAAACCCGAATACGCCACATCACAGAATATAGGTACGTTGATCATTGTTCTTTAATAGCATATGATCCTTTTACGCTTTAAACATTCTTAATGCATATATCTGGGCGTATTAAACACTAGGCCTCAAAATTTGCATAAAAAACTAATATTATGACTGTTTCTGTTAGTTTGTCCTCTCGCATCAGCAACATTTATGCATCTGCACTTGAGTTTATGGAATCTTTTAGCTATCTGGGTAGTCTCCTTAATAATAGAACTGGAACCGGAATCGAATTAGCTGTGCTACTAGGACCTATCATTGAGTGTAAAGGTGGCTGTGTATCGAGCTGTGATAGTGCATTTACTTGCCTAAGGGTGTGAATCGTGGAAACCCTATCGGAAACACCTGTGGGTTCTCGAGAACTATCAGCAACGTCATTTGAAACAGATAATGGGGATCAAATGGTACCATAAAATATAAAATTAGAAAGTTCTCATTAGGGCGAACTGCTTGTCGAGATTTTCGTGGTAAGGGGCGTCTGCATTGGGAGAAGCATTTGGTTGGCTAGAGGACTATCGCCTAGAAAAGTGCATGTTATATCGTAATGGGTACAAAGTAACCCTAAGTTTCAAATAGGCTTTTATTTTATTCTATTTATAATTATTAGGGCAGAGAGTTGCATTTAGCACTTAGATACGAGGGTCGTTCAATAAGACCTTAAGAAAGATAGAAAAACAAATTATTTTAAAGAGATTTTTTTTATTTTTCAATATAATATCCTTTTAGCGCTCTACACTTTTCCAAGCGTTTCTGCAACTTTTTAAGTCGCCTAAAAAGTAAGATTTCGGAAGGTCTTCAAAATAGGCATCTGTTTGGGCGATGACCTCCTCGTTCGATGTGAACCATTGTCTGCTGAGCCATTTTTTTAACTTCGGTAATAAAAAATGTAGATGTTATAATAACTCGAACTTTAATTCTATGATTTTGACCATTGAAACTCTACAGGTATACCCGAGCCTTTTCTTGATGGAAGAGGATCTTTTTCTCTTTCAAATGAGGACGATTTTTCTTGATTTCTTCGCTTAACCGGTGCAATAATGAGGCATAATATTTTTCAGTTATTGTTTTTCTTTTTTCCAAGTAATCGATGTAGATAATTCCGCGTGCATCCCAAAAAAACTGTGGCCATAACCTTGTCGGCCGATTTCACTGACTTCGCCTTCTTCGGAACCCATTCGTCTTTAAAAACCCACTGTTTTGATTGTTCCTTTGTCTCTGGAGTATAGTAGTGTATCCATGTTTTTGTCCTTAGTTATGTATCGACGCAGAAACTCATCAGGATTGCTACGAAAAAGCGCCAAAACAGACTTAGAGTCGACCACAGGATTGCGTTTATTCCCCACTGAGAGCAAACGCGGCACCCATCTTGCGGAAATTGTTTTCATACCCAATTTTTCCCTCCCCAACCATCCCGCCAACACCCATCACCCATCCCGCAAAATTGAAAACATTGTATCTTGGGATAAGCCTGTTACCTCAACGATTTCGTGTGGCCTTTTCTTTGATTCGTTGATCACTAAAAACCATGTCGTCGATTTTGTCAATTATTTCGGGAATCGTCACTTCCATTGGATGCCACCAACGATGTTCATCTTTTGTGGATGTACGGCAACGTTTAAACTTATTTACCCAATTATAAATAGTTGTAAACACAGGAGCAGACGTGCCTTGAACTTTATCCAACTGTGTTTTGGTCTCTTTCGGTGTTAAGCCTCTTTAACCACCACTCGAAAGTCACTTTTTTTCATTTTTCTAAATAAACAAATGTTTCTTTCTTCAATCGACAATAAAAATTAAACCATGTGATGAATATAACCGAGACTTTGACAGCTATTTGGTGAATAATGATGTTTACTAAAAACAAACCATTAGGGGCTTGTTGAACGATCACGTAACGTTTTCTTACTTTAAATGTCTAGCACCACCCTCGTATAGTGTTAGATCATGGCGCTTTATCTTTCCGTTTCCAGACGCCGTTCCTTTTCCTTCATTGGACAGTACTGAGCAGAGTGTGGAGTCGCATTTTGAGTGGGCTAGAAGGAGAGAAGTATCAATTTTATCCCAACTAATTAAATGCATATGATTAATTCCATTTTCCTCTTCTATCTCTCTTGGGTCAAGTGCTCAACCATCTTTCGTAGAAGTTTCCGGGGACGAGGCAATTTTGGTTGGAGATTCCTACCGGGTTTTCATTGTACTCGTAGTGGAAAGGTCAGTTTTGCTGTTGAGTTCTGTGGTCAAGGGCCTCCATGGTGTAATAATTTTGTTTAACGTATTTTTGCGGATTTGCACTTTATGGTTTCAGCCAGAAGACCGAGTGCCTTTACTTTGGGTTGGTAGGATTTGAAACAGTCAACTCAAGTGAGGGTCACTGTCACCCCATCAGAGTGCCCAATATACTGCGGCAGCGTTAACAGCCTTTTATAGGTAATTTCCTTGTTTTCATTTCATTTGCTTTTTTTTGTTGATAATTCAGTATCAAAAATATGCGCGTCTTATTTTTTATTTTTATTGCTGGTTACTTCAAATTTAACGCTATGATACCACGTGCGGGGCCCTCGATCAATTTGCCCGTCTTCTCTTGTCTACCGAGGCAAACTACAAAATTTTCTTTTTTTTCAATATGTTTCAATATTAAGACATGTTTCGGCCTTGCGACCATTGTTAAAGAGATTTATGTATAAAATTGTTTCACCAAGAGCCAACCGCGCAATACATCTAAAATATTGTTTTATGAAGAGTCGGGCATTAGCATATTTTTCCCTAAATTCACGTTTAGTTGCAATAATTGAATTATTTACGCTAATGCAAATAACAATTTCACTGGGTTCCTTTAGCATGCATTTATTCATAATTAAACTCTCACGACTGCACTATACAATAACCAAACCCAAACTGTCGCCAAAAAATGGCACCAAAAAGAAATAAAGACTCAGGGAAAAAATGTATTCAGTCAATTTTTTCATAAAATCGCGAAATGGCTCTGCCGTATTAATCCAACAATGGCCTATATTTTGGCATTAAGAAAATGGAAAAAAACGACCTTAGTCAAGCTGATAATTAAAGTTGAAACATATTACACAGAAGATGATGTGTCGAAATGCAGAAATGGGAGGTTGCAACTTTCAGGTTATAATCAGTAATATGCCTTCTTTTATAGTTGTAGGTCTGTTGTTGGTTACAATGAGTTTATATGTATTAAAATTTATAAATAAGTAATTAACAATAATTATTTATTTTTTTGTCAAATATTATAAAATTATGGATAGTGAATTTGAATCTGATGATGAAGATATTGTGAAAACTGTATTAACAAAAAAAAATGGAAAAAATGTGGACGGATTACTGATGCAACCAAAAAACTGCATTCCATGCCCAATAATGAAAGAAATGGACAAAGTTTATACTTAACAGGATTAATCAGTCTTAATCCAATTATGCAACGCTGCCCTCGAAAATATGAACTTGCTGCTAATTTAAGCCAAGGTTATTTCTCCTATGAAGTTAGAATTCCACGAAATGATAACATAATTGGGTATTCCAGTCTGCAAAAAGGCATTAGCTGCATTTCATGGCGTTACATTCAGGAGATTAGAAACTATTCAGATTAACATGACACAAGACATATATAACTAACATGATACTAGACTAACAGGTGGATAAAAGGCACACCTAAATAGACCAAAAAAGCACTCGGTAGCAACTATAGATTATATAGTCAACCATATTACATCATTTAAAAATAATTAATGTAGAATATCTAAATATCAAAAAAGTGCAAGTGTGTCTAGAAAAATGCTCCGATAACCAAGTTAGTTATGACATTTACAGGGAAATATTTAATACAAAATTGAATATTAGTTTTGGGTATCCTCGAAAGGATACATGCAGCACCTGCGATTCTTTTAAAAGCAAGGAATAGGACTGCAAAATTCAGTTGGGCCAATGAGGTCGGTTCATTTTTGTATGATTACATCACACATTCGAATTTTTATCATGTTCCGCGACTTTTGTGGAGGGCAGAATAAGAACTGGATTATAGTGCGCTCCTTCATTACTGAGTTCACAAGATTAACATATTCAACACTATAACTGTAACATTCCCTGTTTGTGGTCATTCTTTTCGCGAGTGTGACAATGATATGGGATTAATTGATCAAAAAAATGAGGCGGAATTATCCAACCATTGGATTTCCGATATAAAAAAACTCACAAGAAATCATCTCTCTTTAATTCAGAAAAAGTACATATGTACATGATCAGGGATTATTCGGAATTTCTAAAAGATCGTTGTCTAAAACAAGTACCGATGAAGATGCGACCCATCAGAGAGCTCATGAATTTAGAAGAGCATCCAAGGCCATTCAGAGACACCCTCAATGGAGCATTGGTTTCTTCTGTAATCCCAAACAAGAAAATTGTGGATCCGGTCTTCCGTCGTCCGTCAATATGCTATTTCAGTTAGTATACAAAAATCACAATACAATGTAATGATAACTATTTTGTAGTAGTATGTAATGGATAACTTATTTTTTAGGACAAGTTATATTTCCAGAGAGAAAAAGGAGAATTTATTGCTACTAAAAAAGTTATGCAGAAAAAAAGCTTAAACTTACTAATGAGAAATCTTCATTCACGCAACATTAACACGTTGTTTCCTATCAAAATGGTGGATTAGACTTTTTGTTTTACCTGTGACCTGTAAAGGCGTTTTGTTGAATGACTCAAAAATGTATTATATTTTCATTCGGTACACGTTAAAGTTAAAACAAGACACAAAATAGATGGTTTTAAAATATTTCGTAATAATATTCAGTTTTTTAAGTTTAAAAATTGATTTCTGCAAAATTGCAAAAAATTGGCTTAACATTTGTTTTTTCCTGACAGTTCAAATGGTAGCACTTGTTATTTATTATATATTTCAGATAATGACGGAATGCAGATAACTTATTTGTAAAATATATACCATCATTAGAAATATGACCAAAATGGCATACGTAATTTGATTATAGAAAATGATTACTGATAGCAAATAAAATATCATATGTTATATATGTGTAGTCTTTATTATTATTATCCTCGTACTGAACTCAGCATCTCAGCCTAAGCTGGTCTATATTACAATGCCAAAATGAGAAAGCAATTCAACTCCTCTCACTTAGCATAAAATGTTACGAACAATGTGGCATGTCTGCAAGAGTACTGCACGTTGTCCCACTATGGCAATCGATTTTGAGATTCCAAGGTTCTTCAAATTTTTTGAAAAGTTCTTACTTATTAGGCCTTCGGCGGATATAACGAAAGGCACTGTCTCTACCTTATGCAGTTTCCACTGGTTTTTCAAATCGTACGCAAGGTTTTCATACTTAGTGGTTTTCTCCAACTCGGTTTTCCTGATATTATGACAGAGTGGCACTGCGATGTCAATTATAAAAGCCCTTTTCTCCTTTTTACTAATTAGAACAATGTCTGGTCTATTATAATCGACCGTTCGATCTGTTGTGATTGGTCTGTCCCAGTATAGGATTGAATCAGATGATTCCAATACGGGAGAAGGTGAGTACTTATAATATGGAGCAGGTGCGTTATCTAATAGCGAATACTTTAATGCAATTTGCTGATGTATAATTTTCGCCAGCTGATTATGTCTTCCTAAATAAGCATTAGGGGCTAGAACTGCACACCCATCGATAAGGTGTTCAATCGTTTCCCCCACTATACCGCACTTCCTACATCGGTCGACAACATCCATGTGTAGTATATGCTTTTCATAGTTCCGTGTTCTTACTACCTTATCTTGAATAGATGTCGCAAAACCTTCTGTTTCTGGGTAGAACAGCCCATCGGTCAACCATTTTAGAGACAATGGTCCATCAATGGTATCATCCTCGAGTGACTTTGGATACCGTCCATGCAGTGTCTGTTGTTTCCATTCACGGACACAATTCGTAAGTGTTGTTCTACCATCAACACGATTCAATTTATCTAGGTTCAACGGGGTGAAACCCCGGTCCTCCTTAGCAATCAACTTCATTAGCGTGCTGCTTGAATTAATGAAGCGTTCTCTCATCTTACTCTCCTGGTTCAGACAAAGGTTCTTAATGTTCACGAGGCCTCTGCCTCCCAACTTTCTCTTATTATTATTATTATTATTCGAAATAGTTTAATTATGAGTCACTATAATGATGAAAGTGCTCGTAGCATTTTTGAAGCAGATTTGATGGTTTTTGGACCGTTTCTGGAAATCATTTCCGAAGTCGAAGTCGAGGCCTGGAGGATGTCTGAAATTTTCTTAAAGCACTTTCTTTTTATCGACGTTCTTTCACTTATTCCACTTTATATTTATTTTTTGATGATAGCCGGACTCGCACTGACTCAACTAGATGAATATTGGTAATACTGGAACAGTACAATACCATTTTCAACCAAGAAATCTCGAAGAATCTTGTTCTGTGCGCTTTTTAATTTCTTACCTTCCAATTTCCCAGTATGTTCATTTAAATGGGATATATAGTGAATTTAGGGACGTAAGTGAGCTCTTTAATGAGCTTGATAAATACATAGTAGATTATTTCACATCAATTCAGATCATTATGTGATTAAATTACTTATTGTTTTACTACTATAAATAATTTGAATATATTCAATCGTTTCTATGTTACTTTTATGCAACCTGAAATAAAATTTTAAGAATTATTTCGACCAACGCTTAAAAATGTCCCTACGAGTAAACAAGAGATCTTGGTGTCTTAAAATTTTTGGTGTGGATTTTTAAAGGTGCATATTATTGAAGGTACATTTATTAAAAATTATGCTAGTGAGAGATTCAACCAGTTTCCGATGGACAGACTGTGTAAATGCTAGCGCGACTAGAAATTTAGATGCGACAATTTTTTCCAACGCGGTATTTACATATAAAAATATCCCAGTTTCGTGAAGGGAAATGGCGGGTTCCAACACGCCATCTATATGCAAAGGAGTTTGTTCGAATTATTTTTCAGTGGAACTGCTGTTCCCCGGAGAAAACCATCGGAGAAATTGGACAGATATTTGAACTAAAACTATATTTCATTCACATTTGAGGAGATCTTCTGTTTTTTTATGAATAAATAGAATGATAGAATTTTGATAGCAATATGATAGCTCTATTTCTTCCATTTTTATGCGAATTTATATAATTTTTATTTTGGCAGTTTTTGATCTTTAAACTTTGATATTCTCTTCACATAAATCATTATTTCATTGATATAATAACGAATTTGGTGTGTGTTTTTAAAAACTTTTTATTTTATTCAACAAAAAGCGCATTTATTAGCATATTACTAATGAAAATAATTCGCGTTATTTTTCATGCTTGCGCTTCAATTTTAGATCAACTGATATTGTCTTTGCGATAAGGACTTGGATGGTATAATTGAATACATACTAGGCTAATTGAAAGGTTCGCGGAAGTGACAAAACAAGTATATAGTTGAAAAAATAACTTTATTCTTTCCTATATTCTCCCTTAAGCTCAATACATTTTTTCAACGGTTCTCCAATTCATTTATTCCATCTCTGAAGTAATTTTCTGCAAGTCCTTTAAAATACTCATCTACGGCTACTATAACTTCTTCATTTGATGAACAACGCTTGTTACGTAGGATTTTTTTGAGGTTAGGGAACAGGTGAAAGTCAGAGGGACCAGATTTGGTGAATATGCTGGATGCTCCAACAATTCGTAGTGTAACTCCTCCCATTTGCCCGTTGCAAGAACAACTCTGTGAGCCGGTGTATTGTCTAGGTGAAATTTTTTTTTTCGCAAAACTAGCTCTTTTCTCACGAATTTTTGTATTCAATTGATCCAAAGGGTTTGAGTAATGCTGTCCTGTTGTTGTTTTATCGGTTTGAAGGTACTTAATTAACAAAATGCCTTTTGCATCCCAAAAAATTAATGCCATAAACTTTTTGGTCATTTTTGACCACTTTAGCTGCTTCGGAGCTGAACAACCGGGCTTAGTCCACTTTGCGGTTTGTTGTCGCAGTTCTGGATCATAGTGGTAAACTCAAGTCTCATCCATAGTTACAAAACGACGTTCAAAATCTATTTTATTCTTTCGAAAAAGATCCAAATGTTGGTTAGAAAGTTTTACTCGAAGTCGTTTTTGATCAAAATTTAGTAAATGCGGCACCTATCTTGCACATTCCTGCCCAATTCCTTTTTCAAAATATGAAACACCGGTTCAATTGAGATGTCCATGTTCACTAGTTGCACTTACTGCACTTCTAGGACGAGGATCATGGTCCAGGGTTGTTCGATCACGTTGAAACTCACCTGGCCAAGTGGCCTGGTGGTTTGTAAGTATAAACCATTATTTTTGAAGGAGCAGGCTCCTCTAAGATATTTACCATTTTACTATGAATTTTCATTGCCTTTAAACCTTCTTTACATATATTTTTTTAATCACTGCATTGACAGATTGACTTGAAACTTCCATATGTTCATATGAAGGATGAAACTTGAAAAATGTAGTGGATTATATAGTTCTCTTAGTGCTCTATAGGTGTAGCTCCGCGAACTTTTCAATTAGCCGTAGTTACATCAGATGATGTAAAATTGATACAAAGAGATGGGAATCAGATGAAACTAACTCTGGTCACACGGAGAAGAAGTTTTCAGTCAAAGCCACAAATGTTTTTCTTATTCCCATTTATATCATGCAGATTGCCATATTGCAAAATAACTTGCCATTTTTGCTTCAATATATTGCGTAAAAGAAAGTATTTGATGGTAGAGTTCCACAGTAATAATCTACCAAGTACACATCACTGATATTTTAAAGTCCACTGCTAGACATAAACTTCCCTTGAGTGTTTCCATAGCTACATCTGTTTTAGGATTATCTCACAATCTGCTCTGCCCAGTTCTATTTAAGCGCAGCTACAATTTTTGTTGCATCTAATAACTTGTTTTTTTTTTGCGTATTTCATTATTGTATACTTTTTCTCTCATCATTTTTACGTTAATAGTTAATGTTAATATTTCTAAACCATACGTCAGAATGTGAGCAATAGATTGGTATCAAAGACGCTCTTTTTAAACAAATGTGGAGTATTTAAAAATATATTTAAAAAAGTAGCCCATTTCAGTATTGTTATTTTATCGAGTTCGAAGGTCTGGTAATTTTGTATGTATAA
This sequence comes from Cosmopolites sordidus, assembly GCA_031761425.1. NCBI lineage: Eukaryota > Metazoa > Arthropoda > Insecta > Coleoptera > Curculionidae > Cosmopolites > Cosmopolites sordidus. The sequence continues at coordinate 528,459 of JARFXV010001503.1, read as the reverse complement.
TTCATAGCTTAGGTATTTGTAAGAACTTATTTCTTCAATATATATATATCATTCAAATGCATACCTCCAACTTTGAAATATCTATCTATTGACTGGCTTGTTGCCTAAGATTAGGTAACTTATATTTTTGTAATATCTATTTTGTGCTGTTATAATTAATTTCTTATATAATTTTCGATTTTTTTCCTTATCCTTAAAATGTAACAAATAACATTGTTTTTCTTGAGGTAGAAGACATTCATTTCACTTTTGAAGACATTTTATGTTTACTTTCTTTTCGAAGTTATTCCCTTATTCTGAACTAAATCTGACTCCCTTAGATTACTTATTTATTCTTCCTGGATGGTAAGTTGACCCGAAGGCCCTGACTTGTATTCTCTGGTTTTTTCCGGATGTCGCGACAATGTCGTTTATCCGGAGGGTTTATTTGCTGTTCTTTAGGCAAGATTGTGATGACCGACGTGAATGGTCACTCTGGGGCAACGGCCGGCAATGAAGCTGCCGTGGCTCTGATTAGCGGATTGTCCGAAAGGGATGCCGTCGCTAGAAATTTGTCCAGTAGTCTGGACAGGAACATCTGAAGCTCCGGAATATCTGTCTCCCTGTGGATTTGCGCGTTCCTAACAAACCACTGAAGTCTTTTAATCGATGAAGTTGGAAGGAACGGGTACTAGGCCGGATGTCCGTAAATAAGGACTGATCTGACCATGGACCTATACAGGGTTAGTTGGTTGTCAAGCGTGAGCTTACTTCTTCGATTGATTAAGGGGTATAGCATACGGAGCATTCCGTATGCTTTCTCGGTGGCTTTCTTGAGGTGCGAAGACCACGTTAGGGCCTTGTCGAACTCAAGTCCCAGATAGTAAGCCGTTTTGGCTTACTTAATCGGGACTCCATGAATGAGAATATTCTGACGGATTATCGGCTGTGTTCGAGTGAAAAAGACAGCCTGGGTTTTGTTGCGATTGATTGCTAGCCGCCATTCGACTAGCCATCTCGAGGCTTTCAACGTCTGCTTTTGCAACGTGGATGTAATCACCCAGGGCGCGTGGGTCGACGTAAAGAAAGCCGTATCATCAGCATAAAATGCAGTCTGCACGTGCGGAATCTTTGGAAGTCCGCCATATAGACATTGAAGATTACGGGGGCAGGAGGGGAACCTTGGGGTATTCCCTCTTCGATTCGCTGAACTGATGAAAGTGCACCATCGACGAGCACTTGGAAAGTGCGTCCAGTCAGAAATGATGCCAACAGTTTGACTAGGTCGGTTGGTATGCCGAGTCTGAGCATCTTGACTATGAGTCCAAGATGCCAAACTCGAATGCTTGCGAGAGGTCTAGAAAGACGGCTCCCGTATGACGCCTTATGTCGAAACCCTGTCTGATCTCCGTCGAAAGATGCCTGATGGACGGCTGTTTGCCTGTTTGCACGAAGCCGGAGTTCAGGGTCGCCAGTCAGGTGATAGCGTCTGTAAGGCCGGTTTTTTATACGAATCTTCTCTTTTACCTCGAACGGGATGTCCAGGGTAGTCTGAGTTGATTCTGGAGAGGTTTTAGTAGCTGCTTGCGTGGATTCTATTATGTCATGGGTTAATTTTTCGACCGCATCTTTAAGCTGCTGAATGTTACCAATACGCGGGTTTGGCCCGCTGTCCTGCAAATGCTGCTGAAAAATGCTCCAACAGATATTAGTCTTCTGTCTCGGCGGGGAGGTATCCACCTTGGTGCCGATTGTTAGCACTATCGGGTAGTGATCCGAGGTAAGCTAATGGACAACCTGGACTTCGCATTGATTCGTTAGATTCTTTATGATAACGAAATCTTAGAAGCTGCGGAAGCGAGATGGTTCGTCTGGAACAAGGAGGTTCAGCCCGTTTCTTTCCGCCAAAGATAGCAGGTCAGTTCCTCTCCTGTTTATCAGATCCGAACCCCACGATCGATTATGGGCGTTGTAATCTCCTCTAATGATGAATGGAGCGTTGTTATTCAGGAGCCTGCCAACTTCACCTGAATCGAAGTTGTGACAAGCTCTTTGGTACCATGAAGATAGGTTGACAAGATTACCTTCCAGAGCCACCTGCACAGACATGACTTCCGAGGAAGCAAGACCCTTCGGAGGCAGCAGGTTATGTCTGATTCCTCTCTTGACGAGAATCATCAGACCACCGCCCGCTCCGCCGAGCCTGTCCTCCCTGTAACAGAAGAAATTCCTCACACCGAACCGTCCGCTCAGTTCAAGTCTCCTGAATCAGAGCCACGTCTATGCTGTGATCTTCCAGAAACGAACGTGAGTTCCAATTCTTTCCCTTTCAGAGAATTTGAATTCCATGTTACAACCCGCAATGAATTTTTATTATTCATTGCTGGTTTGGAACATGGCTATTGCAGCATTTAGCTGCTCTTGGACCAAAGCAACCATCTGCTGCATCATTTGCTCCATCATTACCGTGAAGGTAACTGAATTTTTGGAGCCTCTATCCTAGGAGTGGGCTTTGGGGGAGCAGCCAGCGCGGAAGCCGACCCTTTATTATTATTTTGAGTCCTCCAAACGAAAGTTGGGGGTGGAATGTTTGGCGGAGGTTTGGATGGAGTATTCGATTGATTTTTCTTTCCCTCACCCTTGCTCGGGTGTCTTTGGGGACAGGCTTTGGAGTTGGCCGGGTGCGGACCTGCACAGTTGGCACATTTAGCCGGAGCTTTCTTTGGCTTTTTGCAGTCCCTTGAAGCCTGGTTACTCCCTTAGGTTTTGTGTTGCGACTATTTATACTATATCTAACGGGAACACGGGAAGGGATATCAGAAATATAGAGGGGACAAATGCGAATGAGAAGGTGAAATGGACGAAAAGAGGAGGAGAAAGGGGCATTCCCATAAATTTACTGCTGTACTGTACTCACATTATTGTTTCACTCATCACCATTTTTATATATTTGTATTAAACTTCATAATGTACGTAGATGATTGACTAGAATTCATCTATGTGATTTGTTGCACATATTTTTATTTTCTTTTAATTGTAGTTAACAAATACAGTGTAGTCTTGATTATTCTCCTTGCTTTTTAATCTCAATTGTGATATTTGTTTGATCCGCTGGTAAGTATGTTCTGGAGTAAATACTGGGACTTTTTTAATAAATCACAAAACATTGGTTCAATCATCCGAATTTATTTTACATAGGCCATTTTCATACAATTATTCTTATGGCAGGGAATAATACAGTCGTAGAAACACTTTTTATAAACACTTTTTGGTATGGTCTTCAGTTCCTTTTGCGAATTTTGTTTTATGGCTTGAATGCTATCAAATCGTGTTCTACGAAGTGATAATTTGAGTTTGAGAAAAACTCACACGCACCCATATCAGTTCTTGACCAAAAATTCGCATTAGGAGATCCTAATACATACATATCCATCCCACACATAGATATGTGTGGGCGCAAAACTAACATTTTTCGATTTTAAACGCTTCATAATGTCGATAAGTGGTGTTGTAAGGGGTTAACAAGAATTGGTAATATTACAAAAAGAAAACTCCCTATAAGACTGATTTTGAATCCAGTTTTATGCAGTTTTTCTGATTTGGGCTTATTATTTAGGGATCATACTGGAGCTTTTTGACTGGTTTACGCACGTTAAATTCATAAACTCACTTCTTGTGATCCGTTATGATGCATTTCATGCATGTAGAATCTTAAATTACTTCGACTCTTAATTCTTCTAGTGAAATCGTCCGGAAATGTTATGACCACAGTTTTTTGCGATGCACGCGGAATCGTCTACACGGATTACAGTCATGTTTTCAACAACCCGTTGACGGTGCTCTTGAAAAAAATCAAGTCTTTGGGATAGCCGTACGCCTACGTGTGTTGTGCTTTTCCATCGTCATTAGCATAATTCGTTCGTAACTAACTCTTTAGCAAACTTTGCTGAATTGCACAAAAGTGGATTTTTCAGTTAAATTCATACACTATTCTTTCGTAGTAATTTTCGAAAATATTTAATTCAGTTAATTATTATAAGGGTAAGGGGACATGGATTTTCCATTTCTATCCATTTTCTTTTCAATTTTAACATCTCTTGTCTCAATGTAAATGCACAACTTTTACCATAGAACAACTGTAAATTTTCCAACGAAAGCGGTAACTGTTTTACATTTTTATTTTATTAAGTAAAAATTTAAAAGTAAAAATTTAATTTCTTTTAGTTTAATGAAAAATCCGTTTTAAAAAGTATAAATACAGGATCCGGCAGGGAGGTATAGTGCTTTTCAAAAAAATGACACGCTCTTATTTTTAAAAGAATATCAAAATGTATAGTTTTTATACATTAGTGGTATACTGCATTAAATTATACATAACACAGTCAGGCGTGAAAAATCACATCAGTTAGGTGATCTCTATTTTTTTCAAAGCATTTTTGTAGACTGGTAACAAAATCGTCCATATTCCTTTCGAGCATGGCACGAGGAATCCTTTCAATTTTGCGCGTTATGGTTCCTGAAAAAGTTTAAAGAGTTCGCGGTTTGTCTATGTAAGCTTTGAATTTTAAATAACCCCATAAAAAGTAGTCACAAGCGACTCCAGTCGTGCCATGCTCGAAAGGAGTATGGACGATTTTCCTACCCGTCTACAAGAATGCCTCGACAAAAATGGACGCCACCTAACTGATGTAATTTTTCGCACCTAACTGTGTTATGTATACTTTAATGGCAATATACCGCTAATGTATAAAAGTCATACATTTTGATATTTGTTTAAAAATAAGAGTGCGTCAATTTTTTCAAAAACGCCCTACCTCCCTGCCGGACCCTGTATATAGTACATCTTAACGCAAAGTTTATCAGATGCGTTAGCGAGTTTGAGATACGATGGCCGTTCAATAAGTCTTTAGAAAATCCAAGAGATGGCGCTCGTAGCATCGAAATGGTTTATTTTTAGCATCATTATTCACCAGATAGCTGTCAAAATCTCAGTTATATTCATAACATGGTTTTATTTCTGTTGTCGATTGAAGCAATCAACTTTGGTTTATTTAGAAAAATGGAAAAAAGTGAGTTTCCAGTGGTGATTAAACACTTATATCTAAAAAGCTTAACACCGAAAGAGATCAAAGCTGAGTTGGATGAAGTTCATGGCACGTCTACTCCTGTGTTTGCAATTGTTTATAATTGGGTGAATGAGTTTAAACTTGACCGTATGTACACAAAAGATGAACATTGTACGCGACGTCCAGTGAAAGTGACTACTCCCGAAAAGATCCACGATATGGTTTTAAGTGATCGACGAATCAAAATGTGCGAAATAGTTGAAGCAACAGGTTTATCGCAAGGTACATTGTTTTCAATTTTGCACGAAAAATTGGGCGAAAACGGTGAAATCGACCGGATATGTTATGGCCACAGTTTTTTGGGATGCACGCGGAATCGTCTACACCGATTACTTGGAAATAGAAAAAACAATAACTGGAGAGTATTATGATCGGAGTATATGATCGGAGTATATGATCGGAGTATATGGATTGGACCATTTTCTCAGAGAAGTTAGATTTGACTGAATGATTCTTTCGCAGAAGAATAGAAGAATTGGGTGAAGAATAGGAGCATCATTGGGTGAAGAATAGGAGATATCTTTGGATATTATTCATTGCTATATTAAAAAGAGTGGGGCTGAGTACTGAACCTTGAAGGACACCATTTAGTAGTGGGAATTGATCAGACATATGCCCGTCAATTCTGACTGCAAAGAATCTATCAGCGGGGAAATTAGAAATAAATTTGGGAACCCGTCCTCTGAAGCCCCACTTATGTAGGGTGTTCAGGATCGTGGGTCTCCATACCGTATCGAAAGCACTGGATATATCTAAAAAAGCTGCAACTAGGTGATTTTTTCTCTGAAAAGTGGGCCAGATATCATTGTGAAAAGTCATAAGATGATCTAGGGTGGATCTTGATTTACTGAAGCCTAGTTGATGTGGATCTAGCAAATGATGGAATTCTAAGTGCCATGTAAGGCGATTATTGACCATTCTTTCGAAGATTTTACCTAAATGATCTGTTAACGAGATTGGTCTATAGCTACCAGTTAAAGAGCGAGGTTTACCAAATTTGTGTAAGGGAATCAGGATAGATTTTTTCCAAGCAGAATGATAGGTGCCACTACTGCAATATCCGTTATATAAATCCAGTAACTTTTCTAATGCCGCTTGAGGAAGGTTACGAATCATGGGGATTAGAATAGAATCAGGGCCCGGTGCGCTGTTTCTGCTTCTAGGGAGAGAATATAGAAGTTCGTCAAGACTAAAAGGGAGATTGTAATGCTGTAGTCTTCAACATCAAAATTTACAATTTGAGAGGACTTGTGAATTCGCTGAGAAAGGCTTATATGATCGTCTCCTGATACTTCAAAAAAGAATTTTGCAAAGCAATTTGCAATTTGGGCTCTGTTGGAGATCCACTTGTTGTCATATATTAAACCTTGAATTTGTTGAAGAGGTCTACCTCGAAATCTTTTAATTTTGTGCCAAAAGTTGCCACTACTAAGAGCTGAGTTTATAGAACTGACATAGTCAGCCCAGAAAGTTCTCTTAGAATTTAAAATTATCCTACGAGCTTTTGCACATCTCTTATAGTGAATGAGATTTTCCAGAACGGGACAGTGTTTAAAGCAGTTTAGAGCTGACTTTCTCTCTCTGATCGCAGATTTGCATTCATCATTCCACGAGGGGACTGGAGGTTTATGATGGAATATTTGGCGATGAGGAATGCTGCTATTAGCAGCAGATAAGATAGAGGAAACAAATGATTCTAATGCTTGATCCTCATCAAGGGATTCTAAGTTCGGAAGAATAAAGTCATCACGAAATTTGGACCAGTCTGCTTTGGAAACGTTATAGGTTTTTCTGGGCAGTTCAGAGTCTTGCCATCCAATAGTTAGTAGGTAGAAATTGCGACAACCTCGAGATTTGAATCTATTGACCAGATTTGATGGTCTAAAGACTCATGTGCCAAGATGGCGACTTCACCTGATGATCGTAAGGTTAGTTCCCTATCTTTTCTTATTATGTTGTAATTTTTGAAACTGGGACGAGACGATTCATTGAAGTTTGTTTCTTGTAATAAGATTATGGCAGGCTCAAAATTTGAATGTGATGTTTGAAAGTTTTAGTTAACCTGGTGATAGATTAGAAGGAGTAGATACTACCTTCTACTGTTGGGTTTTCGTGAGGTCGATTTGCTATCTTTTGTCTTCGATTGCGACAAGCACTCTATGTCTATATCTTCCAAAGAGGAGGATTTATTAGAAGATTGAGATAGCGATCTGGAACTTTTGTGTATCTCCTTGCGATGGGGAGATTTTAAAGCACGTGTAGTAGAGGTTTTTGACGAAATAGGAGTAGAAGAAGAAGGAGGAGGAGCGCAAGATTTGTGAGGAACGCTTCAACGCCAAATTGTTTCAGGTTATCTAGGATTTCTGACTCTTCACAATTTTAAAGATCTAGGCTAGAGATAACTCCCTTGCAATAATATAAAGATTTATGCGTCTCGACCTTAACATCATATGTATGAATTTTTTTGAGATCTAGGATGTTTTTTGCTTGTTTGGCATTTGATACTACAGCTAACAGTGTTCCGTCTTTTAATTTTTTTAGTGATTCCAAGTCGCCTACATTTCCATGAATAGTATTGTGGATTATAAATGGAGAAACATTTTTAATAAACCTTCAGTACTATTAATTATGTAATATTTATCAAAATCAGAACCAGTATTGTTCCTTTCTACAGGAGACGCGATCCGGGGTCTCTTTGACCCTGACGATAGAATTGGAAGTTGAAATAATGGACATAGATATCCCACGAGTATGGAAGAAAAATACGTCGACTGCAACAGTGCTCCTTGTTACAGCAACCCTAAATACTCCAAAGGGGCGGGAGGTACTTTGGAGGCCCCGTTCGCGACAGCTGATACCCTCAGCTGCCACTCAGCCGTCACCGCGGGTCGCACAACAATTTGGCTTCAGGGAAAAACAGATAGTCAGGACAATACAGAACGACCACAAACAAGACTAGGGTACCTCGGGGACGTCAAGCCCGTATTCAGAGGAAGGATAAAAACTCCCCCTCTGAATCCCTGAGGGGTCATTGAATAAAAGTATAGTTCCGAAACTTCTTTTAACGGTATCTTTTCTGTTTTCACGATTTATAGAAATAATTCCCCTTAACATAGAAAAAATCGTGAAGCAATTCTATATATTTTTATTTCATATCTTTTTTGGGTCTGATGATAGATATGCTGTAATACGCTTTTGAATTAATTTTTAGTTAATTTAATAGCAGCTCATATAGTAATGCATTTCTAATAGAGTATTTCTCACCTATATTCCTCTTTGGTGCCCTGTTTGAAGGACAGTCAGCTGAAGAGCTGACATCAGAGCATCACAGTATCTTCGTTTCACTCTTTTGTGACTTCCATCAGACGGGATCGTGTTGAGGTCTGAAAACAGTTGAAGGAATTATCTGAGCTTTAGCTACTTGAACCGTTTTCGAACGGCGAATTGCAACCGCTCAGCGTCATCCAACGGCGAGAGTTTGCAGTGTGATCTGGGAACCATGTCGTATCCTCTAGTTCCTGGTGGGGTATATAATATTATATTTGTGGAAGAAAGTTTTTGAAACAGAATATATTCCATTCATATTGCGCGAGGGTGTCATAGAGGTTCCGGAGCTGTTGAATGTAACTAACAGGACACATAGGTTATCTGTATATATATATATATATATATATATATATATATATATATATATATATATATATATATATATATATATATATATATATATTATTCTTCCGGATGTCAATCAAGTCTTCGCTTTCTTGTAGACATCTTCGAACTGATGGTCGGACCGCTGATTATTTCAGTTTTGTTGCCTCGAGTGTGCAGAGCGTATCATGTGGGGTTCTGATTGGTCTATTTGTTTTATTGGTTCTCATGGAGGTTCCGGAGCTGTTGAATGTAACTAACAGGGCACAGATGTTATCTGTATATATATATATATATATATATATATATATATATATATATATATATATATATATATATATATATATATCATCATCATCATCATCATCATCATCATCATCAGCCTGCACCGATCCACTGCAGGATGAAGGCCTCTTCAGCATGTTTCCAACTGTCCAATATACTTAACGATGTCATTAATCCATCGTGCTTTCGGTCTTCTTCGCGGACGTTTGCGATCAAGCGATATCCGCTCCAGGATTGCTTTGGTCCATCTGTCGTCCCATCGCCTCGCCATATGGCCTGCCCATCTCCATTTTAATTGCTTTACTCTTCCAATGATGTCACAGACTTTTGTTTGTTCCCTGATCCATGCGCAGTACTTTCTGTGTCGTCTTGTAATGCCAAGTATCTCCAAATCCCTTCCTAAAACTGAAATTCTTCTGTCCTGAGCGAAGTTATTGAACATAACCTGACTCTTTTTCAGGTTTATTTTCAAGCCAAATGGTTCGTCAGCCCTTGGTTGGCTTGGTAATGGTTTAAGTTTGCACCATTGATCTTTAAACCATCCTGTTCCCAATCCAGTTTACGGAATACTTCTTCAAGGCCAGCCGAGAAAAGAATAGGCGATATTGCGTCACCCTGCCGTACACCTCGTTCTACATTAATTCCCACTTCAAGATTAACAAGGGGAATTGTGGCTGTAGCTCCATCATATATCGATTCTAATAGGTTTACATCGGCTCTCTCTACACCTTGGCTAAGCAGTGCATACATTATCGCATACTTTGAGATGGAATCAAATGTTTTTTCGTAGTCGATAAAAGCCAAGCATAGTGGCATGGTGTATTCGTTGTGCCTTTCTATGAATCCTGCTTGTTCTCTTGGTTGTGGGTCATTCAGTTTTTTTAATATTCTTTTAGAAATTATCTTAGTGAAAACTTTGTACATTACTGATAGGAGGCTTATTAGACGGTAGTTCTTTAAATCTTCCTGTGCTCCTGTTTTATGTAAAAGGATCACTTCTGCATTTTCCATAAGTTAGGTACTTTTTGTTCTTTGAGGCATTTTGAGTATAATTTTGCCAGTGTTTTATGTAACGTCCGACCACCAGCTTTCAGCATTTCGACAGTTACACTGTCCTTTCCTGGAGCCTTGCCGTTTTTCATCGATTCTATAGCATTTGTTACTTCCTCCACCAGGATATCTGGCATTTGTTCTTCCGTGGGTATTGTTGTCTTTGATTGGTTCTGATCTTCATATAACTGGGAAAAAAAATTCCTGACAATCTCTAACATTTGGGTACGTGCCCTGCACACTGTGCCATCCTCACGCTTTAAAGCATATATTTGCGTTCTTTTGTTTCTCAGCTTCTGTTTAGCTTTGTTAATTCCTTTAATTTCTTCCAGGGTTTTTTGCACTAGCTGCATATTCAATCGGCGCGTGTCCTCTCTGATACGTTTTCTTATAGTTTTGCAGACCGCAGTATACTCGACCCTGCCAAAAGGACTACCTGCATTTCTCATTGATCGCCGTTTCTTCATTAAATCAATGGTCTCACTGGAGATTTTTGTTTGTTTGAGACATTTTTCTTCTGGTGCTATTGAAGCAACCGTTTGAAGTATATTGTTAGCGATTTTTTCATATTGAACTGATATTTTCACCTCCTCTGGGTCTTGTAACGCAGCAAACCGGTTTGACAAAGTAATCTCGAAATCGCTTCCCCTCTCCAGCAGTTTTCCAGACTCCACCTTAACTTTCTTTGATCTTACCATTCTTTCGCGCTCTTTTCGAACCCTTGCTCGTACTATTCGGTGGTCACTTCCAACATTAAAATTGTTAAGGACAGTACAATTGGTAAATATTATTTTATCGTTGGTCATGATGTAGTCAATTTCGCTTGTGAGCCTAGATGGAATTTTCCATGTCCATTTTCTGCCGATATTTTTCTTATAGAATGAATTCATAATATATAGTTCTTATACTTCAGCAAAATCAACTATTCTGTCACCTGCTGCACAACCGGGCTGCCACTCATCTACCCGGAACAACAAACAAAAACAAGTACTCATCACTGAAAATGGCTTTACTATTCCTCAAAATACTCTTCTTGATGTTCGACACACCCCTGCATACGCTTAATCAATTGGACGCTGTTCAAAGAAATCTAACATTACATATATATATATATATATATATATATATATATATATATATATATATATATATATATATATATATATATATATATATATATATATATATATATATATATATATATATATATATATATATATATATATATATATATATATATATTTATATATATATATATATATATGTATATATATATATATATATATATATATATATATATATATATATATATATATATATATACATATATATATATATATATATATATATATATATAAGTTTTCGTCATCAGAACAGAAGTTTTTAGTTTCTTCTCAACACAAACTAACATAAATAAATAAACATTTCAAGGACATGGACATTGCGACCTAGCAAAGTAAGGTTTTTGGCTGTTTAAAAATGTCAAGGAAACTTTTAGTAGGCAACAGTTTACATCTGAAAAGGAAATGAGTTATAGTGGGTTATTCAGAAAGTTCGTATAAATTCTCCATTAGTTGCTCTTTTAACGCTTCTAAATAAAAATCTCTGTTGGATTGGTAATGCTTATTTACATATTATTAATTTCTGTGGTATTTACATTCAGATTCGCTTTGATTTGCGTTCAGTCAAATTATTGACACTATAAATATAAAAACTTTGGTTGCTAACTTGCTTTAACGTCACATTAAGCCTTTTTTTAAAGGGCAACAACTTTGCTCAGACAAAAAACGAGGTGATTTGTGCTGTTTAGGGATAGGGTTCTGTTGGAAGGAGCATTGTGTAAAAATGGTTTGGGTGGTTCAGGGACGGATATTTTGACCGTCGCTTTAGGCGTCTTCGAAACACTAATTTCGAGGAAAAATAGGCCATTACAGCCAAAAATTCACTCACCATATTCCGTGAGATAACATATGGCAAATATTGACAAATTCCACCGTTTTTAACAATTTGGAAAAAAATAGATACATTTGTCGATACAAACTGTCCCTCAATCCCTCACGAGCTTAGTGGCCGAAATCTACTTAACCAAATCTCTTCGTGCGATCTTTTAGAGAAACAAATTTTGAGGCTCTATTTTGGAAGCGGATGGTAATTAGTGATGAAAAGCGGATTGTGAATAGCAACGTGCAACAAAAAAAATCATGGAGGTTATCAGGGTCAGCGGTTTTAATTACGGCGAAAACGGCCTTTATCCGAAGACAATTATGCGCCCTCATTTAGAAGGATTGAAAGGGCTTATATATTTTGAACTTCTTCCACACTACCAAACCATCAACACCGACCTCTATTATTTACAATTTGATCTACTGAATGAGTCAATTGAAAAAAAATGGCTAGATTTAGCAAACAGGAAAGACATCGTGCTTCATCGTGGGAATGAATAACCATACATTTCAATTAGGACACAGCAAAAATTGGTGAGTATAATTGGGATGGATGTTTTGCCATATGCCTCTTACTCTCTGGACATCGCACCCTCGGACTACCATTTGTTCCGCTCTGTCCAAAATTGTTTAAATGGAAAATCTTTTAAAACGGAAGAAAAGGTTAACAACCTTAAAGATTTTTTGGCAATAAAGGTGAAAGAAAAAATTCTCGCAAATAGACATTATGGATTTACCACTATATTGGCAAAAACCTAGAAATAGAAAATCTCTACGAACTTTTCGGCCAATCCGATACCGTCAGTTTTTTGAAGGAATTTCGAAGCAGTGTTTGCGATCATTAATATTGTAGAACCTGGCATTTACAAAAAATGGTTAGTAGTCGAAGAGTATACGGACATAATAATAATATAAACAAAAAAACTATTGACAAAATTATTAAATGTTAGGCAACTAGACTAAATCGAGCTCAACAATAAAATTTTTGATGACATTTGAAATGCCTTACTGTGATTTCTATTAAGTTTAAAATTGACAAGTGATCAATTTATACCTAGTCGATGCAGTTAAAGGTAAATCACATTTTTTATATTATATTATTTTTTCACATTTCACATTTTTACTGGTTTTTTCCAAAAATATTTGCCAAAAAAAAAAAAACAGTATTAATATAGATAGATGTTCAAAGATAAGAGCATGGTTACAGTCAATGTTATTTTGGCCGTAGTTGTCGATAGTAAAAACGAAAATACATCGACGAAAACAAAACCACCAACATTAATCTTTATTAATTGAATTAAACTAGCCGCACTGTCAGAATTTCCATTTTGGGTTTTTTTATTCAACTCTGTTGTTTCGTAGCCGTTCCATTGATTAACTTGATTTTGTTGGAAATTGAATTTTTAAATACTGTATTAAATATTATATAAAAGAGCGACTGGTGTTTATTCATTCGAAATAAACTTGACTGTTTTCAATTGGTTTCAAATTAACTATTAGTCATTTTAAAAGCATAGCTAAATATTTTCAAAAATTCCTGATTTAAAGCACATAAATGACTAATTTAAAAAATAACAAGTTTTTGTTAGTGTAAATATACGAATGAATTGAAAATGGACTTACATAAGTTATTATTATATTATCCTAATTTTTATGAAAAGTTGGCTGCCGTAACCGAATGGTTAAGGCACTATAACGATAGTACAGTAATGCAGGCTCTAGTCCGGCTATTTCTTTCAGTTCAATAATGGTCGTTGTTAGTACAGTTAAAGAAACCGCCCTTCAATCACGCCAGTTCGAGACTGGGTAAATCCTGATGCTTTCTGCGAGTTCTTTCAAGTTCCTCACCTTCCAATTCATAGATTTCTGATGAGTTAAAGCATAAATGATAGCCCATTGTAGATGCTGGTCGCAATTAATCGGTAGCCAATGAAGGAGTCCACGTTAAGCTGTAAGGTCAATCACCAAATAGTCTTGGAGTCCGACGAATCTCTGATCTTAAATCATTTAAATCATTGTCCAAGAGATGTGTAAATCAAAGAATGAGACAGGTAGCGCAACATTCGATCGGGCAACACTGTTGGCTTTCTTTTTGGAAGGAAGGCAGGCCAACATCTGATGCGTTTCACTGCGAGTTTTGACTCCCTAGAGTCACTTGGTAGTCTATAGCAATTGGGTTTCATCTAGTGCGTTCGGAAAATGAGTGACAAACATTTCGAACAATGGTGCGTTGTTTGAATACGACTAATAAACGAAGCACCAGAGTCAGAAAAGGAACACTCCAACCTCACAACGACCAAAAAAAAAACTGAATTGAGCAAATTAAAGATCAAATGCATACTATTTACTCTTTTGATAGCTAGGGAGTCGTCCATAATGAATTTGTACCTCAAGGCCAAACGAAAAACCAGTTTTTTACCCAGAAATTCTTGAAAAACGAAAAACGATCAGTCGTTTAAGATCGAATATCAACAATACCTGGGTGCGATTTCAGTTAACGAGTTTATGGCAAGTAAAACATCACTGAAACTCCCCAGCCCCCTTATTCTTCACACTTGAATCCTTGTAACTTTTTTCAAGATTAAAAATCCGCTTCAAAGGATACAATTTTGGGATATTGGAGAACATTGAAATATCCGTAACCAACCATATAATTGCTGAAGGCTATTCCGGTATCTAAGTTTCGGTACCGCTATGAAGAGTGATCAAATCGTCCCTAGCCATGTGTGACTTCTCAAGGCAATATACTCTGAAGGAAATGATCTAGAATTGTAATTTTCATTGAATAAAATAATAAAATTATACATCTCATAAGTGAAAGAGATAAGTCAATACATATAGACTTAAATAAAATTATAAACATTCAATTTATACATCATGATATATTATAGGGAACTATATTGCCTTTTTACTAACCAAGGTTAGGTTTATTAATCTAAATAGTGTTATGTAATAACATAAACAGTAATACTATGCGGCATCCATAAACATTATAAACAGTAATATAAAAGCCAGCAACAAAATTATTTAATGTTATTAATATTGAATTTATACAGTAAAAACAAATACTGCATTGTCATTAAACTTTGTAAAAATACAGGGTGCGGAAAAAGTTCCCGTACTTTTTTAAAATATTTCAACTGGCTGTAACTACCAGACAATTCAACAAATTAACAAAATTTAAAAACAAAAATCTTTATTACACCCGAAAAAATAACAATAAACAAAAAAAATTACAACAATTGCTCAAACTTGCCCCCTTGGACGTCAATACATTTACGAAGTCGCTTGCGAATGTTTCCGACGATGCTCGCACACTGATCCACTGTAATTTCGCCCCAGGCGTGCGTCAAAGCCACTTCATTTTTTGCTCCAGGGTGGACCACACCGAGTAGTCCATCGGGTTAAGGTCCGGAGAGGTAGGCGGCCAAAGTGCTGCTCCGCCCACGGCTACGACAGTACGTCGCGGAGGGCACGCTGCTGGTAGCTGGCAGCATTGATCTGGATGTTCCGCTTGATGAAGACTAGTGGAAAAATGGCTGCGGCCGATGGTTTTTGCAGCCGCGGTCTTCTGCTGACCTTTCCTGAGCAGTTGACGGCGATTCTGATGGTTGTGGGGCGGCTCGACGGTAAAGATCTTCTCGTCGGTGAAGAGCACTTTCGACAGGCGAGCACCACCGAGCAGACGAAGCATCCAACGAGATTTCTCGAGTCGTTTCGCCTTCATCGCGTCGTTGAGGAAATGGACGCGAGCGATCTTGCAGCTGCGCTGTCCCAGCTTCCTCCTGACGATGTGACGGATGCTTTTCTCATCAACGCCGAGCTCTTTCGCCATCTTCTGCATCGAACGCTCCGGATTTCGTTGAATTCGGCAACGGACCTTCTGGACGTCCTCCGGAGTGGTTGCGATGGTTGGACGACCGCTTCGAGGACGGTCCGCAGACCCTCCGGTCTCCTCATAACGCTTCACGGCATCGTAGACGGTTTGCTTCTTGTAACCAGTCGTGCGAATAATGTCAGCCGTCTTCATTCCTTGTTTGTGCAATTCGACCACAGTGACACGCTGATTTTCACGAGACATAACTTCGACGTAACTGAAAGTAAATAAATAATTACGACACATTCTGGACCAAAATTAAACATGGAATTCAATAAAACCATCAGAAATGACAAATAACTTAATTAACTAAGCCTAAAATGCATAAACAAAAAAGTACGGGACCTTTTTCCGCACCCTGTAATGTAGAATAACAAAGCAAGATTCCTTAGATTTTATTTATTATTGCAATCTGAATATCTAAGGAACACTTAAGGTTGAGAAGGCAACTATAATTTTTTAATGATAATAATTAAAACACTTGGTATTTGTTTCACAATATATTCAAGATATTCTCTAACATGTTTCGGCCTCGCGACCATTCTCAAAGAGAGTTATGTATAAACTCTTTGAGAATGGTCGCGAGGCCGAAACATGTTAGAGAATATCTTGAATATATTGTGAAACAAATACCAAGTGTTTTAATTATTATCATTGTTACTATGTTTCACAAAGAGCCAACCGCGCAATCAATCAAAACTATTATAATTTTTTAAGTTTTACTTACTATTTTTTAAGCTACTAATTCATCGTTTCATAAAAAATTTAAACATTCATTCTATTCTACGTAATAAATAGATATTGCTGTATGTAGGTCTGATATCATTAACTCGTTCACGGTGATTATATATTTAATTTCAAATGGCTCATATATTGCTACATCGAAGCTGCCGTATATTACGTCGCAGCAATGCGTTGAAAATGTAACAATTACCCTAGGGTTTACTCTAGAGAATTGAATGACATGAAAATTGTGAGTACCTATTAATATTAACTTCTAATTTGACGGCTTGGCATGCATCACAACCTCTTTCAAGGTTTTCATGAAACATTCTTCATTCATCCAATGGAAACATTTGCTAATTGAAAAACTCCCAGAGGCCCAATAAGTATGACATTTTTGTATTTGATACCAGAACATACGAAAAATGTGGTATAAAACAAACATTAATAAAACACATAGTTGTATCAAAACTTTCTCTCTCAACCAGTACGACCTAATTTTTCGAATGCTTCTCATCAATCATTTTAGAAGAATTAGCTTCACTACTGTAATATGTTTTATCAGTTTAAATATCACATAATAAGTGAAATAATGTTTATTTTAAAACAGCTTTATTAGATAAATGCTATATTTATGTTATTAAAGTTTGTTGCTCTAGGTAGAGCAACGCTTTCTGGTTTTATATGTTAAACAGTTCAATATTTACATCTTCTTATAAAATATGTCCGGTAAACGCTGATAAGAACATCACAATATACTGAATATTTGAACATCAGTTCTTTGGTGTGTTCTCTGGTATACATATTTGGGATGTAATTATTAAACACTTAACAAACATGTCCCCTTCAGTTAATGGCCTTTACATTTCTTACATTTTTGAATATTTAAACTAGCGGATTTATTTTTTGAATATTTCTTTTGGCCTTTAAAACTGCGGAATATTAGGAACATTTTTATTGAATAACACGAAAATTCTAAGGAGGTATTCAAGCAATTTAAATTTTGTAAGTTTACATAACTATTAGCTTTAATTTTGAGATAACTGCTGATAAAAAAGCCAATTCTTCATGAAATAGCGTAATGATTACACATTGTGGCTCCTACCGGTATTAAGGAAGTGCGTAATTTGGTTTAAACATCAGAGTTATGATTCTGGTAGTCCTAAATGGCATTTTAGACTTCTTGCTGTATGAAATCGGCTTGAAAATATTCGGTAAGTGCGTGATGCTTTTGTTGCAATTGCAGTATTTATGGTAATTAAATTAATCAAATTTCATCTAAACAAGGATAATTATTACAAAGAATTAAAAGTAATTAGAGAGGTATTAGGGATAGATAGATTAACTAGAAAACATAAGGTTAGACAATTTTTAAAAGAATCTTCGACTTTTTAAAAGAAACAGAGGAAACATAAATTCATGGTAATGTTATTTGATGCTCAATTAATACGATTAGATAAGGTTTTGAAGAAAATGGACATTAAGGTTGTCTACAAACCATATAAATAATCCTGGGTAAGCCAAAGGATAAAGTAGATCAACATGAAAAGTCGGGGATTTACGAAATTTGTTGTCGAGATTGCCATCGAGGGTATATTGGGCAAACTAAAAGATCCATATTAACCAGAAATATATTATAAATATTACTAATTTAAAAGAGTATTCCATAGATATTAATAATTTAAGACTTGTGAAAAGTTTAAATAATAATAGGGCTTTGAATGCGTATGTAAACATTCAAATAGAAAAATGTAAGAAAATCATGAACCGGGATAAAGGGCATATTCCATTTAGTCAACTTTTTTAATTGTTAATGGAATACTAAATTAGCTTCATGGTTCATGCTTTTTTACGTATCCTTAGATATGGTTGTAATATAAATAAAACACCATTTAGTTTTAGAATCATATTGAATCATCTGCTGATGATGCTAACATGGTCAGCGAAACGTGCGTCGAGAAATTTAAAAAAGTGATTTGGTGTTTAGTGGTTAAAACTCTTCTAGTTTAGTTTATTCAAATGCCGGTTTGAAAATATCGTTCACTTGTACATTACTTTAATATTTCACATTTGAAACTATTTTATACCTATTATCTATAAATTTATTGACTAATTTGTCCGTTACTTTGTGATAGTTCATTTTTTAAAAAAGGAATAAAACAATTTTTGACTTTGTTATCTATCACTTTTATTTTTAAACACAATTTGTGTGACTACAGTTTCGTAAAACATTCTCAAACTTTACATTCTCAAACACTCTGAGAATGTCCTATGAGAATCAAGCTCAATTTGAGAATGTAAAGTCATTTTACGAAACTGTAGTCACACAAATTTTGTTTAAAAATAAAAGTGATAGATAACAAAGTAAAAAATTGTTTTATTCCTTTTTTAATTTACTAACTTGTTATCTAGAAAAATGTTAATGTCAATTGTTGCTAATATGTTAAGACATCTACAATTAAATATATGTAAGGATTTTTTACAAATCAACGTCTTATTTTAAAATTTGAAGAATGTCGCTTTTAATCTAATTATTAAACTAGTAGTATTTGTGTACAATACAGTTATAGCAAAGTTCGAAAAACAATGTGGCTACCAGTTAGTAGTTAGATTTTTGGTGCAGATAGCCTTCATACATATTAAACTTATATTAAGCAATACAATCTAACTTTTACGCTACAGGCAATACATTTCATGTAGAGAATATAAATTAGTAACAAATTTGAGTGCAATAATAATATCTGCTTAGACATGGCTGTTTCTGTGCGTGTTAATTATAATTTAGTAATATATATATATATATATATATATATATATATATATATATATATATATATATATATATATATATATATATATATATATATATATATATATATATTATATATATATATATATATATATATATATATATATATATATATATATATATTTATATATATATATATATATATATATATATATATATATATATATATATATATATATATATAGGGCATGGACCGTAATGCTATAGAATTGATGAAAAACGCCAAGACTCCAGGAAAGGACAGTGTAATTGATGCAATGCTAAAAGCTGATGGTCGGACGTTACATAAAACACTGGCAAGATTATACTCAATATGCCTCAAGGAATAGGAAGTGCCTGACTTATAGAAAAATGCTTTTACATAAAAAAGGAGTACAGACAGATTTAAAGAATTGCCGTTCAGTTCAATAAGCCTCCTATCAGTAATGTACAAAGTTTTCACTAAGATAATATCTAAAAGAATATTAAAAAAACTGAATGACGCACAACCCAGAGAACAAGCAGGATTCAGAAGTGGATTCAATGCAATGAATCACATCCAGATTGTACAGCAGGCCATAGAAAGGCACAAGGAATACACCATGCCACTGTGCTTGGCTTTTATCGACTACGAAAAAGCATTTGACTCCATCTCAAGGCATATCATAATGGATGCACTGCTTAGCCAAGGGGTAGATAAAACATCTCCATTCCTTTACTTTTCCACTAATGTCACATACTCGTGTTTGTTCTCTGATCCATGTTCAGATTTTTCTGTCCCTCCTTTTAATGCCAAGCATACCCATTACCAGAAGTTTTTGAATTGATTGTGATGTGACTGTACATGTTACAATTCGATATGTCATAGTGGGCATGACGCACTGACCAAAGACTTTTCTCTTTAGACGAAGTGGGAGTTTGTTCTTAAACACTATGTTGGTCCTGTTAAATGCCGATCAGCCACATTTAACACGCCTTTCCACCTCCCATGCGGCATCAGCATCCATTGAAATCTTCTGTCAAAGATATATGTAGGGATCCACAATATCCAAATCATTCCCTATAGAAATTCTTCTTTTTCCGGCAAATTTATTGAATATGATCTCTTTTTTAGATTTATTCACAATCCAAATGGTTCTTTCGCCCTTCGCCGTTTTTTATGTTTTTGTAGCTCATCTGGGTTTTATGAAACGAGAGCGATGTCATCTAAGAATCTAAGATGGCTTAAGTATGCCCCATTGATTTGTCCTTAATTCAGATTACTCAATACCTTTTCAAGGCAGACTGAAAAAATAACAGGCGATACTGAGGCACCCTGCCTTACACATATTCTAATTTGATTTTAACTTGAACACATCCTCGCGAATTGTCGCTTTAGCTTCATCATGCATGTATCTCAGTAGATTTATGTAGGCTTTGACTAACCCTTGGTTTGTATATATATATTATACTAAATCATCTAAGGTAAGGTAGGGTGAAACATTTCGGTTAATTCAGTGAAAATCTTCAGTGCAACCTATTGAAATGTTTATCGGTAAAAGTGTTAAAACATCTTATTTTCGAGATTTAAATTCCTATTAGTTTGTTTTTTTTATTAAACTTTTACATTAAAGTCGAGAATACATTGCTGTAGTAATAGTATGTGTGATGTTATAAAAAAGAAATTGGCAAAATAATTTGTATTGAGCTTCACATTAAAAAACATACTGTAATTGTTATCGTAATTAAAGCAAGTACACTTTTAAACATTTAAATAAAATGAAATGTAAACGAAACATTTAACCAAAGAAATGCTAGAATTAATTTAACCTTTCCTTAAGGATTCAGGTATTAGCATTGAACAAAAAAAGAACGCCCATTAAACCGATACAAAGCCACGAACCAGCGACCTCCTTTAAGGTTCACCTCAATTTCGTAGCAAAATTTAATTTTTCGTAGCGGCGCTCATAGCCTGGTCTCGAAATGCATTCAATTTTCTTTTCAGAAACACTTAAAGAGAAATTCCCGGCGTCCAATTATGGCTGAAGGTTCTCGATGGACCTTTTGATGTTTTAGCGCCATCTTTCTTTTCGTCTACCGTTTGCTTTTTTTATTTATTCTCGGTCATTATTCGCAATCTAGGTGATAAAAGAAATATTTTTCACCTTAAAATGTATACCTCAATTTAAAATGTTAAAAGTGTAAAATATTGCATTACTACATTTTTATTAATGGGGGTAAAAATGAAGTCGCTATCTGTTTATAAAATGCAGTAATAATAATATTTCAAACTATTACTAATAATAGTAAATAAGCGGACAACCTCAGGCCTCTGATGGTCATTATATTAATGATAAAACTGATTAAACATACTAGGAAAAAACAGAGTAACCTCAGACTATAATTGAATATTAAAGATTAGAACCGATAAAAATTAACACCTTGATATATGCAGATGGTTGTCTAAATAGTTGATTTAAAAAAGAAGATGCCTGAAAATATAGGTAGAAAAAATTGAACTGATGAAAATTAAAAAAGAATATATAGAAAGGTAAAATAATGTCGATAAATGAGAAACAACATGATGGAACGTAAATAAAATGGAAACAAATCTAAGTACAAACAACTTATGATTCTTAGTTGCTTATTATGTATCATAATGAATGCTTGGAACATAGATTTGTAATTAGGGAACAGGGCGAGAAAATCAGAGTGTACCATAGTATACTCAGTACTAGTATACTTGTATAATCAGAGCGATAAATACACTGTTATGGGAAAAAAACTGAGGCAAGAAATAAGATTTAGAATATATAATGTAACGAATATTCGAACGGTGCTACGAGGGTTGCTATTTATGTATCCGGAATAATAAATAAAAACAAATATTTATCATTTGAAGTGGTTTTATAGTTTTTCAAAATATTCTCCGCTATGGTTAGTACACTTTTGCTTACGTTTGAACAAACGTTCATAGCACTTTTTTCATTCTAATTGAGGTATCTCCAAAACATGATTTTGAATGCATCAACCGCTTCTTCTGGCGTCGAAAATCGTAGTCTAGGTTGTTTATTCTTCACGGACGGGAACAAAAACAAATCATTGGGTGTTATATCGGGACTGTACGGCAGATGATCCATCATTATGATGTTTTGACTAATGAGATATTGATTTGTTCGGCCCGATTTATTCCAAAATAACTGGCGACCATTTGCTTCAAAGTGCTTCTTGCTAGAACAACTTTTTTGGGCTCATACACATAGGTCCAAGATTTATCATCTGTGTAGATATTATACACAGTTTTTGTCGCACCATGATTGTATTTTTTGGGCATTTCTTTGTCACCAATTGACACGAGCCTTTCTTTGAGCGATTGTCAAATTATGCGGAATCCAACGCGTACAAATCTTTTTCACGGCTAAATGTTCATGTAAAATATTGTTTATGTATTATACTAATGCTCAGGGATACCCCAATCTCACGGTATGCCACATGACAATCCTGCTTCGGTATTTCGCGCACGGTATCGATGTTTTCTGGCACAACAACCGATTTTGGACAATCTTCTTTAAATTGAGCCATGAGCGAACGACGATTGAATTCACTAAACCAGTGATATACAGTGGTTTTAGAGGGTGCTTCATTGCTTCAGGTTGAAGTGAGTTGATCGATGCATTGTGGTTAAGATAGCCCACGTCGAAAGTCGTAATAAATCATCGCACGAAAATTCTAGAGTTAAATCCATTTTTTTGACTTAAATGAAATTTGCATATCACTAAACAACACAAATAGCGTCCGTATGACGAAACATTCTGAGTACGAAGACAGTCTATAATGTCAAACTTTACGATGTATATGTCAGATGGCGGCTTGTAACACCATTCCGGATACATAAATAGCAACCCTCATATATGTACGTGGAAATTAGACAATACAGAAGAAACACTTGAGAAAAATAGATGCAATGGTAATGAGATTTCCAACAGGAATAGTTGGAAAGACGAAACGGGACAGAATTCCTAATAAAGAAAGCAGGGAAATGACCAAGTTCTTATTTTACTAATTATGAGCAAAATAGAAAGCAGACAAATAAAAAGGTTTGGCGACATGAATAGGGCGGTAAAAGACTGTAAAGAACAGTTTCCAAAGCTAAAAGAAGCAAAGAAAAGACAAGAGGTTCACCAAGGAAAACATGAAAATAACAAATAGGGGATGCGAGAAAAGAAAGTGGTAAAACTTGGTTGGAGATGACAATAAAATTAAATTTAAAAAAAAAACGAAAAATAGGTGGATGAAGAATCAGAAAATTAACCTAAATCGTACATCCGAAATGTTGAAAGGAAGTAGAGAAAGATGGAAAGTGATGTTAAAATTATCGAAACATGAGATAGTCACGTTGAGTAAGATTTGGTGAACAGGCAGTGTAAGGGGAGAATTTTATAGGGCAATCCATAGATGGCATTCTAAGTGTGACATTTGGTCGAGCGTATTATATAGTAATAATCCTTACGTCATTCTGCTCATCAAGCGGTCTTTAATATATTTTTTGTAGATTTCAGCTGTTTGTAATACATGATTTCCGTCTTATCCTACCAGATACTCGGCAATACGTTTTTATAGAATTATGCTTTACAGTTAAAGTCGACTGATTTTTTACATTTCAGGTAGTCGCATGACATATTTTTTTTTATAGTTTTGCCTGGATATGATCCAGATCATCGAATATGTACTATTGAGTAACCCTGCATCATAAGATAAGTTTCTCTCTTGGTTTTTTTCACTGATCTGCAGCTCTAGTTCATTGCAGTTGAAGTGTTATGTTTGATTCACACATTATCATTCTTTGACATCATTCTGAAAGATAAGTACAACTGTTTTTAAAAATATTTTATGGGTAACAGTGTCATAATCGAAAGTGCGAAAGTCTAGCTTCAGTAGTATATTTTTCAGTTGAAATGTGGAAAAATAGTGTATCAAAATTATATGAAGGCTTTAAATATTGAAAATTGATGTTACTGGGATGTAAAGGAAAAAACGTATGAAAACAAGAAGAGTCTTAGGCTAATTGAAAAGTTTGCGGAGCGGAAATGATAAAGCAAATTTATAGTTGAAAAAAATGACTTTATTCTTGCGTATATTCTCCCTTAAGCTCAATGCATTTTTTCCAGCGATTCTCCAATTCATTTTTTCCACCTCTGAAGTGATTTTCTGGAATTACTTCAAAATACTCATCTATGACTGCTATAATTTGTTCATTAGATGAAAAACGCTTGCCACGTAGGAATTTTTGGAGGTTTGGGAACAGAAGTCAGAGAGGGCCAGATCTGGTGACGAAGGTGGATGCTCCAATAATTCTTAGTCTAACTCCTTTAATTTGGCCATGGTAAGAGCATCTCTATGAGCCGGTGTATAGTCTTGATAAAAAATGATTTTTTCTTACTAAACCAGGTCTTTTCTCACGACTTTTTGCACCCAATTGATCCAAAAGGTTTGAGTAATACTGTCCTGTTATTACAAAATGCCTTTTGCATCATAAAAAAATTGATGATATAACCTTTTTGGTCTATTTTCCAGCTTCTTCGGAGCTGAACAACCGGGCTATGTCCACTCTGTGGCTTGCGGTCGTTGTTTTCCCCCATAGTTAAAAACCGACGTTTAAAATCTATCTTATTCTTTTGAAAAAGATCCAAATGTTGGTTAGAAAGTTTTACTCGAAGTCTTTTTGATCAGAATTTAACAAATGCGGCACCCATCTTGCGGCACTCAGCTTTCTCAAGCCCAATTCCTTTTTCAAAATATGAAACGCTGATTCAGTGGAGATGTACATGGCCTTAGCAATTTTACTCAAAGTCAATTGTCTGTTATCCATAACCATATCATGTATAAAATTAATTATTTATTCAGTAGTTGCACGTATTGGATGTCATCATTATCCAGGCTTGTACGACCACGTTGAAACTCACCTGCCCCCTTACAAACCATTGTTTTTGAAGGAGTAGACTCCCCTAATACATTTACCATTTCACTGTGAATTTCCATTTCCTTGATGTATTTTTATAAAGAATTAAATCACTGCACGAGTTTCCATATTTCCCATTTTAAAAAATAACACTGATACGTTTACTTTAAGTTGCTGTTTATCTACGAATGAATTGGCAGAAATTTCACATATGTTCAAATGAAAGATGAAACTTCAAAGTGTAGCAGATTATATAGTTCTTTTACTGTTCTATAGGTGTCGCTCCGGGAACTTTTCAATAAGCCTAGCACAAGATCTTCAACATTGAAATGAATTTAAAGTTACAGAAATATCTTTTTTTAGAATCACTTTAAAGTATCCAAGGAACCCTTTTAGTATGCTTTTCATAATGTTAAGTTTGATTTAACATATCCATGAATTTTGGAGCAGGCATTTTGAATAAGCTTTTAATTTAAGAACCCGAATTTTATTAATTATTTTAATTTTTAATACGTAAGAAGGTTGAAATTCTATGGACACATCAGTAGACTCCCACCGACAAGACTCACCAACAGAATTCTTAGGTACCTACAAGGAGTCAAGTCAACAGTACCATGGATCGCACAAGTCAGAGCTGACCTGGGAAAAGCACAAATGGGTCCTACAGAGATTGAGGATAGAAGATAGAAGAAGAAGGAGAGAAAGAGAATCCACAGAGAAAGGATGAGGGATGTGTGGAGGATAAGAAAGAACACTCAAAAATGAGTCAGAATGCTTTGCGTGATCCAACCGGGTCTATACGCACATAATATATATATATATATATATATATATATATATATATATATATATATATATATATATATATATATATATATAAAGCATACGAAAAACACATACGGGTGCTTAATATAATAAGCGAAAAATTGTTAAAATTCAAATACAATTGTGTTAAATTTGTTATATTTGACGTTAATTTAGTTACAGTATTTTAGGGCAACCGTATCAAAGCAGGTGTGATATTTATTTAATAATTTTCATCTAATGTCAAAGGTTTCACTTCAAATCTAAACTAAAATATATTTTGTTTTGGGTCGTTTTGTTTGTCTAATAAAGCCCTAATTTATATTGTACCCGTCCTCTTGAAAAGCTACTAAATATGAAATATATCACAGATTATGTTTATCCTGAAGACTAAGTATATTAGATTTAAATTTTATATTTACATTTTTATATTTATCCATTTACATAATATAAAAATTAATGTTTGTATATTCCGTGAGCTAAGTATTAAGACAAGTAATTGGATGGATATATTTTCCAAATTACTCACAATTATTCTTCAAACAGTAATCTACTATTTCATTATAGTTGGTATATACATAAATAAATCAAAACATTAATTTATATATGTATGTGTAATGTAAGTATAACTGTATGTAAGTATAAAGTGTTTATAATGGTACTTATACTTACCAATCAGAAAAATCAATGAATCCAATTGTATTAGCAATTGATTCTCCAACATGAAACTTGGCAGAATGGTTAGCAAAGGCATTTGAAAAATTATTAAACTAACTCCCTTTCTGCTCTTTGACAAATTCAACTCAATTCATCAGAAAAGTCGCAAATGGACTTCTACAGGAGGGTTGGTATCTCTTGGCGTAGCATCATCATTTCCGAGTGTACCGATTCCACAAACCTTGAAACACCTGAGAGAGTTATTTGATTTTAAATTTGAAAAAAAAAGATTGTTTCAGGTACATCTCTCTAACAAAATTTTGTACGAAATATTTTTTTTTAGTATCAGAATACATTTTATGAACAACAATAAGGAACGGCAATGGGGAATGCTCTGAACACCAAGAATTTATTCAGCTACATTTCGAGGCTGTAGCTAAGATATGTGGATGATGTTTTTGCAATTTTCGATACTTAAAAAAAATTAAAAGAATTCCATTAAATGATCTCGAGAACAATGATATTTTGCCATTTTCGGATGTTTTAGTGAGCAGGAATTATAAAAATTTAATAAAAAGGAATAATAAAAGTTTTCAAAAGTGACTTTAGTAGTAAGTCTTTTCGAGTTGAGTATTTTACATCAGAGGTTTCAATAGAAGAATAGAAGAGTACCAGAATTCCTGATCCCTTTGATTCCTTTCAAAGCCTCTACTTGTTATTAAAAGCCAAAGCAAAAGGGGCATTCATTATGTCGGCCTATTTTGAATTAGATGCTGAATAACTCTCGGAATATTGAACTGTACCTAGCGCGAGTAATAGTAGCACCCAGCAGGATGTTTAATGAAATGCTGTTTTTTCAGCGTCAATTTTTTCAATATCCATATAGGTAGCAAGATAGACATTAAAAAGAGATAGTTATTAACACCACTAATCTAAACGCTGAGTGACAATAATTCGTTACGGCGTTCTAAATGGTTGCTCAAATTGAATTTTGGATTAAGATTTCGCGCCACTTTTCTTGCACCGATACTTTGACATTGTAATCTATGATTTCTACAATTAGAAAATTTTAAATCTTTGTGACATTTTGAGCACGAAATGACCACCTATAAGAAGATTGATTGAAATATATGATGAAAAGGAATCGGTAATTCATACAAAACCTCGTGAGTATAAATGTGGAAAAAATTACCTGTAAAATATTATCCTGGTTAGTGAAAATTTAGTTACAAATCGGAGTACATCGACTCCACATTTTACACAACAGTTCAACATTTCGGAAAGCTTCGGCGAATACTCGTCACTCGGACTTTTATGCGTACGAAATTCAGCTGATTGACTATTCTAATCGTAGACAATTGGCCAGTTGATTTTTAGAGCATCAGGAAGGAAACTTCCAATTTGTCCGAAAAATCATCTTCAGCGATGAGGCTGATTTTCATCCAAAGGTTTAAAAAAAACAAAATTGTCATATTGGTAGCTTTGAAAGTCCTCGCTTAATTCATAAGAAGCAAATTCACCAAATATGGGTTACTGTATGGTGTGGACTATGGCCAGATGGTGTGATGGGCACATACTTTTTTGGAAATGAAGTTGAAATGCGATAACTGAATGGTGACCGTTACCGTAACAACTCGAACAACAATTGAACGGCATCAACAATTGTATTATTACAGCAATTACTGCATCTTGTATTGAATTATCTTATTGAATTATATTATCTGAAATCTAAGGCCAATGCCATCAGTATATAAAAGTTGATAATCTCAAAAACGAAATCTGATGTATTATCATTGAATTTGATCAGAGGCTGTGCGAGATTGTAACCGAAATTTTTGGAGAAAAAAACAAGATTTGCAGCTGAAGCCGAGGTGACCATTTTTCCTACATTATTTTTCATATTTAATCGAAAATACTTTCATACATTTCATTTAAATTTAGTTAATAATTAATTAATTTAAATTAATATTAAGTGTGTAAACTCACTAACTTAAAATCCAGCGATTTAATCAATAAAAAGTCGTCTTATATTCAATTTAAATCTGGTCTAGTAAGGGTATAATAAGGATTTGTCAGTTGCTAACATTAGGTGGAATATGAATAAACATGAGAAATTATATGTTTTTGTAATAAAGCATTCAGTTTTACCTAACATATACGAAATGAAAAGTAATACATAATTAATGTTTCTAATTGTGTTTATTTCAAATTTAATGAAATTCATATTTTATGATTTCATTAGATTTTGCATTAACAACATACATATACAATATAATATTAGCGTAATAGAAAAAATATGTCACTTTTTGTTGTCCTTGAATTGTTGAATTAAGAGGGGTTCAATTAAGGGCGTGTTAGGAATAGGGGTATTCCACGCTACCATTAATCAGCATTTGCGAGATATGATAATAGTGCCAAAGAACTATAGAATCATACCTTATACACCCAACTAGTTTTTCCGGTATCAGGGCGAGAAAAAATTGTCAAAAAGGTTATGGTTTGTGTTTGGTGGAATTTTGAGGGGATAATTTTCTTTGGGTTTGTTCCTGCCGGTAAGGAGATTAATTCAGAACTGTTCTCAGCTTAACTTGAGAGAGAACAAACATAGCTGTTTTGGTCCAAAAATATAGCCCATATTGCGCTTCGTCAGATTACCATTTGTTTAGCTAATAACCAATTATTCAAAAGTCACTTTTTACGATGAAAAAAATAGAACTGAAAATGAGATTTTATCGAGTTTTTTGCCTCTAAAGACTCATTGTGGTACCGAAAGTTATAGAGTTACTGACTCAAAGATGGGTTGAGGCCTTTGAAAATAACGGCCTATATGTCGAGGAATAACGTCTAGGTATAATATTTTTAAATAGTGAATAATTAAGAACTTCAATAACACAAATACTTTTGTTATACCATCAGTTGAAGCGAAGTGCCACTCTGTAAAGGGTTTGTAATTGTTTATCAAATAAGAACTATATATTTTTAATTTGGAATAAAAACAAAACGGTATATCAACGTAATTTTTTTTAAGTTAAATAATGGTTCATGGCATATTTCTTTTTAATATTTTCATATAAATGACCGCCTCTGGATTAAAAAAAATATTCTAGAATACAGTTTTTGATCACTTTGCCATATAAATCAGCATTTAGTTTACCAATGACACGAATAATATTGATTTAAGGTCATTAATTATTTATGGTTTATTGGTGTAAACCAATTTCACATAATCCTAGAGAAAAAAAGTCCAATAGAGTTATATCGCACGACCTTGGTCGCTAGGTAACATCGATATTTCTTGAAATTGCACGGTCATCGAACTTTTCTCTCACAAAATTGATTGTGTCACGAGTTGTATGGAATGTTGCATCGTCCACATCAAAATAATCCAATTCAAGCTAGAAAAAATCAATAATCCCGTTTCTGTAGCTGTTCTCCATTGACAGTAACTTTTATTTTTTACCATTTTTACCATTACTTTTTACGATTACCATTTTCTTTTCAAATAAGTTTGGTCCAATTATAGCACCAGGCCATAAACCACACTAAATTGTAAATTTTTGTAGATGTAAAGGTGTTGCAAGAACAGAACTATTTAACCAAAAAATAAGCTTTATCGCTGAAGATTATTATTTCATGAAATATTGAATCTGTTTCAAGTTGTTATTGGTTTAAATGAACAACAAATTGTTATTTGGTTTGAATTCTTAGGTTTGTTGCATTTTATACACCTTAAAATACAAATCTTTACGAAGAATATTCCATGTAGTGCCATAAGAAATCGCAAGTTCTTGAGAATGACTTGTAATTGATTTTCATTCACACTTTGGTTCACAGCATCGATTTTTTCAGCAAGTTCTTGACGGGTTGAATTCTTAGCATCACAAAACCTATCATTTCGTTCAAATTTTTGAATTAAATTACGAATAGTAAGATCGATTTATGTTGTTGTTTATAGATTCATTACTTTTGTAATAAATTTGAACAATTTCTATACGCTGTGCAACTGCATATATTTTTATGATGATTTGCCAAACAATACTAAACATAACAGGAATAGAAAACTACTGAGAAAAAAGAAGATGGAACACAAAAGCCATGGGAATAACAGACTGGAGGTTAGAGTGCATGAATAGGGAGTGTGAAAAGAAATAACCCAGGTGGCCAGGAATCACAATATCCTTTACGGCAAGATGAAAAAAGAAGAAACAATGAAAAATGAGGAGAAAATTAAAAGAAAGTGGAAGAAAAAAAGTCGGGGAAAATAAGATAAAATATATATCAAGCAAAGGGAAAAGAATACAAGATGATCTAAATATGGGGATTTTAATACGGCTTAACGTTAGCCATAATCTGTGAACCTTGAAAGCTTTGGTCGTGATAATATCACTAGATAAAAACAGTCTAATACTTTTAATATTTATAATCATATTATCAGGAAATATAGTTGGAAAACTTCGGAAGATCTCTTCATCCTGCAAAAACAATTACTAGAGCGACGTTGATGATATAATTTTGTTTACTGACATAATAACTGAAATTATCATTATTATTTTATTATGTTCCTTATATCTATTATGTTATAATAGGGAACTCGCTTTTGAATGCTCTCATTTTGCCGTTCTATTTGTTTAAGATTCAGAGGCGTATAATTATCATCAGCTAAACATACACTGGCATATAGCGGGCATTCGATCATTCTCTGATGGAAATATGTTCTTAAATTGGATATTTGTTTTTCGTGTAGATTACATATATTTATAATTCCTCTCCCTCCTTCTGTTCTTGGTAATATAAGTCGTTTTTTACTACTGTGCGGGTGATGTTTCCTATATATTATTAGTGTAGTTCTAATTATTCGTTGTAGCCTTTCGATATCTGTGTTTGACCAAGATATAATTCCAAACCAATATGTCAAGGCTGGTATAGCAAAAGTGTTTATAGCTTTTACTATATTTCTACTGTGTAGGTCAAATCTGTATATGTTTTCAAGTCTGAACGTGAATTTTTTAGTTAGTTTTTCCTTAATGAGTGTATGCTTAACACTCTTAGATTGTTGTATTCCAAGATATTTATATACTTTGCCCTCCTGCATTGGCTCTATATATTCTTGTTCTGCAGTGGCATACCCGGTCAGCCCTAATTTAGATCATCTCTTTATGTTAATAGTTCTGTATTTATCTAATCAAAAGTGCATGTTAATATCAGTTGCAAAATTCTCTGCAACTTGAATGAGTTGTTGCAATTTCGGTGGTGATGATGCATACAATTTTGAATCATCCATATATTGTAGCCGATTTGCGTCCTTTCAATTAGATTGGAGAGTGGATTCAGTGCCAGGCAAAACCGCAAACGTTTCAGCCCTCTGATTTCCTCAGTCTAGGTGGTATTTCCATTTTGCGATAAATGAATAGTGGTGCGCCACTCTTTTATCAATTTTTGAAGTGTGTTTATTATAATGTGTGTTATTATTTTTTTTTTTTTCAAGATATGTTTATGTAAATCTAGTTGCCTCTTCCTCTTAGATACAATTTGATGATTTACATTCCATCAAATAGTTTCTGTTATACTGATTTGATTACTATTATTTTTTTAAATACGGTCCAATTTGTTTGTAAAATTCGTTCTCGTTTAATAACAATGCTTCTAAAATGTATTAAGTTTGTTTTCAATACAAAGGCTTTCATTATAAAGAAAATTACAATGTGGAACTGGCCCTTGAGGCAGATTTAAAATAAAAGCAAATAACATTTCTTGTAAAAGCATATTTGTCCGTTTGTTAACGGTAAATGGCAAAGAAAGTCAGATTTAAACCGCAATTGAGGATAATGAATAAAATCGCAAATATTTCTGATTTTAAAAAGGCTTTTCGAGAAAATATCTTTATTCCGTTTTCTAAAACAATACTAATTATAAACCGTCCAATTTATCTGAAATATATTTACTGCTTTATATTCTTAAAGTACTGGCAGATCTGAAGTATTATCGAGATTTGAAGTGCCATTATGAAGTTTTTCAGATTCCGGTAAAATTAGAGGATAAAACGATATTTAAATCTTTCAAGTAGTCCATTTCAGGAGTCTGCTTAAAATATATTTCTAATTTATGTAGATACATTGTAATAGAGGGGAAACGTTATGTTATGATGACAACATGATTGAATATAGAAATAACTAACATGGGCATATGCTCTATATATTGCGGTATTGCGAATATTTGACAATATTGATTTCATTTCCTTTAAAAAAATTACATATTACTTTACCGTGTTACAGCAATACACCATTTTACCTCGTACTGAAAAACTTTAATATCACAGTAATTATAAATATCAGGATGCCTCAGGCGACTGCTTTCTGTTCTTGTTTTTTTTTTATTTGTAACAAAATACTTACCACTTTGTGGTGTCTTTGACCGCTTTCGCTGTGTTTGATGGGGCGTTGTCGTGCTGCAAAATGACTTTTTCGGGTCTTGTAGCCCATTATGATGGCTTTTCGATCAATGCATCATTTCGATCATTTTTTTTGAAGAAAGCAAAAACTTTGAACACTGTTTTTCATTTTTCCATCTGTGTGTCGCTCAGCTGATGCGGTATCTATTTTCCTGACTTTTGGATCTTTTCCATGGCTTTCAGACGATCACAAATGGTCCAGCAACTAACATTTAATCTCAGTGCCATTTGTTGTTGAGTTTGCATAGCGTCTTCTTCGAAATGATTACAATTGAGCATTGTCAAATTTTTTCGGTCGTCCAGGCGTTCTTTGTATCGCAAGTCGAAAACCAACGCTCACAAACGCATTGCAATGAGACATTGTCACCGTAATTTTGCCCAAGTATAAGACGGTTTCCACTCGAGTTTTTTGTTTGATTAAACAAGAAAAGCAGTACGTGTTGCAAATGCTCTTTGTTTGGCTCAAAACTCGACATGTATTCACCTGAAAACAATAACTTGAAATCGTTTAAATATCAATGGCATTTTGAAAGGTACTGTTGTGGCAACAAAATGATATTAGAGATTAGACTGTGAACCGACACCTGTTTTCAGCGCCGTCTCTTACGAAAATATTAAGGATTTCGAACCGCCACACCTTACCAGGTTTGGGTAGCGCTAATGCACGGAAACAATCAAATATCTCGAGAACGCTTTGAGATTTATTTAGAAAATTTTGTACACAAATAGTAGAAAATGTTTGCCACTTTTGGGTATATTTTAATTTTTTTTTCTTTTTTTTCGCATATTTTAAATCAAATGCTAATTTGTTTTTTTAAATGACAGTAGTACTTGAAAAGAGCATTTTTTCTGAATTCATAGAGGTAAATATTGTTAGTTTTTTTCCGAAATAAATTTAAAAAATAGCTAAAACGTGTTTCTGTCTCTTTTGTCAATATCAGATTTAAAAAACAATATCAAAATTATATTTGTTTTTATTAAATAACTATTTACAAAAGGTGTTCAAAGTGTCCACCATTAACTTCCTTGCAGTAATGGATTTCGACGAAGCCTTAAATTGCGTTATCCCTGCAGATAAGAGGTATATCGGCAATTTCTTGTCGAATTCGAAATTTGAGATCTTCGAGATTTTCTGACCTATTAACATAAATCCGACTGTTTAAATAACCCCACAAAAATCGGGTGGTGCCAAGTTTGGTGACTTTGCCGGTAAACATTCGATAGCTCCTCGTCGACCGATCCATTGGTTTGGGAAAGTACTGTTAACGAGATTTCTAACATTAATGCCATAGAGTGCTGGTGCATCATCGGGCTGTAACGATATTTCCTGGTTTTGGTTAATTACATTTGGAGCAGACACGAAAGTGGGCAGAAAATATTTTGTTCCAATAGATCTAAATACTTATCTGCTCTCCAGTTGCCATCAATGAAAAAAGGTCCTGTAATATTTTTGCCACTAAATCCCATCCAAATATTTAATTTTTGAGGATACTGTGTATGAACTTGCTCCATCCACTGCAGGTTAGTATCAGCCCAGTATCTACAGTTGTGTTTGTTACATGATCATTTAAACAGAATGTTGCTTCATCCATGAAAATATTTGAAACATTCCTTTTACACTTACCCTAAATCATACAACTGGTTGTTGATTCAGATAACCACAAGGGCCGTGCACTATATGTGACTTAACTGAATTATATAATGTTTTGTTAGTGGTGTCCAAAATTTCTGCAGATATACATTTATAAATATCTGAAATTTCCTGAAATAATAGTTTTATTTTAAAATTTATAATAAATATAAACGGGGTAAACTTCTCCTTTGGAACTCGACAGTACATAAAAAAGTTTGTACTATATCAAATATTTCTCTGTGGTTAGTTAATCGCTATAATTCCTTAATTTTATACATTATACGTACCAATAACATCGGACCTATTATTAGGAGCATCATATGAATGCATATTATTTATTATTTCCGGCCACAAAGGATTATAGGTAAAAGTAAAAAAAAACTGGTTTTCCGAATTTTCTAACTATTGCCATTGGATGTTGATAATTCTGCATCATATTACTAGAAGGTAATATTTCGCCCAGCTCTGAGTTTTTCAATCTCGGCTCTCACCGGCTCTTACATCTGCAAGGCTAATATATGTATCAATATGTGTTTGCTGGTTACCGATAAACCTTAATCTATCACCTTCAATATGGCAGTAATAATCAACAATTAAATGTTGAGTTAATTTGCCTGCATTAATTATTGATTAAAATCCTCTCTAGGAGAATTCCCTCGAATCAGAAGTATTTTGCGATGATGGACATTTTCGTATTTTTTGATGATGACATATCATTATTAAATAAAAAATAAGAAATAACATTAATATAGTACCGTACACTCTATACCTAGATATAGTTGATATAATTGTATATATATATATAGTTGATATAATCAAATGCCTTAACAATAAACAAATATCCTAAAACAAATACTGTGGTATGACATAGTTACGTAGATTTTGAGACAACAATGCTGCTGCTTTATAAAAGATGTACTCTCCAACTATTCTGGTTGCTGGTTTTAAAATTGTTGCATTTGTCAGCTATAGTAAATGTATCATTTACAAGAACCTAAATTCATAAGAATGATATCTGTGGCAATGTATTTTGTGTAATGTGAATTGTGTGCCAGTTTTACCTTATTAAAATGGGAATGAATAATAAGATAGATAGTTTATATTTGTGTAAGCCAAACAAAACGTGTCTAAATTGAGAATATTCTAGGTGGAATGAACGGAATATGGGCCTTTATTTCAAATAATTTTAGGACGAAAAATGTATGAGAATAGTATATTTAAAATAGTATGACCATATCAAGATTGACTTTCATACAATATTAATTCATATTAATTTATATAAACCTTAACCTTTTAAATGTGTCCTATGGGTAAATTTATTGGATTATTCAAAATATTACCTTCTAGTACCATATACACAAAACCCAGGGGGCAGGGGGGTGTCCAGCCCTAGACTGCCACCCATGGGCCATTCTTACCTCGCATATATTTAGCTGGTTAATTATGTGCTTATGCCTAAGTACTGATGTATTTATGAAATTCTAGATGAAGATTTACAGTTTTTAAAAGCTGTTATCTATAAATCTATCGATAAACGCTCATCCGAAGTTATATTAGATAAATTTAAAAATCAGCCCGGAAGCAGCTGTACGCTCATTTTTTGATCCAAATATTTCATTTTAAGTCGAGCGAAAAATGGTCAAAGCCTTGATATCAGATATCGTATAACCTTGGATATTCCAAAAAGTACACAATGCAGTGGCGTAACTATAGGGTGGCAGGACTGGCAAAATGCGCCGACGGGGGCCGCGAGCTCAGAACTAAACTAACATTTTTAACAAAATTTAGTAAAAATTATAATTTTATATATGTACTTAAAATCAATTAAAGTTCGACGCAACTAAAGACCATATACAAATTCAAATACATTATTAAGATTTAACGCATTCATAAGAAAATGATGTCGATCAATTTTAGAACGCATCCAGTGGTTGTTTCATTTTTTGTCACGGTACTTTGGTGACGCGGGCGAACTAGTGATGCTCGGGAAAATCCCGCATTTTGTTAACCAAGAAAGTACTTTTTTTGTGGCGCTGACGGGCTAGCGACGCACTATGTTAGGAGAATCCTGGATTTTCATTTTTTAAGTACTGAGGGCTTTATTACGCGTTCTTTGTTTGATTGATATGACAATTGGTCATTTGTATGTTTAATTTTCCGTAGTTTTTATTTTATTGTATCTGCAAATAAAGGCAAAGTAAAGTTAATTGTGAAAGTTAGATATTAACATGTCTAGTTCTAGAAAATATCTAAGTGGTAGCGAAAAACGAAAGAGAAAGAAGGAGTTTGAAGAAAAAATAAAAAGTTAGGTAAAATTACTCAGTACTTTAAGAATGATGACTTTGTTGATGGAAAAGCGAGTGAACAGTGCTCCGAGAGTGAAGAATTGGACGTAACTAAAACTAACAGTATAGCAGATGCAGCACCCGACACCAGTGTATATCCAGATCCAGAACAACCATAACAAGGTACAAGCAAAAATCAAAGTGAATCATATTTTAGTGAACAATATTGCATCCTCACCATATATTACTGATAAGGGTAATTTTAAAGAACTAAATAATCAAGTGAAACGGAGGACGGTTGGAAATCGAACACGGGCATTGTAAACCTAAGGGTCTTTTCTTAAAAGAGAGTGACAATAGATCTTTCCTAGAAAAGCTTCACTATATTGTTTCCAGGTCTGGCTTGAAACTTGAACGTACATGGCTATCCTATTCCGTAATACTTCAGAAGGCGTATTGTGAACCATGTTGGATAATGTCTGAATGATTGTGGCATGTTCATATATTTTTTTCCTTTATTTGGGTTTTTCGCCACTATCTAAAACTAAAAAAATATGAAAAATACCTGTTCTTATGTAAAGAAAGAATCACTGGGGAAAAAAAACAAACGGAAACAAATTTCTCAGTGATTCTTTTTTGTAATAAGTTTGCCGAATGCCTAACGAACAAAATTTTAAAGATATAAAAATGTTATAAAAAAATGTACAAACTTTTAACGTTAACGTTTCAGAGGGTACTCTCCCCCCGTTTTCAAAACTAAACTAAAAAATAAATTATATTAATTGATAATATATAAAGTAACGAGTGAAAGTAAATATATTTTTTTTGTATATGTCAACGATACTTATATTGACAACAATAGATTTTCATGACAGTGACATACTACCAAAAAATATATATAAGTAATGTTTACTGTGTGATTGTTTATTGTACTGATTGTGTATTCAAATATTTGAATGTGTTTAATTGTATTCTTTAGCATCGGGAACCATATTGAATTTAAATCTACCGAAGGCATAGCAATACAGTTATTTTTATTTAAATTAATTATAGCGGTTTCTTTCAATCTTCTGTATTTTGTTACCGATTCTTTTAATACCATTTTGGAATTATTTCAATTGATTTTATGACCCGATTCCCATGCGTGTTGACAAGAAGGTTTTTATGCTCTTTTACTCTAACATCTAACGGTCTAGATGTCTTAACTATATAGTAATAAAATACCTACAGATCCAACATTAAAAATAGAGAGACAAATTTATAATACATTATATAAACACAAACGTGAATTTAAAGATCTAGAAAGATCACAACTTACACCACATTATAGTAAACCACCTCATTTCTATGGTCTACCAAAAATACACAAAACTATTATACCACTTCGCCCTATAGTTAGTAGTATAGATCCCCCATGTTATAAACTAGCAATATTTTTATTAAACATTTTAAATCCACTTTCGAGTAGAACAAATTCATATATTAAAAATACTTCAGATTTTTTAGATAAAATCGAACATTAAAATTACAAACCAAAATTTAATGGTTAGTTTTGACGTGGTGAGTTTATTTACTAATGTACCAGTTGATAAATCACTTTTAATAGTTAGAAAGAGATTAGAACATGACACAACATTAAAAGACCGCACTAAACTAAACATAAATACAATTTTGGAATTATTAACTCTGTGCTTAAAAACCACATATTTTCAATTAGAAAATGATTATTATCAACAAAATTTCGGAATGGTAATGGGTTCTTCTCTTTCTCCTTTAATAAGTAATATCTTTATACAGGAACTCGAGAATGACATATTAAATAAATCTCTTAAAAAGCCATTAATATGGCTTAGATATGTTGATGATATTTTTGCTATATGGCAACATAGCATTGACGATCTAAATATTTTTTTACAAGATATAAATTCTCGAGAGCCTACAATTAAGTTTACTTTAGAGATGGAGAAGGAGAATAAATTGCCATTCCTCGACACTTTAATATTAAAACAAAACAACACATTAAAACTACAGTTTACAGAAAACCGACAAACACAGATAGGTATCTCAATTTCTTTTCAAATCACTCAAAATCGGTCAAAATAGGAGTAATTAAAACTTGATATAACAGAGCAAAATTTGTTTGTACCGACAGTGATACACTAAAAAAAGAAACAAATCACATAAAAGACATTTTAATACAAAACAATTACCCAAAAAATTTTATAGATTATATAGAAATCGTTTAAAAATTTTGATAGTAGACAAAACAGAATAAGTTATTAATAACAATAATAATAACTTTCAAACAATTAACCTCACAATTCCTTATATCCGCTGTATTTCTGACACAATTAAAAGAGTAGGAAATAAATACAACATAAGAACCATATTTAAAACAAAAAATACTCTTAGATCTCTATTAACAAAGACTAAACCAAACAATATACAACAAAATACCAAAAATGTGGTTTATAAAATTCCCTGCGAATGTGGCAAATTCTATATAGGTGAGATATCTAGACCGTTAGATGTTAGAGTAAAAGAAGATGAGAGAAGATGTTAAAGAAAAACCTTTTTAGAAAGGTCGGTTTTCATAAATTTAAAATTTGTCAACACGCATGAGAATCGGGTCATAAAATCAATTGGAATAATTCCAAAACGGTATTAAAAGAATCGGTAACAAAATACATACATTCAATATGGTTCCCGATTCTAAAGAATACAATTAAACACATTTAAATATTTGAATACACAATCAGTACAATAAACAATCACACAGTAAACATTACTTATATATATATTTTTTTTGGTAGTATGTCACTGTCATGAAAATCTATTGTTGGCAATGTAAGTATCGTCATATACAAAAAATATATTTACTTTCACTCGTTACTTTATATATTACAAATTAATATAATTTATTTTTTAGTTTAGTTTTGAAAACGGGGGGAGAGTACCCTCCGAAATGTTAACGTTAAAAGTTCGTAAAATTTTTTATAACATTTTTATATCTTTAAAATTTTGTTCGTTAGGCAAATTTATTACAAAAAAGAATCACTGAGAAATTTGTCTCCGTTTGGTTTTTTGTTTTTACCCAGTGATTCTTTCTTTAAATAAGAACAGGTATTTTTGATATTTTTTGAGTTTTAGATAGTGGCGAAAACCCAAATAAAGGAAAAAACCATGATGGATATTCGCAAATCGGATCTTAAAGAATACAAAATATTTGGATGGATGGCTATGACGACTGGAAACATATAGTAGACGCCATAAAGAGACATGAGACATCGAAAATTCACCTGGATTCTTGAATTACGTATCAACAATGACGGCTACATGGAACACTAGATGAAGAGCAAGAGTCCATGATCAATAAAGAAAAATCTTTTTGGCGCCAAGTACTCTCTAGACTCCTTGATGTTACTCTGACACTTTCAACGTGTAGTTTAGCCTTCCGTGGCCACAGAGAAAAGGCAGATAGTAATGATCCAAGTTCCCGAGGAAACTTTTTGAGTATTGTTGAGTTATTAGCAAAATACGATCCGATTTTACAAGAATTGTTAAGTAAACTAAAGGGCCAGATAAAATACTTAAGTCCAAAAATACAAAATGAGTTCATATCTGTTCTGATTCTAAAAATAGAAAATGCACTCATAAATTAAATAAATGCCGCACCATTTTACTCGACTCAAGATATTTCAAAAATAGATCATATATGTGAACTTAACCGTTATTATATAATCAAGAAAGACGAAAATGTATTCCCAAAGGTGGTCGCCATTAAAGAGTAATTTTTAGGATTAAGAGTCAAAAACAGGGTGATTAAAGAGTCAAAAAGAACTAACGAAAATAATTAAAAAAGATAAATTTCAAATCAGATGAAAGAAAGGAAGCTATTTCACTCAAGAAGAAGATCGAGAACTACACTTTTATTATGTTATTGGTTTTTCATTGCAAAATTCTACAAAATAGCTATGCAGTCTCTAAAGCACTTCAGTCTAAAGCCACCGATCTTTCAAATGCCTTAAAACGTTTGACAATTTGTCTGGAAGAATTGGAAAGGTATAGACATGAATTTTAAATTTAAAAAACGAAGCAAATAGTGTAGTAGAAAAATAGTCCATCAACCCCGAATTTTCTAAAACTCGTCAGATTAAGGTGAAATGCCATTTTAAAGAACTTTTCGAAAATAAGCGTCTCCAAGATCCAGAAAGTTTGTTCAAAGTGAACATATATCATCGAATATTGGACATCATTATTAATCAACTGAAATCGCGTTTCCTTCCAATGAATGAAATTGTTTCCAATTTCAATGTTTTGCAACCTGCCACTTTACAAAATTTAAATGACACTGAACTATTAAAAAAAGCTATAGAATTTTTTCACATATATAAAAAAGACATATCTGAATTATTTGCCAGGGAAATTCTCAGTTTTTCCACCTTCAGAGACGAAATAGAAAAGTCTTCGTGTATTAGAGAACTTGCTGAATTATTAATAATAAAGAATCATTTTATTACATACATCTTTCGTACATCTTTCCTGATGTACTGCATTAATGTTGTTTGTTACAATTTCTGTGACTACAGCTAGTGCTGAAAGATCATTTTCTAAACTAAAAGTAATAAAAACCTATTTAAGAAACTCTATGTGACAAGACAGGCTACGTAACTTGGCTATTCTGTCTATTGAAAATTTTATGGCCCGATTTTAAACTTTGATAATGTTATTGATACTTTTGCGGAACAAAAAGCTCGGAGAAAAGAATTTAATTAATAAATATCTTGTTAATATTAAATTGTTATTTCATTAAAACTATGCAATACCTATGCTTTTGAAAATAAAATTTATTAGATA
The DNA here is from genome assembly GCA_031761425.1 of Cosmopolites sordidus. Classification (NCBI taxonomy): domain Eukaryota; kingdom Metazoa; phylum Arthropoda; class Insecta; order Coleoptera; family Curculionidae; genus Cosmopolites; species Cosmopolites sordidus. The sequence continues at coordinate 486,415 of JARFXV010001503.1, read as the reverse complement.
TTTAACTAAAATGCACACAATATTAGTAATACTGCTGAATAACTATTTATGTGCTTTATTAAAATTAAATTACAACGTGACGATTTTTACTGGGAGGGCCCCATCCAATGAATTTGCCACGGGCCTCAGATGGTATAGTTACGCCACTGATACAGTGATATAAAAAATTTACAAAATAAAAAATTGACTACTTTGTAAGTTATCATATTTTAGAATTTTTCAAGAGATTTAGCATCAATGAAAACATAGAACTCGATATTGAAATATGGTCCGAAAGTTCCAAATGATTATTTGGAAGGCTTAAAAATTGTTAACAGTATGAAAGTTGTTAATGATGTAGCAGGGAGAGCTGTACAGTTGACGCAAGAATACATCAATGTGCTCACTAAAGATGAAAACCAAAAACAATATTTTCTTCATGTGATAAAAGACAATAAAAGTAATTTTCCAAGTGCGATAAAAGAATGCGTGACAAAAAAAAATATTTCAATAGATAAACTGTATTTACTTTATAATTATCAAATACGAAGTGTTTCTATGAATTGTAAGCAAACAATAAACTAAAATAGAATTAAATGGAATAAAAAAAATATCTTTAAAACTTTAATGATTAAAGCTATAATACTTAAATTAAGATAAAATATCAATTTTTCCGTATTTAAAATCTGTTTTTAATTACTATTGAGAGCGCAAAATGTAATATATAATATTTTATATGAATTAAAAGCATCGGGTAGTCAGTAAATTTGAAAATGTTAGATAATTATTGGGAAAAATGGCATAAATAAATGTAACCTTCGGTAAATTTATAAAATACATTACAATACTCTACTATAAAAATTTGTCAATCTAAAAGAATCACAATTGAAGCAAAATCTACAATATTCAGTAAGATACTCAATAGAATAAGCGAGAAAATACGAATATCTAAAAATGCCAAAATCCCATGATAAATGAATCAGAAAAGGATCATCATTTAGACCGTGTTAAACCGCATCGGATTTTGCATCGGATAGAAGATGGCTATATGATAATGAGGGATGAATAGGAGGTCCAACATCAGCAATTTCTGAATTGTTCCTATAACTGGTGTCTGTGGTTCAGAGTCCATGTTATACTAGTTGCTGACTAATTCTATTAGTTGAAGCGCCTTCAGAGAAAATGCCTAAATACCAAGGTTGGCTGCATACCTAGCGCCAATAATCGCCAATGATTTTTTACGCATTATCAAATTATTTTTAATTTTGGCTTTGAAAATATCAATATTCAATAATCAGCTAAAACTCGCATAGTTATCAAGTGAAAGCCTTGCTAGTCTTATATCTAACTAAAAGAAGCCTTACTATTATACTCAAATACAATATAGTAGAACTAGAACATCATTTTATTTATTCAGTTTTCATTATTGTGTGTATATTAAATATTATTAGCAAAATTATGGCATGTTCGTTTATTAACATATTTTTATTTTATCCAATGTATTATTTCTATTTTACTTAAATAATATCGACATTACTCGTAAATTTAGATCAGCCTTTATAACACCGTTTTATTAAAATAAAAAAAGACCAGCACGGAACTTGATCGATAACCAAACCATATCAAAGTCATAAATAATTACTGGGGCAATAACGTTAGGGTTTGGATAGAACCAGGAGCAGTAAAAGTTTAATTAATATGGAGGCGACAGTATATACGGCCGGGTGGATACTGAAGAGGACGAGAAGCAGGCTTAAAGGTTAATGGAAACCTAACTTTTTGAGTTGAGCGCATTCAACGTGGTATTTTTCACGTTGAATATTTTATGAATTTTTCTGTACGCCTGAGATATTTGTTTTTTTGCCAATTCAGTCGTATATGCCTTTATGTACTTTGTTATTATTTTAAACTAGAACGAATATGTAATATAAGGAGTTGCTGAGTGAGCTACTTTCACAGTACAATTTGGTTTTATAAATTATTTAAAAAATATATCGAATTTTCTGAAGAGATTGTAATGTTATGATATGTAATGAGAAAAAACTTTCCATTATTGATAACTATTATGATTAAAAAGTAAGGTAAGACTTTCTTTTGATGGCTTTTATGGGCTCAAAACGGCGTGCACGAAGTGGTTTCTTCAATTGAATGATCATGAAAAGTCACATGGTTCCTAACTACATTTGTTTCATTTTTACTAAAAAACATTCAATTTTTCAATTCAATTTGTTTGCCACAATTTTGGATGATCAATTCCGAATGGATTTTAATACTTTATCTGTGATTACTCAGTACTGGATCCTTTCCTTGGAGAATTTTCTACCATCTTTTGTACCTTTTGTTTGTAAATTTTTCTTTTTTAATATAGTTTCATTGCTGTAGCACTTCCTTATCATTTTTAATGCATCAACACAAGAAATTTAGATTCAAATTCATTTTAACTATTCGCTGAAATAAATTTGTTATAAATACAAAGGACGGTGTAATTTCTAAGTTAATAAGCGAAATGATATGAAATGTTAGATGCACAATAAAGCATGATAATTAAAAAAATCCCTTACTTTTTGATTGTAGTTGTACACATTTTAGAAGATACTTCAGGAACATGAAATTTTGTACATAATCTTTTAGATGCTGAAATGTAATATAACATGTAAGATTTTTTTAAAACCAGCTGTTACTTTTACAATGGAACCAATGATAATATACAGAAAATTGGAGGAAAATTTGACAGTTATGGAAAGCAAAATAATGAGAATAATGTAGAATAACACAGAATGGGAGAGTGAGACTACCAGGAAACAAATAGAAGAAAAATTCAGGGGAGCGAACATTGTAAGATATATAAATTCCCAACGATCTTAATAGGCAGGACATGTGATAAAGTCTTTCAGAAGGCATTGTCAATTTCGAACTGGAAAATTAAAGTTGTAGGAGAATAGTACTAGGACTCCAATATGAGTCAGATCTAGAGGAAAACCGTCTAACCGTAAGACTGTTAGAAATATGGTAGACTGGAGGAAAATAGAACATGCTGCCAGAACCAACAACAAACCTTACAAGTGGAATAAAGCGACGAGAAAAGGGATCTATAAAATGCTTTACTATAAGCTTAAAATGCCTGGATGTTAGCTGTAATTCGTGAAGATTGAACGGCTTGCTGTTGGTAATGATGAAATAACTTATAACAATCTTATTGTCTACATCTGCTTATTTTGGTAGTATTTTATTTCAGTTTAGGTTGAATAAGGTTTCAGCTTTTAAAGAATCTTTTTGATAATTACATCATGCTCAATGCCGCGTCATTACTGAATAAAACTTTGGCTCCGGTTTCTGTTTTGGTCCCTTATCAACTTTTTATAGCGTTTTATTTGTTTGGCATTATAATTTGTTTAAATTGCAATTTTAGGCAGTTTTAAAAATTATATTGGGTTGGCAAATGACTTTATTCAAATGTAACAATGTCTGAGATTTATAGACTAATTTTTTTTAACTTTTGACTTTATTTCTTTTAACTTTTAGATTTAGTCACCCTCTGCTGGTGGAAATTCATCACAAATGTTTAGACTCACAAATATTGAATAAAAAACATTTTTTTAGCATCATCCTGACGAAGCTACTAATGATACTAATCTGATCTGTTTAATTGCAACAATGATAGATTCATACAGCTTCGTTTTGTTATAATTTTTGCTGAATTCTCAACGAGGAGTGAACTTCTCTTGCATCAGATATGTTTTTCTAAATGTTATAAAGGGCGATCCAAAGAGTTGCTGCTTTTTGAAATGAAATAAAAAAAGTTGATTAATTTTAACAAATTTACGCTCAAAATTTAGACAAATTCTTGAAAATTTATATTCTGAAGATTGTATTGTCTAAATGTGCTCCATTTCTATCTTGGCACTCCTGAAACCGACCTCTAAAATTTGCCATAACGCCGCGGCAACTGTCTGCGATTATGGCTTCGATTTATTGCCAAATATTCTTCTTTAAATCTTCCAGAGTGGCACGGCGGTCGCGGCACATTTGAGATTTAAGATATATAGCAAAAATCACGGGGAATAAGGTCTGGAATATCGCCTCTTCGGGAAAACAGTTTCCCCGGAAAAGCGCCTGAACGATGGACAAAGAGAGATTGAAAGTGAGGCAGGTGGCCTCAACCTATTGGAACCAAGTGTAGGACTATATGCTTCAAATTCTTGAAGAGCCGGAGTGAAAAAACTTTGGAGCATGTCGACATAACGCTGAGAATTCACCGTCACTGCGCGGCCTTGGAGGTTTTCAGCTCAGACGACATTACAGCCCTTCGGCCTAAGCAGAGGCCTTTCATGTTTCTTTTTAAGATTTTCTCTATACCAATAGCGACAGTTTTGATTATTGTGAAAATGAGCCCCATCGAAGAATAAGATGTCGACTGATGGAAATCGGTTTATCATTTCGTTAGATAATAAAAAATCTATCCGCAGGGTCCGTCGGCTTCAATTATTACGGCGCGCAATAATGGTGGAATTGTTATTGCAGTAATACTCGCGAACACAAAACGACCGCCCTTACAGTTTAACCAAACATTAACAACTCTCTGGGCCACTCTGTATTTAAGTATGCTTAATATGATTATCGAAATTTCATTAGACACAATTAATTTTATTTTGATTTGATAGTTTATGTTTAGAGAAACACAGGATTGCGTCGAAGAAATGTATTGGGATAATGAAGATAGCTACTACAAAGTATTTCGACTAACAGGGTAGCCGAATTAACCGTTGAGTACATCGCTCGCAGTATATTGAGTGCCGATGACGTTACTCCGCGCCAAAGCTATAACATCCTATGGCAGCTGACTCATCCATGTATCATTGTAAAATAATAATACCTCAAGGCAGCTGTGAAATCAGTAATTCTGGTATTTCTTTCAATTTTATATGGGCACTTTTGGATATTTCAAGGAGAAAATATTTGTTACGTTTGGATTTTGTGCTCATAGTATAATTAGTCTGCGTAGTTTGTTTATTCAGTTTTTATAATATTTACTATTATAATTTAGATAATAATTTATATTTCACATTTGTATTAGATAATATTATGTTTACTAATATATTACTAATATTATATACTAATATATTACCATTGTATTAGATATATAATATTAGATAAGATATTTACCATTATAATTTAGATAATAATTTTTAACTTTTAAAATTAACTGACATTGGTAAGTTAAAAAAATACTTTTCTTGAAAAAATATGTTGTATTTTGAGAGTTATGAAAAACTAGTTAGAAAAACTATTTTATTTGAGAATGTGTGGACCAGAAATGGCAAATCAGAAGACCGTCTTTTATTATCAGAATGATAAATTTCATATCTTGTTACCTATCTTGTAGTTTTAGGTGAGATGTTTTATATTTTATATTATCGATACACATTGTAAACTTGATGTCATATTTAGACATTTTAAGTGATATTCAAATCTGGAGAAGCTAGTGAAATTTTGAGATGTTATTTAGCTCGAACCAATCCGTTAACATTTTTGCCGAATAAAAGGGACAGTTATTCTGTTTAAACACTGACGAAACTTCATTCATATCATTAAAATATATTTTTTGTTGATCTAATACATTTCTAGAATCTTGAGAATTAACTAGATGAGAACAAAGTTACGAAAGATACCTTTTATTTCGTAGCAAATACACACCCAAATCCAGGCAGTTCTTTCTCGCATTTGCCGTCTCGATAATTTTTTTCTTTCTTCCTGAGATCATGAAAATATCAGGAAAAACCATCAGGGCCATTAAAATTATTTTTTTTTAATTAGAAATTATTAATTCTTTTCACTGCTCAGTTCATGAGAAGGTCTTTCATGAAAGTGGCGAGAATTTGATGCTGGTTTCGTTTTCAATTTTTTCTAATAATATTTTTGTTTTTTTAAGATAATTTTTGGACATTCCTAATTCTTGTTTGGACGTTAGCTTTCTCAGCAATTGCTCTTACAGTCTTGCAGGAATTCTATGTAATTCTTAACGATTAGTTCCATATATCTCGCCGAATGCAATTAACTTGGCAATCAATGAAGTACAAGGTGTCTTAAAAGAAAGTTTCTTTTTGATATAGCGATATAAATTAAAGAGAGATGTCCACCAAAAAAACCTTTATTAGCTATTGAAATGTACATTTTAGGAAATTACTTTTTCAAAATAATGTCATCCAAACGTAAACTTTCACGCACGCGGCATTGATCTAAATGAACACAAAAAATTCCTTAGGGCGGCCTTCGTAAACGAGGGGCTATCAATTGACATGCGCCCCGAGCTTCTCACAGTTGTTGGGTTTGGACAGTGAGCCATCGAAATAGATAATTTCTTATGGGACACCTTGTATTATGTCCCTATTGGGACTCCTGCCTTAGCATTGCGGCTACCTCAGCCGGCCAATTAATCATTTTTTAACAAAAATCTTCAAAAGCGAAGTATATTTGCTTTTAATGTCTGCTGATTCATAAAATGTTAATATAAAGTTTAAGATGCTTATATATAAATTCCTTGGACAAAAGAAAAATAAAAAGATTTAAAATTGAGGATTCTCAAATAAATTTTATAATTTTATTAAGTGTACAAATTATAATGACATTGGTTCATAAAAAGTTCTAGATTTCTTTAATAAAGAAGCTAGAACATATGTAAGTTCTGATGAAGTTGTTGCTATAGGAGTTGTTATTCAAGGAGGTATTTTATGTACGAGGATATACTGAAAAGTCAGATACGTTTGAAATGATTTTTTGACCGAATTGTGTAGCTCGATAAATCAACCCAATAGTTTCCCAACTTTTTTATACCTTCCAAAAAGTACGACTTTCGTACAAAAAGTCGAACTGTGTGAAATTGTCCTTTGTTTCGGTATAATCACTTGTGATGTGAATTTATTTTCAGCGAGCTCTAAGGATAAACCAATTTAATGTATGAAATGTGAAGGAGCAGAGTCCCCATAATACTTTTTCAACTTTTCTTTAGTTTGAGTTTAATCAACCCACAAAATTCGCTTATTTATTTATTTGCATGGCATCATGCAGCATATAAATATACAGTACAAATAAGGGTATACAAAAAAAGTTAAAAAAAAGGAAAGGAACAAAACATTAATATCTAGGTTTCCAATCCATTCCATCGTTGCAGCATCGGTCCTCATGAAATCGTTCCAGCTACTCTGATAAGATCGTAGGGGGCACTCCCCACTAATATTTATGACGGATTGTTTCAGTGCATCACTCACAACTCCGAGACTCCGCTATACCCAATTTATAGACTGAGTCAGCACATCGACCACATCTAGTGCGGATTTTATTTAATTTGATAAACACAGTTTGACCACAGTTTTCTGTTAAGCTCGATGCCCGCAATACCACAGTTGTATCTCTCAAACCATTCCCGCTCTTGGTGATTTTCAATGTTTCTGCAATTTTGGTTTAAAAGATCTCTTACTTTGGTCTTCCCTCTGACAAGCTGTTCAGCATACAATAGTGACGCGTTTCTTGATTGAAGTCTATTTTGTCGTAGGATAGGTATATTGCAATGAATGGGTAGATCCAAGTTCTCTTGTATAATGCGATATTTTATGAGCAGGACCTCGGTTCTATGAATCGGAGGTGGGTAGATAATACTTAGTAAGGAAAGCCAGGTAGGTAGGAGTTGGTCTCATTGTTCCAGTGATTATGCGCATGATATTGTTAAGCTGCGCATCAATTAGGTTGGTCTGACAACTGTTCAGCTACACTGGAGCACAGTATTCTGCAGCTGAGAAAACCAGCGCGAGAGATGATGTACGCAGAGTCTCCATTGAAGCCCCCAGGTAGTCCACACAGTTTTTGGATAATATTGTTTCTTGTTTTTATCTTGGCAGGTGTATTTTCAAGATGTTTTTATACGATAGAATGCAATCTGATTCCAAGATATTTGGGTACTGGTTATGACGGAGGATGTTACCGTTAAATTGTATCTGGAGTTCAGTCTTCGGAAGCCCTCTGTGATTGTTCTTTCGGTCCGACAAAGTTTTTTCGATTTACAAGCAAGAGCGATATCGTCTGTGGAGCAGAATTTCGTTGAACTAGTATTTGGAAGGTTAGAAATATAAAGACTAATGAGGAGAGGAGCCAGGACTGAGGCCTGTAGCAGACCATTATTTAATAGCCTTATTGTATTTTTACTTTCACCCAAGCAAACTTGAAAGTATCTGTTGCTTATCAGGTTACTCATAAGAGCTGCAGTTGTTCGGCACTCAATCATTTATAGGAGTTTACATATCACCCCCTTCCTCCGGACGGTATCGTATGTTGCTGTTAGGTCGACGAAGGTCATAGATGTCTTAAGTTTCTCTTGGAAACCGGGCTCTATACAACTTCGATGAGGTCTGAATCGCTCTTGCTTTACTGGATTATTTTCCCGAATAGAGCCACTAATTCTGTTATAAATAAGTTTCTCCGAGAGTTTATATGGAAATGGGCCTAAAATTTTGGGGGTGATCTGGTGATATACCGGGTTTCAGAATAGCCACTATTTTGTTTTCATCAGTTTATTGGAAAGTGTCCCCGTCCTCAAAATAGTGGAGAATAGGCGAGTCGACCAGAGTTTGGCATTTTCTCCAAGGTGGACTAAAAATTGTGGGTCTATATTATCAAACCCAGGTACGTTACCAATTTTTATCTGTTTTAGAACAACCTTCAATTCATCTAAAGTGAAAGGTGAGGAGAAATTCGATTCGTTTGGAGACTGAGTTTTTAAATTTGTTAATTCTTTCGTGATCCTAAAGGTATGCAGTTTATGGATGGATGATCTGGACATTTCTACTATATGATTAGCAATGTGATTTGTTGAGGCACCAGGCTTCTGAGCAGACTTATCATAGGATCCACCCAGTTTACATATCATGGATCAAGCCTTTCTATTTGAATGTTTGAATTTTATATTTTCCGTCATCTCAGACCAGCGCGCTTTCCTTAAAGCATCGAGACTGTGAATAAACTCATCTGCAATATCGCTGTCGCTACTTCTGTCATGTTCCTCATATAGTTTTTTGAATTGCTCATTCCACCCTGATACATATTCTTTTCTGTATTCATGAGAGACATGTTTCTTAGCAGTGCAGGAACAGCTCCGGCAAAACGACTGTATTTCTAAGGCTCCGGCGAAATGAAACCAATATATTTTTCCAGGTGGTTGGAGAAACCTTATCAGTTTGTCATGCGAAAGTCTCACCTAGGTCGTGGCAGTGACTTTACCAGTGAAATGGACAGTTCGATATTGAAAATTATGGTCCTATGTTGGCTATGTGGGAAGCTTGAGATGACTTCTCCCAATGTAGTGATTGGGTGGTCTTTGCTATCATGGGACACAAAACAGAGGTCTGGGTTGTAACCTCTCTGTAAAACAGCTGATCTGAAATTATCCAAATCCTTGGCATCGAAAACAAGATTAAGGTTGTTATACTCAGCTTAGTCGTTATTCCGTGCATACTTCCACTACTCATAGTGACTATTAAAATCACCAGAATATATTGATGGATGAGCGGCGATTGGTAGGACAGTTGGTGGCCATTCTACATTAGATGGTTTGTAGATGTTATGGATAAAGTTTTCTTTAAGCTTTATTGAGACATTATGAATTTTACCGGTTATATTTGTAGAAATTAGATGCGCATGGTCAGTGTTAACTTTAACGTAGGTAGCAACACAATATATTATATATTTATGATAAGTAGCACCAATAAGCTCATAGTCATGGATCTTTCCTTTTTTACGAAGATCTTCCTCATTTGGAGCACGAGTTCCTTGAATTAGAACTACGTCAATGTTATTATTCAAAAGAAATCTGGAGAAATAAATATTTGTTTATTTTTAGCTCGGCTTATTACTTCTATATTAAACTTACAAAATTGGACTGAAGGTCCGAATTTTTTTAGTCATTTGGCCTTGAAGAGTGCAGTACTCTGGAGAGTAATATTTGATCGGCTTGGTTAATCTGCATGTCTATAGCCAGGAATTCCAACAAATGCTCTGACTGCCGTAAATGTAGACTATTTAGCTGTGTATTATCACATTGCCCAATGTGCATCTACGATATACCCCAAAATTCGCTTTTTTCCATGTACAAAAATAAGTAATGTCTGAATGATTGTGGCGTGTTCATATATTTTTTTCCTTTATATGGGTTTTTCGCCACTATCTAAAACTCAAAGAATATCAAAAATACCTGTTCTTATGTAAAGAATGAATCACTGGGTAAAAACAAAAAACGGAGACAAATTTCTCAGTGATTCTTTTTGTAATAAATTTGCCTAACGAACAAAATTTTAAAGATATGAAAATGTTATAAAAAATTGTACAAACTTTTAACGTTAACATTTCGGAGGGTACTCTTCCCCCGTTTTCAAAACTAAACTAAAAAATAAATTATATTAATTTGTAATATATAAAGTAACGACTGAAAGTACAAAAATATTAAACTTAACTGCTTTCGTCGATTGTCAAATTAAACTAAATATCATATTGGCTTGAAATTTATAGAACACTACCAGAAAGGAAGCTAGTTTTTAGAAATGCAATAACCTTTGCGATCGTATCGCCATCTATCAGAGAAATAGCTGGCTCTTTAATCTATCCTCCTATACTGGGTATTGCTGTTGTTTAAATCGGGATTTTAAAATATTGTTATTAGAAATTCCTTAAATGTTTTTTAATTTATTAAAAATAATGTGTATTGTCAGATATAGAAAAAAGCCACCCTCCACTGAAATCTATACCCCGCCAATTAACCTTTCCCCGAAATTTTCCGGAAACTTGACGGGGCGTAGTTCATACACATAATCTAATTTCCTGAAATCGTCTCAGCTTTACTTTTTTTCCACTCTCTTTTGATGGAGAAGTTTTCGTCCGTGTGTGGTTTTATTGGATAAAAGCTTTGAGAGCAGTTCATAGTAGTTTTAATTGAAGGGTGGGGGAAAAGAAAAATCTGTTCTGGATATTTCTAGTTGCAGACATGAAACATATTTTTGGTAGATCTTGTATTATATAATATATATTCTGTATTTATTTTCTAGACCTGATGATATAGCAAAAATATTTTTGAATTAATTTCTTTTAGTAAGATATTCCATCAGATGTAAAGTAATAGTTTAAAAGTAGTTGCGGAAATTTGTACAGAACATTAAAATAACCTGACTAAATACTTAATTGAACTGTAGCAACTTTACACGAGACTTTTTCAATTTTGTCCACTAACCTCCTCCTGAAGTTCTCTTGGATTTCAAGCAGCTAATGCCTGCTTTCAAACAATCTAAATTGATAATCACCTAACAATGCGCCACAATTACGGAATCTAAATGTGGTCATGGCAGAAATGCATTGCAGCAGGAAAGGTGAGTTTCCTGCATGGGATTGCCAGCTAATTAGCTAACGATAATTCAGGTTGGATTGGACTGGCTGATTGTTTAGAGTTAGGTAGAGTAATTTGAGGCTTTCGCTTAACGGAAGGGGTATTAGAAACTATCAACTACTGTTAAAAAAAACTACCGTTGTAATATTATATAGAGTGTAAGGAAAATAAATTTCGCAAATTTAATCCAACTATCCTTCACTTCATTAGAAAGAAAAAAGTTCCTTATAACAAGGGTCAAAACCCGAAGGTTTCTATGTTGCAAGTTATTAAATCACCAATCGAAAAGTTATGATAAGAATTATCATTTTAAACAAATATGTGTAAAAACATATTTGGCAAATAATAATTGGTTATTATTTAATGAATACACTACAAATAAACTAATGAACATTGTTAATACAATTAAAAAAAAAAATTATAAAAAAAATAATCAATAAAAAATAATCAATAAAAAATAAAATTAGGTAAATTGGAAAAAGCAACGTCGCATTGACCAATTGAGATGATCGGCACGACAAACGGTGTTTACAACAAAAATTGTTTTAGTGTGCGTATTTAAATTCTATTTAAAACCAAAACTGAATACTGTATGCGACTGCGATATGCTTCTTATTTACGAAGCAGCTTCTTCTAAGCTGATTAGAAATATATCAGGTTCCACACACACACACACACCCACACACACACCCACACACACACCCACACACCCACACACCCACACACCCACACACCCACACACCCACACACCCACACACCCACACACCCACACACCCACACACCCACACACCCACACACCCACACACCCACACACCCACACACCCACACACACACACACACACACACACACACACACACACACACACACACACACACACACACACACACACACACACACACACACACACACACACACACACACACACACACACACACACACACACACACACACACACACACACACACACACACACACACACACACACACACACACACACACACACACACACACACACACACACACACACACACACACACACACACACACACACACACACACACACACACACACACACACACACACACACACACACACACACACACACACACACACACACACACACACACACACACACACACACACACACACACACACACACACACACACACACACACACACACACACACACACACACACACACACACACACACACACACACACACACACACACACACACACACACACACACACACACACACACACACACACACACACACACACACACACACACACACACACACACACACACACACACACACACACACACACACACACACACACACACACACACACACACACACACACACACACACACACACACACACACACACACACACACACACACACACACACACACACACACACACACACACACACACACACACACACACACACACACACACACACACACACACACACACACACACACACACACACACACACACACACACACACACACACACACACACACACACACACACACACACACACACACACACACACACACACACACACACACACACACACACACACACACACACACACACACACACACACACACACACACACACACACACACACACACACACACACACACACACACACACACACACACACACACACACACACACACACACACACACACACACACACACACACACACACACACACACACACACACACACACACACACACACACACACACACACACACACACACACACACACACACACACACACACACACACACACACACACACACACACACACACACACACACACACACACACACACACACACACACACACACACACACACACACACACACACACACACACACACACACACACACACACACACACACACACACACACACACACACACACACACACACACACACACACACACACACACACACACACACACACACACACACACACACACACACACACACACACACACACACACACACACACACACACACACACACACACACACACACACACACACACACACACACACACACACACACACACACACACACACACACACACACACACACACACACACACACACACACACACACACACACACACACACACACACACACACACACACACACACACACACACACACACACACACACACACACACACACACACACACACACACACACACACACACACACACACACACACACACACACACACACACACACACACACACACACACACACACACACACACACACACACACACACACACACACACACACACACACACACACACACACACACACACACACACACACACACACACACACACACACACACACACACACACACACACACACACACACACACACACACACACACACACACACACACACACACACACACACACACACACACACACACACACACACACACACACACACACACACACACACACACACACACACACACACACACACACACACACACACACACACACACACACACACACACACACACACACACACACACACACACACACACACACACACACACACACACACACACACACACACACACTAAATACATTATATTAAAACTGACCGTGAGAAATTCACCAAAAATATTTTTAAGCTTCTAAAAAGACCGCAAGAGGGCGTGACGAGGTAAACATTTTTAAAAATAATTTTTTTGAGTATTTTCAAGTGTTAACCGAGTAAGAAAAATTCTCAGTTATAATTAGCAAACTGTCTCCTACAACTTTGTTTTATGACATTTTGTCGTAACTTCGCGAATAAAGAAGTGGGGGAAGTTTTACCTACTTAGATAAAAAGTCGTGTAATGTCCGTTTGCCTAAACCGATTTTCCTCAATTTGGATTCATTTAAAAGGCAGTTGCTGGGACAATCAGATAATCTGGGAGATAAATTATTTAGTTTATAAATGAAATCGCGAGGTGGCGTTACATTCAACAATAGTTTTTTTGAAGTTTTGTTCAGTTTTTTCAAATAGAATGGTACAGCTTTTATTACATGGCTAGAAAGGTAATTTAAAGAGGAATCATCCAGTGAAAACCCGAAATCGATATCTCTGACATGTCAAGAGATATTTCGATTTTTCTGAAAAAATCAGTTAGTTTTAATTTTTACCGTAATATTAAATTAAAAATTGGTCTTAATATGGTACAGCTTTTATTACATACTAGTAAATTAACACAATATTGTATTGATTTTACTCTAGTCATCTGTTGAAGACTGGATCCCACCAATTGTTTTTTACGCGGAAAGCACGCCGCTATCTTCATTGCATCAATCTATGTGTTTTTGTTTAACGTGGTCTGTATCAAATCAAAGCTTTCTTTTATAACGACATGTGAGGATGCGATCTTCTTCTTCTTGTCCTGGAGGTTAAGTTGACCCGAAGGCCCTGACTTGTATTCACTGATTTTTCGAACGTCACGACAATGTCGCTTGTTCGAAGGGTTTTAGCTGCCGTCCTTTAGGCATGGAGGTGATGACCGAAGAGGATGGTCATACTGGGGCAACGGCCGGCAATGAAGCTGCCGTGGCTCTGATTAGCGGATTGTCCGAAAGGGACGCCGTCGCTAGGAATTTGTCCAGAAGTCTGGACAGGAATGTCTGAATCACTGGTATGTCAGTTTCCCGATGGATTTGCGCATTCCTTACAAACCATGGGGCACCTACTAACGTGCGAAGAACACGTGACTGGAACGATTGCAGAATTGCAATCGACGTTGGGGGGAGGTACGGAAACCAGGCCTGAGATCCGTAGGTGAGGACGGATCGGACCATGATTTTATACAAGGTTATTCGGATGTTCAGCGAGAGCTTACTTTTGCCGTTCATTAGGGGGTAAAGCAGACGAGCCATGGCTCTTGCTTTCCCGGTTACCTTCTTTAGGTGCGGCACCCACGTGAGGGCCTGAGGATGCGATGTTACACAATACCAGTCGATTAGGCTTAGATTGCAGTAGCAATTGCAGTAATCAGTAGATTCGAAGTGGCAGGACGTAGCGACATTTCTAATGTTAGAATTCTTGATTTAAGGTAACCTCAAAGAAAGAAATTAGAGACTGATAGATTTAGTCAGCACAGGAGTAAACTCATATCGTTGAAGCGTAGGATAAATGCCGAAACGTGTTGGCGAAACATTTGTCGAACGATTGGTATAGAAGCCTTTACCATGTTGGCAGTGGTGCTATCTTGTTGGAACCACATTTTTTCGATGTTAACCCGTAAATGTTGAAGTTGTGTAAATGTAAATGTTGTAGTCACTATTATTGTAGTCCCTTCTTTTTTAGAAAAAGATCCAATGATCTCTACTTCCGAGAATCCAAAGTCTAAAATCATTAAGGAGCAGCTTTTATATAATCATGATTTTCAACGGACGGAATTTTAACTCGACCTGTAGGATGCGAACTAGGTTTTGAAATCCAAAAGAGGAGGATTGATGGTTTTGAACGAGTATTATTTTCATCTCATTCAAATGTGTATATAGTATATATTTGAAATATAATTTTAGGTCGTAGTGAGAAACTACACAGATATGTGTATATTTTTTATCTACCACCAAACATATCTTCCACAAAACATTGCTCTCTTCCGTATTTAAATTAATTGGATGAAATGCGCATCTACTAAAAATTCACCAAGGTAACGAATACGTTTCATTTTTGTTAATAGATGATGCTCCGTGAAAATATTAATTTTTTTACAGTTATGAAATTCCTTAAACCTCTAAGTTCAAATTTATTTCGCGTGGTGTTTTTATTAAACTGACTACTATTATTGAGTTGAAAATTATGAACGTGTTCAGTCAAGTATTAAAATAGGCAATAAAAAATTATACACATTATAAATTTGATGAAGATATTGGGTTTAGTTTTACGTTGGTTGAAATAAATGAATGTTGACGTTGGCGGTAAGTTGAAACGTAATTTAGGAATCAACCACGGTAACATGTTTTGTAAATGTACTCACTTGCCGTGATTTCTTTGCTAGGAAATTAAAAGAATTTCAGCAATAAAGAATATATGTTTTAAGAATTCATTCATTTAAAATATTATTTTATTTTTATATATTAGAAAGTAGCATATAGAATCACAAAGTCTAAGAAGTAAAACGTAGTCATCATAGAACATCTTCATTTAGCGGGTAGTAGACATATAATGATTATAATTGATGAGCTTAGTGACAAGGTTTTAAAAGTGTCTTTGTCTAACATTACCATAACTTCAGAAAACCATGGTACATGGTACACCAGGTAGTAGATGTCCAAAATGACCAATTAATTGGAAAATTTAAAGGAAATAATTTGAGCTAGATTGGCTAGAATTAATAGATGATGCAATTGATATTATTATGTTTGTTGTAGATGTTAATACATTTTTATAATACCCTTTTTATCTATCTATCTATCATTCCAACTGCAAATGGTCAAGACTTTTCAAGATTTGTTTTGTTTGTTCCATAGATGTTAATACATTGGACGTTTTTTTCCGTCAATCTGTTATTGCAAACTGTTCAAAACTTGTACGAAATGTTTTGTTTTATTTTAAGTATATCGGGAAAAAAATAGATAAGATTATCAGTATGGTATTATGGTATCCAGTATTGGTTATAATAAGGATTTGCAAGCATTTATGTATGGAAAAAGTTCTATGATTGTGGCGTGTTCATATGTTTTTTTTAAGTTTATTTGGGTTTTTCGCCACTATCTAAAACTCAAAAAATATTTAAAATACCTGTTCTTATTTAAAGAAAGAATCTCTGGGTAAAAACAAAAAACCAAATTTTGATATTTTTTGAGTTTTGGATAGTGGCGAAAAACCCAAATAAAGAAAAAATAACATTGTTTCTTACAAAACTGGCATTTACAAACGCTTTAGTAATACATAACCAAGGAAAAGTCTTCAAGTCTCTCATAACCTTGAAGAATTTCCATAACTGTTAACCGAATTATATTGAAATTCAACAATTTTTTGGAGAAACTTTCCTGCAGTAATAAAGTAAGTCCTTCCTACTACCTCTTAAAGTCGATTAAAGTAAAATTTCAGTTTATATAAAGAAAAATAAAACTATGAATCGAAGGCGGGTCAAACTTTGTTTTCCGTCACTGCACTGTTTTTTGACCTCTAATGGAGTGGATTTTTTAATGAATATATATGGCAGTTAATTATAGGTATGGAAAATACTTTTAGTATAAAATTATTCAAAAATTTGCATTGATTGAAAATCTATTGAACGCCGCTGCATCTCACCATTTGACTTTTGCAGATGAAGAGAATTTTATTGCCATATTCTTGTCAGATAAAATATTTAAATTTAAATTTAGAAATTTTGAATTAACTGCAGTTTGCTTATCAGGAAAAAATATAATGTTTTTATTTTCTATCATTCGAAGTTAAATAATACCGCGGGAAAAAAAATTTCATTTGCTTGTCCAAACTGGACAAGCAAATGAGTGTGTTCAATTTGATGTCCAGTGTTTATTGTTCTAATGGTAACTGGACAGTTGTTTGAATCAATTCTTTCCACTTAGAAAACATTTCTATTTATTGTATGACTAGAATCTTAATTATAAGATTAGATAAGATAAAACATTCATTAGAATGTTATATCCGTAGAATCTCAGAGAATAAAAGTACCTAGAGTAAATAAACTTCGGAATAAAAATCGGAATAAAAATCGGAACTTATTTTATCTTTCATATCAATGAGTATGTTGGAGTCGTAAAAACACATTCATTGAGTTCATTATTCAGTACTTAATATAATCCCACCCTTTCTTATAAAACTGGCATTTACAAAAGCTTTAAAAATAAGATAACCAAGAAAAAGTATTCAAGTCCGTTATAATTTTGAAGAATTTTGAAGAAACTATCCTACAGTAATAAAGAAAAATATTAATTTTATTAAATATATTTGTTTATTTTTTAAGCATATCTGTGTTTTTTGATATTTTTTTAAAATATAAAATAATTCAAACTTGGGATATTTTGTGATAGAAACAATTGAAGTCTTACCAATTCATTTATAACTAAAAAATAGTTACATATTGCAAACGGAAAATTTTGGTAGAAACAAGCTGGTTTTTGTTTATCTTATGCAGTAGAAAATCAAAATTGACTGGAATTTCCTTATTTAGAATTATAGCAATTTAAATGTCTATCAAGGATTTTTCCAAATAACACATTCATTTGCTGATGATTGATTTTTTTTACTTTAATGTTGCTAAACTACCTACTGTTGGAAGTCAAGCCGATATTTTATTCATAATAAGCTTGGTACATGTATGTACATATTTTCATTAGGCTAGTTAATTAATTCTATTCCGCCTGCAAGATACCAACTGGAACTAAACGTAATGGTTATATATGGTACTTATCTCCACGATACTAATTAATTATGCTTTATGAGTTGACATATTTCAGTCCAAATCAAGATAAAGCCATGATATCGCCATAGCGTATAATTTATAATGTCTTAATATTCCAGGTATAGTATATGTACGTACAGGTTCAATATCTTAAAAATATTTCGTTCTAATATCTAAAAAAATATCATTCTTTTTTAGATTTTATATTTTAGAAATTTTAGAGTAAAATCTGTTATGCTTCATATTTATATATTTATTTATTTATTGATAAGCAACATTCATTTTCATAATCCATACAAATCATAATAAAGTCTATACTTACATACAAGAATATAATATAACTAACAATACTTTCTTTAAATTAAGCATAAAGATTAACACAATTTAATAGTTTTTAAACGTCCCTTAAAGCCTGCCATAGAGCAACCAAAAAAATCAACGAGATAGGTGAAACTTTCCCATTATTGCAACGATGACGATTCGTAGAGAATATAATTGAATTTCTAGTAGTTGTTGGTGGAACGCTTATATTTATTAGACTTAAGAGGCGAAGAGTCCAACATAAAAATATCGGTCCTATCCCTACATAGAGACAGAGTCTCCACTCCCAGCACATCTGCCACTTCACTAATGAACCGTGCACTCATGAAGGGATCCAACCTGTGTGAAATGAACTTGAGAAATCTGTTCTGGGCCGCTTCCACTTCTCCAAAATGCATCGCACAATACGGGGACCAGACGCAAGACAAGTACCCGAAGTACCCATTATATGGCCTGAAGTTAGAAACATTCTTAAAGTCTTTTGTAATCCTACAGAAAAACCCCAACATTTTATAAGCTTTGTTAATAATGTTTAAAAATGTCATGTAGAAATTAATCCAGAATCAACGCCAAATCCCTTATATAAGTCACACGTTCAAGAAAAGTGTAGACTATGTGTCCAATAATTAGTATAGACAGGGGGATGTCTCTATTAAAAGTAATGTGTTTACTTTTTCTGTTATCTAGTTGCATTTTATTTCGCACACACCAATTGCTGATTTTATCGAGATCTAGCTGCAACGTCACTGCATCTTCAACACTACATATTTTTCTGAATATCTTTAAATCATCAGTAAAAAATAAAAAACATGGGTTTTAGTACCCATTGAGTTCATCAGTATATCATAAATCATTTTTTCAACAGTTTTGGAATACAATTGAGGTGAGAGACAGATCTATAAATTCACACATCCGATCTACCACTGGACTTGTATATCGTGATTATATAACTCTGTTTCTACCTTTGTGGAAACATTCCCGACCGAAGCGACAAGTTAAAATGAAAATGAATGGGTTTGTCCAAGGAGTACGCACAGTTGAGGAGCAACTCAGGCGGCAATTCATCAGGACCTGAACCGCTATTGAGATTAAGCTTCTGAATATTATTAGAAACTCTCTTCAACGATACTACGACATCGTGAATGTGCAAGCTCTCCAAACATCCCTCACCAGACCCAAAAAACCCAGCACTAGTAAACTTGTAGATACTCTGAAAGTTATTGGAAAACAAATCAATCACAGATGAACCATCCTACCTATCCATCCAAATGCACTGAGCTAGATATAAATTTGCTGCTTCTCTTATTCTTATATTCTCTCAAAAGGCTTTAATATTTATATTCAAATTGGCTTCGACACCGTCAATATAATACATGTAACATTTCTGTATTAAAACTTTATATTTAACTGAACTGAAAATTGTAAATAAAAACTCCACTATTCAGTAGATTTCCACATCAAATGAACCTGTTTTCTTTTTACAAAAGATAAAAATTTCGGTTCATTAGAAAATCAACTAGGAAACTTGCGGACAATGCGAAAATAAGGGCACTGTCAAAAAATACAATGTTTACCATGTCACATTATACATATTCATACAAAAACTCAAAGCAGATAATACTGATGCAAAAATTGGCTACCGTTGCGTCAATCATGTTTTTATTGCCGAAGAAGAAAATGTTTTACAGGACTATATAATTCAGTGCTCTAAGGTTGACATTGGATTGACTCATCGGAGTCAATCGTATGACTCTAATTCGTATTATAACGTAACGATTTATGTGCGAAGATTAGCATACGAATTAGCGGTTAAATTTGAAAAAAAAATTCCCAGAGAAGTGGACTGAAACTCAAATAGCGGGCAAGGAATGGTTAACTGGATTTTTAAAACGACACATTATCCTATCTTTGAGAAGCCCACAGGCAACGAGTCTATCTCGCGCCTCGAGCTTTAATGATTATAACGTTAATAATGTTTTTATGATATCTATCAGAAGTTATGGATATGTATAAATTCTATAGTGATAGGTATATATTTTCTAGAAATTCTAAATTCTATATCTATAGGTACAAAATCTCAGCCAAGAGATATATAGAATATGGAAAAGATGGGGGTGACCACAGTTCAAAGACCAAACAAACTAGAAGCTCAGAGATGAATTAATCAAGAACAAATGATACGTGAAGCTCCTATTGAGTCTGCTGGTGTTGGAAATACTAGCGGCTGGATGCAAGAAGCAGAGTTTTTGCTGTTTTTGGAATACTTCAAAAATCACGCCAAGCCCACTATTGATAAAAAATGCCTGCTATTGCTCGACAATCATATATCACATATATCATATATCACAGTCATACATCATACTCATACTAATCATACATCACAGTCATTCCCTTAATTTTTGCAAGATAAATGGAATCGTGTTGCTGTCATTCCCTTTCCACTGCACACACACACATTTCAACCCCTGGATAGGGCGGTTTTTGGACCATTCAAGATAATGATAAACTTTGCCACAGATAACTGGATGCGAAATAATTTCGGTGAAAAAAGCATTTTGCAAGTGGATTGTCGGATTGTCAGAAAAGCATTTTGTCTTGCCGTCATCGATACAAATGCTATTGCGGGTTTTACGTGCACTGGTATAAGTCCATTTAATAGGAATACCTTTACCGCGGTTGACTTCGCATCTTCTTCTCTAATGGATCGTCCCTTGCAAGATAATAACGAAATACGAGCATCGGCCTTCGAAGTTGATCGAATGATTAAATGGTATGATCTTTCAGAATCACGACCGACAACTCAAGTTTATTTAGACTTATTCAGCAATAGCTTACCAAACGAGATGTGGGTGCAATGTGTTGATTGTAAAAAAATGGCCTCATGCTGCGTGTCGGAATAGAAACATTAATATCGTTAGTAAAGTGGATCTGATTATTTTAATTAAACAATTATTTCATATAAGAAGTTATATTTTGTTATTCATGAGAAATAATATTTTATGTTTAATAGTTTGTTGTTCCTTAGTAGTTTAATAAATAATTTTATTTAATCTTTTTTTCATTATATACATAATATTCAGCAAGATCTCAATAGTGTGACTTTGGACCCGTACAGTTTCGTCCTGATCCTGGGGACGAAAGTAACGATCGACTTTTTTTTCAGCTTTGTAAATATTAAAAACAAAGATATATTAAATAAAATTGCAAAGTATATTTGTAGATTATATACGAATGTTTCATAATGCTAATTTAAATAAAATTATCGACAAAATAATTTATAGCTAGAAATCAAAGTAAAGGTAGAAAGTGTTATTTTTGTAACCTATCTCCCCTACCAAGTTACCCTATCTCCCCTACCATCGTTATTCATTAATGCAATGCCGGATGAATTATAATCGCCAAACAAATACAGTTTACAATCAGGATATTCACTTCATACAATATTTATAGTTTTAGTATGATTCTCATAAACCTGAGATACTGAAACAGGTGGGATATAAACACCGCCCATCATAAACCTCACACCACCACACTGCACAAACAACAACTTTTCGTCACTGACTTCCTGAATCGGAATCAACCTTGACCTTAAACCCTCGAGTACCACAACCTGGACTTCCCAGCTGCTCAGCGTTGAACTAGTGTTCTTAGACCAATCCATCCTGTGAAGTACATAACCAGCCATATCCAGTTCTGAATCTCCGACAGCTAAGTGTCGTTCAAAACAATAACATTATACTCTAACCAGCCATACCAATAAATAAATCTCTCAGCTTGGTTCTCACCTCTATTACATTCTGATAATATACCTTAATCTCCGTATTATTCGTTCTCACTAGTTTTTTTGATTGGCAGACTAGCTCTTCATGAGGACAATTTTTGGTACTCCTTTCATAAACTTGATGGAAAGGTCAGCCTTGAACTAGTCTTCTTAAACCGATCGATCCTGTAAATAGCATAACCAGCCATATCCAATTCTGAATCGCCGACATCCTCCGACAACTAAGTTAAAACAATAACATCATACTCTATACCAGCCACACCAATAAATAAATCTCTCAGCTTGGTTCTCACCCCTCTCATATTCTGATAATATACCTTAATCTCCGTATTGTCCGTCCACATTAGTTTTTTTGATTGGCAAACTGGCTCTTCATCCTGACTATTTTTGGTACTCCGTTCATAAATTTGATGGAAAGGTCAGTCGCTCCCTTGCTCAATCTATCTTGCAGCTGTACTCATAATTCCTTAAGTTGCAACCAATATACAAGTATATATGAGGTGTCAAAATATAGTAATGACACTGATTATTAATAATTTTTTACTCAACTAAAATTTCAATTCTGCATCGTCTCCTGTATCATACCCCGCTCTGGCACTTCGTTACCAGTTCGTATTAAAAATCCAATAGTCGTCACCAATAATAACATGTTCGAAAAATGAGGGTCATTTTAACTCCGGCCCACAAACAAAATGTTTCCCTTCTGTTGCCCTTTTGGCCATGAGAAAGGTTTTTCGAAACTATTTTCGCGCATATTTTCCTCATACTCAAATGAAGAACTTCCGCTGTGAGGTTCATCTTCAATCGAGTCTCGGCTTTCTGAGAATACCTTAAACTATTTCGAAAACCTGGGCTCTTGTCAAAATACTGTTTCCACAGGTCTGTTAAAGTTTTGCAAAAGTATCAGTCGCACTGTGCCCTAATCTCAAACAAAACTTGGCAATTTCCCGTTGCTTAAAATTGTTGTCGCTCATTTTCAGAACGCACTAAAAATATGGTCCACTAAACAAATTTCTATCCAGCACTAAATGACTTTAAGGAAGTCAGACTCGTATTGAAGACGCATCATATATTGGCCTGCATTTCCTTTAGAGAGGAAGCTAAGTGTTGCTATATCGAACGTTACGTTACTAGTCTTATTACTTATACGTCGTATATTGTTTGATATACAATTTACTTTTCTTAGTTCTTTCAAAAAGTAAGTTGCCTGCTTTACCTGCTGGTGTCATTTTTACTCCCAATATATGCAGAGTAAATTTAACTAACGATTCCTCATTATTCCTATTAGTAAAACATTTTTTTTTAAATTAAGAATCATGTTCTACATGAGTCCTGAAGGGATGTGGTTGTAATATCGCCACCACAAAGATCGATTTTTCAATGTTGCATTAAAAATTATTTCAATGTTTTAGTGTGTGCATTTAAGTTCGATTTATAACCAAAACTATATTGTACTATACGCAAGTATAGTATACGCAAATATCAGAATATGCTTTTTATTTACGGGTAATCTCGTCCCGAAGAACAAATTTTACATCTTGATGGAGAGAATTCCACCAAAAGTACTCGAAGAGTTGCGTGATAGGTTAGATTTTCTTATTGGATTGTACCTAGAGCACTAAAAGAGCAATTACTCTACCTTTATCATGTGCAAAAGGATATAAGCACTCTTACCCATTGATTTTTAGTGGGTTTCAAAATATTGTGAATGGTTTATTGACCAAAACCAAAAGAATCCAATTTTTTTTCAATATTTTATCAAAACAAAACCTATTTCACGAAAAATGGGGTGGTGGAAATTTTGAACAGTTAGTTTAATAAAACAATTAATCATGTGCTTCTTAATGTGATGTAGTTATATCTATCATTTAGCTGACTATATATGGAAAACTACCGATAAAATGCCTATCAGCGCCTTTAGTGCTGATTCAACATTATTAATTATATAAAAACATGATGAACAATACTCGTCATCTTTCTCCTAAGGCGAGTAGCACAGTACGCTCCTCTCTAGAAATTTATTAACCTAGTTTGAATATTGTAGTTTGTTTGACGCCACTCTCTAAATTTAAATAAAGTTTTTAAAAAGAGTACTTCTGAGACTTTCGATTTAACTGGCGCAGTCGTACGGATTTCGGAACGCGTTTCTCTTAAATAGTGCCAAAATAGGCGAAGAAAATCTCTTCTCAGTCCAGTCTCCCCCAGTCTCAGTCTCTTCCAAGAGTTCATCCAAAAAGAAACCGCGCAACCCGAGGCTTGAAGCACATAGCACCGATTTAAGGTAATTTCAATCCACGGTTCGACGAAAGTCAAAGAAGGGGTATATTGCCTGCAAGCAAGAAGAGAAGATTACCCAGGGCCATCCAAACGAACATTGGAAAAACACAAAAGTGGAGGACAATCCAAACGAACATTGGAAACCTTGAGTACCAGGACCACCAAGCAAAAATTGGCAGGATCCGCAGAACCCGCAACAAGCGAGAAAAAATCACAACAGGATTCAGAAGAAATCCAACACCCCAACAGAGGACCGTCCAAGAAACGCCACAACAGACCAACCCAAGCCAACCCAAGGAAACCCTAACCAACAACACAGCAACTCAACACTCATCACCCTCAGCAAACCCACAGCAATCTCATCTCGAATGAAGATACTACTTTTGTGAGTACTTATTCAAATTTTTATTTAAAAACCAAATCATTCAATTTCTAGTTAAAATCTTAATATAAGTTATAATTTTCGATTTAACTTACTTTTCGATATAACTTATCCTTAGATATTAAGAGTCCTAACTTGCCTAACATTTTATATACTTCGCATATTTGAATATTCTATTGATTTTCAAAAGAATACAAAATTGATTCTTCAATTGATAGAATTGCAAAAAGCCTCTCGAACTTAACAATTACTAAAAAGCAAATTAAAATGCTGGAAATTAATTACATCTTATTGAGATACCAGCCCGATAATATTCCCAAATTCGATGGAAACTCAAAATTATTCAACATATTTTTAAATTCATACGAGAACTTAATCAAAGTTTTTCAAGATTCGAAGAATCCAATAGCACAAATTAATATCTGTCTATTAGACACAATATTTGGGAAATTAACCGGAAGAGCAGCGGATCTAATTGTACCACGGATAGAGTTAAAAACATGGAACGATATCAAGTTAACGTTAGTCAATTATTTCGAAGATCAAAGATCGGCAGACTGTCTGATTCTAGATTTAATAAATTTGAAACTACAGAGAAACGAACAACCCTTAACTTACGGAATGGGAATACAAGACTCACGAAGCCTATTATTTTCAAAATTAAATGCATCGAATGATCCAATTAACGAAAAGATAATTAGAATGAAGCACTACGAAGAATTTGCCGAAAAGACATCCATTAATGGACTACATTGCAACATGCAATTGGTAGTAAGACTAAAGAACCCAGAGTCACTAGAGCAAGCAATGTCTTACGTTCGTGAAGAAGTAAACTTTTTATATTCCAAAAATAATTCTCAAAATAGTAATCAAAACAATAATCAAAGATTCAATAAATATTAACACAAGAACCTGAACATACCATCTATGTCACAAAGGGCAAATATGAACCAAAATATACCATCTACATCACAAAGACCAAATATAAATCAACCAAATACATCGCAAAAACCTAATTAGAGTCAAGCTCAAAACAGTCAGTTTAGAAGACCATTTTCCAACACAAACCAAGCATTTTTAAACGCTCAATATACAGAACATTCTATTCAGATTATATGATGACCAATAAAGATAAAATAAATCGTATATATAAAAAAGTAACTGAAAGAACAGATTTAGAAAAAGATAATTATTTCTAAAACAAACACAAAAGGAAACGAATCTCAAGAAATTATAATAAAACAGAAAGTTTACAAAAAACTGACAGAAATAAGAGTAGACCTAAATTTAAAGGACCTTATATAATTAAAAAAAATTTGGAACACAATAAAGTCAGAATCCAAAATCTAAAAAATGAAAAAACTGAAATAATACACATTAAAGAATTGAAAGGAACCTTTAATTTCAAATTCTCAGGAATTCTCTTCGGATTCGTAATGGCTACAGTAACTGACCTAAACGATAACCCAGGGATACTTCCTTATAAACTAGGGAAAGCAGAATTAAAACAACAATAGGATTAAAACAACTCTCACAAACAGCCGCTTTGCCAAATATCTTTGTTTTATCAAAATATCTATGATATTTTCGAAAAATTAGAAGTTGCTATATCATTCGCAAAACTAAGAACATTTCACAATGCAATTGTAAAACCTGAAATTCTATTAAAATAAATACAAATAATTAATGAAGAATTAATCAATGAAAAATGCCCTTCTAATCCAATTTTAATAAATATTTTAGACTTTGAAAACATTTTGGAAATCACTAGTTACATAAAATAAAATGATATCATATTTATTATCGAAACACCTCTTGTAGAAAATAATTTATTCGATCTATATCTTTTTACGCTACCTGTATTTAAAGGATCATACTGTCAAATTTTTGTACCTACTTATAACTATGTAATTCTAAATGGGAACCATTTTGGTTACTTTAATAACAATTATAAAGAAATAAACAACAAATTGCATTTATACAACAATATCTATACACAAAAGATGAATGAAAAAGTTCCTTATGAGATTCAACTTCTCAATTACCAAAATAATATAACTAATTGCAAACCGATTAATATCGATATAAATTTTGATATCCACCTAATAGATAAGAACAAATGGATAGTAATAACAAAAAATGAACTGAAAGTCGTAAAAATCTAGAAAAAAGGCTCATACTCCAAGGAACCTATTTACTTGAACTCAATCAATACTGTCAATTAAGAATAAAATATATTATCTTAAAAAATCATTTCATTACGAATAAGAAATTCCAAAAAATCCCTTTACCTATTGTTGTAATGAAAAATATATCCCTAAATGTAAAACCATTATACAACAAAGTAAAATTCTTCAATTTGCAAGACATTCATATCGAAAAACTTAACGATATTCAAAACGAATTAAATATTCAAAAGGAAAATTCAAAATTACTTATCAATCCTATACAGTATAAACGTATCAGTATTTGGACAATTTTGCTCTATGTAATCAGAATAATCATAAAGGTTATTATAGCCAATGATTAAAAAACTAAAGGTCAAACAAAACAATGACGAAATTCACATCTAGGCCATAAAAACTTTTAATGTCAGTTAACTGTTGTATATGACCTCTCTAAGGATGGAGGAGTTATATCTATCATTTAGCTGACTATATATGGAAAACTACCGATAAAATGCCTATCAGCATCTTTACTGCTTATTCAACATTATTAATTATATAAAAACATGAGGAAACAACACCTCGCCATCTTTCTCCTAACGCGAGTAGCACAGCACGCTTCTCTCTCGAAATTTATTAACCTAGTTGGAATATTGTAGTTTGGTTCACGCCACTCTGTAAATTTAAATAAAGTTTTTAAAAAGGGTCCTTCCAAGACTTTCGATTTAACTCGTGAATCGTTTAATACATGTTATACAGCGAAAAATTAGCGGTAGTAATTTCAACCTTGACATTAAACGACAATAATGTGTATGTTAAGCTAATTTTTTTGTAACAAGACAAACCATATTTATGACAATAAATCACTTAGAAAATATTATATTCTATTTTCGAATACTACTTTAAGTGGCTAGTGAAACCGAAACTGAATTTGGATATATCAAAATAAAAAAGATGATGAGACGATTCGACTGAAACAAACACGACGTTGTTATTTTTAAGAAAATTGACATGAACCTTCTGACCTGTTTTCCGCGGAAATAACTGCATTTTAGATACATCTAAGGATACTTTCAAAAATGGGTGGGAAATATGGAAAATTAAGTTATACATGGTACATACAAGGGGTAGTTTATTAACAATAACAATCCATGGATAAGCTATTGATGGCATTTTGGTGCTTGATTTTCTTAAGAAAGCTAAAATGATAACCAGATTAAAATAGTAGCTAGCAGAGTAAAATAGGTGCTAGACACCATCTGACATATACATACCATCTGACATATACATCGTAAAGTTTCACGTTGACTGTATACGTACTCAGAATGTTTTATCATACGGATGCTATTTGTGTTGTTTAGTGACTTGAAAATTTTATCTCAGTCAAAAAATGGAATTAATTCGTGAGAATTTTCGTGCGATGATTTACTATGACTTTCGTCGTGGAATATTTCAACAACAGTGCACCGACCAACTAACCTCGACTTTTGACGATGAAGCACATTCTAAAACCACTGAATGTAGGTCGTCCCAAATCCGTTGTTGTGTCAGAAAGCATTGACAAACTGTACTCTGATAAAGCAAGATCGTCATGTGACATACCGTGAGGTTGAGGCATCCATAGGCATTAGTATGAAAAGCATACACAAGATTTTACATGAACATTTAGTCGTCAAAAAGATTTGTCGGTGTTCGATTCCCCATAATTTGACAATCGCTCAAAAAAAGGCTCAATTGGTGCAAAGAAATGCTGAAAATATTCTAAATGGCACACAACCATTTGTTTGTCAGAAGTTTTTGAAGAAACAAGAAAATCAGCCACGGAGGATCATTCTTCAGCATGACAACGCGAGCTCTCACACATTGGACCGAACAACTGAATATTTGGCACCCAATAATTTCTTTTTGTTCCCGTCCGTGAAGAATAAACTACATGGTCAACGGTTTTCGATGCCAGAAGAAGCCGTTAATGCGTTTAAAATGCATGTTTTGGAGATACCTCAATGGAGAGTGGAAAAAGTGCTATGAAAACTGGTACAAACATGTGCAAAAGTGTATTGATTATTACGGGTAATATTTTGAACAACAATAAAACCAGCAATTGTTAGTATTTCAATTTTTTCTCTTGCGTTTAAATGCCTATTAATTCCCTATAAAAATTGGAAGAAATTTAAAGTTCACAAATTGACAAATATAATCAAATACTTCATCTGTCATCTATAGCTTGATAGCTTTCTAAATGAAAAATATATTTGCTCTAAAATAGACCAAAACACCTTAGCCATTACTTAGCTAAATTCAGAAAAAGGCTCTTTCTGACGATGCTTAATTAAGTACTGTTATCATTAAAAAATAGTAAAGTTAGTCTGGAATTAAAAATAAGCGTTCTTGAGATATATATATATATATATATATATATATATATATATATATATATATATATATATATATATATATATATATATATATATATATATATATATATATATATATAAATGTGCTTAAAACAGCGGCTTCAATAGCCGCCTTCAATAGTGCCTTCAATAGCACCTGAAGGTACATGTTTCAAAGAGTCAAAAATTTCCAATGAAACCATTAATTTAATGAAAAAACGCCCGACAATGAAGAATACAGACAGTCCTTTTGGCAGTGTCGAGTACGTTGAGCTTTGCAAAACTATAAGAAAACGTATTCGAGCGAAAAAGCGCTGATTCAACATGCAGCTAGTGCAAAAAACTCCTGAAGAAAACAGGGGAATTAACAAAGCTAAGCAGAAGCTGAGAAGGAAAAGGACACAAATGTATTCCTTAATGCGTGAGGATGGTACAATATGCAGGAAATGGACGGAAATGTTAGAGGTTGTCCGAAGATTTTATTCAAAGTTATATGAGGACCAGAATCGGACAAGAGCAGCAATGCCTACTGAAGAATAAATGCCGGATATCGTGGTGGAGGAAGTGACAAAGGCTATAGACTGGATGCAAAATGGCAAGGCTCCAGGAAAGGATAGTATAACGGTGGAGATGTTAAAAGCTGGTGGTCGGACCCCCTATAAAACACTGGCAAGATTATACACAAAATGACTCAAACAACAAGTACCCAGCTTATGGAAAAATGCAGAAGTAATTCTTTTACATAAGAAAGGAGCACGGAAAGATTTAAAGAACTACCGCCCAATAAGCCTCCTATCAGTGGTGTACAAAGTTTTCACCAAGATAATATCCAAAATAATACTAAGAAAACTTAATGGCGCATAACCAAGGGAGCAAGCAGGATTCAGAGGTGGATTCAGTACATTGGATAATATCCAGGTTCTACAGCAAGTCATAGAAAAACACAACGAATTCACTATGCCACTGAACTTGGCATTTATCGATTACGAAAAAACATTTGATTCAATCTCAAAGCGCGCCATAATGGATGCATTGCTTAATCAAGGTGTAGAGAAAGCCTATGTAAACCTGCTACGATCGATATATGATGAAGCTACAGCGACAGTCCACCTTGACGATCTTGAGATGGGAATCACTTTTCTCAACCTGCCTGGAAGGAGTGTTCCGTAAGCTGGCTTGGGAACAAGATGAAATAAGGATTAATGGTGCGTACTTAAATTATCTTAGATTCGCAGATGATATCGTTCTTCTTTCACAAGACCTAGATGAGCTGCAAAGACACGCACAAAAATTGGAAAGGGCTGTGGAACCATTTGGCTTGAAAATAAACCAGAAGAACAGTCAGGTCATGTCCAGTAAATTCGCTGAGGACAAAAGGATTTCTATTTTAGGAACGGATTTGGAAATTGTTGATCACTATATATATATATATATATATATATATATATATATATATATATATATATATATATATATATATATATATATATATATATCTTGGGCAAAGGGTTTCAATGGAAGAGGACACCGTCCGGGAGGTTTAACGACGCGTTAAATGTGGCTAGCGGGCATTTGGCAGGCTCAACATAGTGTTTAAGAGCAAACTACCACTTTGTCTGAAAATACAAGTTTTTGATCAGTGTGTCCTGCCCGCTATGAAAAACGGAAGTGAGACCTGGACACTCACATCACAGTCAGTTCAAAAACTTCGACTAGCACAGAGTGGAATGGAAAGATGTATGCTTGGTATTACTAGACGGGATAGAAAGACCTGCACATGGACCAGGGAACAAACGAAAGTGAATGACATCATTGGAAAAATAAAGCAATTAAAATGGAAGTGGGCAGGCCATGTAGCGAGGCGATGGGACGAAAGATGGACCAGGGCGGTCCTGGACTGGATACCGCTTGATCGCAAACGTCCACGGAGAAGACGGAAAACACGATGGACTCATGATATTATTAAGTATATTGGACCCGAATGGCAAAGGAAAGCTCAGGACCGCGAGGGTTGGAAGCATGCTGAAGAGGCCTTCATCCTGCAGTGGATTGATACGGGTTGATGATGATGATGATGATGATGATGCTATATTTTTATATCATCTTAAAATACCATATAAATGTTATAATATTTATTCTAAATTATTATTTTATTTATAATTTATATATATTTTTTTTATTAATTTTTGTTTTGTTTTTTTTTCAGGTTTCGGTAAATTGGAATAATAACAATTGTTGCTTGTTTTTTACTTTGTTGACGTTTTGTTTTGTTTTTAATTATACCATCGCCAGAACAGCATTTTATAATATCTTAATATACTCTCCTACTATAGATTAATTAGTAAATTAATTTAATAATTTTTTTTAAATTGAAACGTTAACAAAATAAAAAATAATAGTTATTATTACAATAGACCGAAACCAGCTTAAAGTAAACGTATCAGTGTTCTTTTTTAAAATTGAAAATCATGCAGTCATTAAATTCTTTGTAAGGCAATAGAAAGTCATAGTGAAATGGTAAATTTATTAGGGGAGCCTGGTCCTTCAAAAACAATGGTTTGTAAGCGAGCAGGAGAGCAGTAAGAGTTTATCGGTCTCGTTCGTCCTCGTTCTGGACGTCCAATAAAGGCAACTACTGAACAAATAATTAATTCTATACATGATATGGTTATGGATGACAGACAATTGACTTTAAGTGAAATTGTTAAGGCTATGGATATATCAATTGAACAGGTGTTTCATATTTTATAAAACAATAACAGGACATTATTACTCTAACCATAATTGCTTTGCATTGCCCATTAATTGCATGTAAATTCGTGGGAAAAAACCTGGTTTAGGGAAGAAAAAAATCATTTTTTATTGTAATGGCCAAAATGAAGGAGTTACACTACGAATTGTTGAAGCATCCACTATATTTATCAGATCTGACTCTGGCTTTCATCTATTCCCAAACCTCAAAAAATTCCTACGTAACAAGCCTTTTTCATCAAATGAAGAAGACATAGCCACCGTAGCTGAAATGAAATAAATGAATTGGAGTACCGCTGGAAAAAATGTATTGCATTTAAGGGAGAATATCTATATCTATACTTCTATACTAATATATAAATCTACAGTGGTTTTTACGGATGTTCCGTTATAACTACTGAACCATGCATCCGATTGACTTGAAACTTGGTACCCATGTAGAAAATACATGTACTTAATGGATAGGCTAATATTTATATAGGTGTTGGACTCCCAACACCAGTTGCGGGGGCGTTAATGATAAGAATCGCTAATTATCTGATTTATAGCTTTTATAAACTTATTATTAAAATGAAAATATGAAATGAATTTTTTCTTTCTTGGGCTATATTAAGACTAATTAAGAACGTCTGCAACGGAGTTCAAACTAATTCAAGCTAATGATCAAAAACGCTAAATTTAAAATTTCAGCTTTTATCAACTTATTATTGATTATTATTATTATCATGTACATTAACCACTATTATTAATTTTAATAAATTGATTATTAATTAAACTATTGGATTAATATTTTTCTGTAGCATTAAAACTTTGTTTGTTTTTTTCTAACCTAAACAAATTTTTACCAAATGTCATTTGACTGATTTAAAAAAATATTAAAAACATATATATCTATGTATATGTATATATTTATATTTATTAATTAAAGAAGAAAAAGAAGAAAAGATGGAAGCGTGGAATAATTAGACTAAAACGAAAAATTAGTTTTCCAGCATTAAAGTAGTAAGATATTTATTTCAACTTTTTATATTGAATTTTCGGTTGTAAATCTCAAGATAGTTTATAATTATTTCCAATTATTTGTTGTAGTCATAAATGCCTAAAAAAGGAAAGTCCAAATTAAATTTGGTAACGTCTAAATCAAAGTATATGAAAGCTAAGCGTGCATGTGAAAGTCAAGATTAAACGGAAAATAGATTACAAAAAGAACAAAAAAGGAAAGAAGATTTACGACGTATGAAATTTAAAATTCGTTGGAAAGTAAAAATAAATTGTGGTTTTTCGTATGATCCTACAGTTGATTATAAACAAGAGTCAAAATTAAGTTCAATGACACAAATTTGTAGTTATTGTAAAGCATTAAAGTGTATTGGTGAATGTGAAGGTTTATGCTGTTCAACTGTTCAGCTAAGTACATGGGGCCCATGAACGATTTGCGGCCAATCGAAACTATCATCGAAGAAGATGAGATAGACGACTAATATTAAATGTTAGGAAGATTAAATACTATATTTGAGGGCACTATATCTAAGAAACTCTAATAATGACAATAAATAATAATGTTAATTTCAAATGCCCAGCGAAGCGGGCGGGTACAGCTAGTTTTCGTATATTCTTAATTAAGTGATTTTTTTCAACTATAAAGTATACCGACACGATACACTAGCGCGTAGAAATTTGAAGTTGGAAATTGGAAGTTGAAGTTGGAAGTTTGTGACAATGATGGAAATCGTGTTACTCTTAATGATTAACACTATAGAAATATGCTTACAGAATATCTTTGGCCTAACTAACCTGATAAATAATATATATATATATATATATATATATATATATATATATATATATATATATATATATATTCACAAACATTGTCAATTCTCGATATGTTGCTTCGCGATAGATATATCGAAAAAAGTTATTAGAAAAAGTTGTTCAGGATGTTATTCTAACCCCATATACCAAGTTTCATGACAAGATTCTCATTTTTAATTTTGTCATTATTTTGGTCTATACACAAAATTATTACAACAGTATCGTAAAAGAATCGAAAAATGTATTCGAATAGACGGAGGACTAGTTGTGAGAGATCACATTTGATAGTCAATTATTTGTATTATGAAAATTATTGTTATATATTATATATATATTTTCCTAAATTTGATCAATTACCAAAAATTGTTTTCCAGTAATAATAAAATAATTATTCCTTTGTAAGTGCTATTTATTTTACTGAAATATTTGAATACATGACACTATTGACAATGTGTCAAGTTTTTACTCACCGTAGCACACTAATTATCAAATTAAACAAATAAACGTGTAATAATTTTGTGTATAGACCAAAATAATGAAAACATTAAAAATGCGAATTTTATCATGAAACTCGGTATAAGGAGTTAAAATAATATTCCGAATAAAATATAACATAACCTTTTTCAATATCTCTAACGCGAAGCAAAATATTGAGGATTGACCTTGTTTGAGAATTCGTAGTAGGCTGAGTTTAAAGTTCAGGTTTCAGTTGAGTATCTTAAAAAATGAGTCCCATCCACATGTATGACTGTGCAAAAATTCAAATCTGTATTCCTTCAAATAGCGGAGATATGGGGGTGTCTTCACCTTAAATGCGACACACTGTATATGTAAATAATGTTGATACAAACAATGTTTTCCTTCAACATC
Organism: Cosmopolites sordidus; assembly: GCA_031761425.1. Taxonomy (NCBI): domain Eukaryota; kingdom Metazoa; phylum Arthropoda; class Insecta; order Coleoptera; family Curculionidae; genus Cosmopolites; species Cosmopolites sordidus. The sequence continues at coordinate 450,815 of JARFXV010001503.1, read as the reverse complement.
TCGACAGTTGTATTGCAAGAAATGTTTCCCGGCTGCATTATTTCGCGAAATGGTAATGTTAATTGACCAGATTGATTATTAGAATCATGCGATCTCACGCGCTCTTGAATTCTATTTTATGGGGTTATGTTAAATTTTTTGAAAATACTCCACGCGATATGTATGAAAGAGTAATCAAAAATTGGCTCGAATACATTCCATTAGGCAAAGCCTATCGATACATTTCAACGACATTATTTTCAAAACATAATGTCATTTGTTCTTCAAAATATTGGATAAGACTTTACTTGTACGACACCAAAGAAAATACTACAATATCTCTTCATTTATAAGAATCTTGAATGTCAAGATGAAGGGTTTTCGAATAGTACAGAAAAGAGAGAAAATGAGATGAAAATTGGTTAATTGTTTAATAAGCAATGTCCGACGACCGAAAATTAGAGAGGCAGCTCCATATGTGAGTGCTTATTTCTAATCTGTTTCAGTAAATAGATGAAAAATCAATTTATTTTATTTTTTCTGTTCTACTTTGGAGATTAATCGATTTAAAGCTATACTGTAATGATAGCAATTCACTGAAGTGTGAAAACAACGACGCAATGATTCAATATCCATTTCGCGGCCCCTTTTCCGTTCCTGGTCTCCTGCGAATTCCGGCTGCAAACGATCGCTAAATCGACTACAACACCAGCGTGCTGACATTTGAATTGATTGCCGCCATGACAAATGAATTTCTACCGGATAAAGTAAAAGCGGGTGAGGAGCAGACAGCGATATGAACGTCAAAAAGTCATCGACAGATAAATTCCAATTAGGAGGGATTTATGGTTCTTCATTCAGTTCACGGTAAAATGAAAATGAATATTTAAGATTGTGCTTGGAAGATGTTTTTTTAAAACGACTGTGTGGGAGGAAGCAATAATATGAATATTCCGATAATTGTACTTTCTTTCTTTAATTTTAATTCAAATAGAATATGATAATGTAATAATAGTAGTCAATGGTATATGGTTTTTCAACAAATTTTTAGTTAAGCAAAACATCCATTATAGCCTGCTTAAAAATTGAGTCGAGTGTTTTTTCGTAGTCGATAACAACCAATTATAGTGGCATGGCGTATTCGTTGTGACCTTCTATGGCTTTCGATCAACCTGGATGTGATCCATTGTACTGAATCCACCTCTGAATCCTGCTTACTCTCTTGGTTGTGCGTAATTCAGTTTTTAATATTTTTTTAGATATTATTTTGGTGAAAACTTTGAACATTACTGATAGGAGGCTTATTGGAGTTTTTTTAACAACTAATCTTTTAGTGACTTACTTAATACTTTTAGAATTTGTTTTTTCTTGGGATTTCGGTTAATTGTAATAATAATATTTTTTATTAACGTTTCGTTTTTTTATCGAACCATCATTATAACAGCTACAATTTTATAATATATATTATTCCTGTACATAGTATACATTTATATTTTAACATATACCTTTTTATAATATCTTAATATACTATATTTAAGTTATAGAATTAATTATAAATTATTAATTGATGTTTTTTTACAAATATGTTATTTTTTGTTTAGTTTTTAATTGACATATTTTTTGACTTTGACATATTTTATATTTTTTTTTAAGCTAGTAGTTTTGGGTTTTTTACTTTTAATGGTATTAGATGCAAAAAAATAAAACACTCATTTATCATTTAATTATGTCGTTATATATACTACTTAAATTGTCAGTATCAGTTCAATCAAGTCCAAAAATTTATCCTATATATACGTATCGATGTAAACCCTCGCCGAAACTATAGCGTTATAAAAAGTATCATATGTCCTATTCCACAACATAATCGACTTCTGTGTCAAATTTCCTTAAAATCGTTCCATCCGTTCGAGCGTGATTGAAGGACAAACATGTTTTCACATTTATAATATCAGTAAGATTAACAAAAATCATATAAAAACTCACTAAATATTCAAATATGAAAAAAATTATTGGAAACAATCATTTAACTAAATATCTCAATAAATAATGCCTTAATTGTATATAGAAATAATCACAAATATAATTTTATAATCATATTATTAAATATCGCAAAGATCGTTGAAAAAATTATTTTGAAAGCTGAATTTAGATTAATTGTCACATACGTCGATCATCCAACTTTTATTAAATTTTCATTTTTCTCATAATAATCTGCAAAAATAACTTCATCAAAGATAAAGAAATGATTACAAATTAATTATAAATATCTAAACATTACAGCTAAAATAACCTATAATGATCAGTAACCTTCTTTTGTACACAGTTCACAGTATAAGGAGAATTCCTGTCAAGTTTCAAGTCTGCAGAACTTACACTCTGTAGAACTTACAGAATTTAAGCGTATACAACTTACAGAAAGCGGGCATATTTGTACATTTTACGTCCTCGCCACTTCTCTGGGGAGCGGATTTTTGTATGACCCATCTATATTGAATGTCTGTGGAGTATAAGCAATATTTCTGCCGAGTTTCAGGTTTGTAGAACTGACAGTTAAAAAACGGGTTTATTTGTACATTTTACGCCCTCGCAACCCCTCTCTAGAGCGGATGTTTCTTTAACCCGTCCTTAGTGAATGTCTGTGAACAGTAAAGAATTGCCAAATTTTAAGCCTATAGGATATATAGTCAAAAAATAAGAATGTTTTAATCCATTACGCCCCCATATCTCCCCCAATTCACTCCTTTGTGAATGTATTTTGAGCATCCATTTTTAGTAGATGTTTATGTATTATAAGGAACATTCTTGCTAAGTTTCAAGTCTGTAGGACTTATAGTTAAAAAACGGGATTTTTTGAATTTAACGGCCCCCCAACCCCCATTCGGAGTTGACTTTAACAAAATCCGTTCTTAGCTAATTTCTACATAGCAAAAGGAACATGTCAAAATGTGTAGCAGTCTCCAGAAACGTGGTGGATAATTGGAAATTTCTTCAGGCAGTTTAAGCGGAATTTTGAAAAGTGACTAGCTCATCTATCCCTGTAAGATTCAAATTTTTTAAGACCTCTTGCCTACAGACAATAATAAGCGATTAAAATATTGTATGCCCATCATAAACCACTTTCATCAAATTGACAATTTTCGCGCAAAATTGAGTTTGGAAGGATAATTTTTATAAACAAGACCAAAACCATACAATAACTCAAGGACAATATCCGTGCTGAAGTCGCTGCATTAACACCAACTATGTTGACAAAAGTTATGAAAACTGTGTTAAAAAGAGTACGCTACATTGCTGCTAATGGCTTACATGTGATCGATATAATTTGCATAAATTAATTCATACAAAAATGTCCACAGAATACCAAATCCGGTGTGGTCTGATCGCATGTTGTTGGTCAGAATGATCGGGGAAGAGTTGAATTTGACCCACGCAACCATTTATCAAATTTAGACCGATAAATTGGGGATTAAGAAAATCTGCGCGAAAAAGATTCTGAAACGGCATTAGTAGGATCAAAAGGACAATAGGAGAAAAACGGCGGCTCGTGGGTTTTTAAAGTGGGACGGCGTAGAAGAAAATAGTGCTGCTGAAGATTTTTTTTGCTTTCCCCTTCCTCTTTTTTACTTTTCGTGCTATTGAAACTCTATACAGGAGGTGAACCAGGAAAATGAGTTAAAGAACAGAAACTGAATGGAAATAAAATATGGTGTTTTGCTCTGAAAAATTCTTTACTGTTATAAATGGTAGAGGAGCGGCGCCCCAACGCCCTCCCTCACGAACCACCACTGTATTTTTATATCCATTTTACACAGCAAAATGTTATAGATGATTATAGATATCGTTTGTTACGTCCATGAATAATTCTGATATGGCAAGAATTTGATATGCGTCAAACAAAACTCTCAAACCTGCTTATGGATAAGTGATACAGAAACATGAAGATAAATAGCAAAAATTAACAAGTATAACATACATAATAAGTATATTTAGGATTTTAGGATATTAGGATTCAGTTATGTTTGCTAAACTGTACAAATAAGTTTCCGCCGTTTTCTATGAAGAGTTAGGAATTTATTGTGAAAGAACGGTACATTACTTTTTATTCAGAGTATTGACCATCACTAGCCACTACTTTTTCCACCTTTCTGGCCGCATTCGGATATCACATCGGAAGAGCTCTTCATCACTTCAAGCTACCCACCAATCGACCCAATTTTGGGTATCTTCATATGATGTAAAGCGCTATTCAGACAGACGATGTGCCATCGACCGGAACAATTAATAATCGGAAGGGGCAATGTCTGCTGAATACGGCGGGTGGGGTAGGACTTCCCAATTAAGAGTTTCCAAAATAGGTTTTGACTGGTGCCGCAGCATGCGGACGAGCATCATTATGTAAGAGAATAATTTTGTCGTGTCTGGAGTAGTAAGGGCGCGTTTTTCCTTGAGTGGTCGGTTCAATCTCGTTAATTGTGTTCGGTATAGAGCTCCAGTAATGGCTTCGCTTTGAGCAAATCATAGTACATAACACCAAGATGATCCCATCAAATACACAACATGAGCTTTTTTTCATGAATATTCAGTTTGGCTGTCGATTTTGGAGCATGGCCAGGTGATCCCCATGATTTTCTCTTCTTTGGGTTATCATAGTGGATCCATTTTTCATCAGTGACTATACGATGCCAAAAACCCTTTTTTATTCCTAGCAAGCAGCATTTTACCCATATAAAATCAGCTTTCAACGTCTCTCGGCTTTAGTTCATATAGGACTCAATTTCCTTGTTTTTGAATCATTTTCAATGATTTCAAACGATGTGATGTTGCTTGTTGAGTCTCTCCTAATAAGTAAGTGCGAGTTCTTTTTGCGTTTGAGATGAATCTTCTTCCAATAATACTTTCAATTCCGTGTCTTTGTATTCTTTCGGCCTTCCACTACGTTCTTTGTCTTCCATGTCAAACTCACCATTTTTAAACTTTTGAAACCACTTACGACAACTTCTCTCACTTCAAGCAGCCTCAACAGATGTTTCTCCAAGCAATCAATGCCTCTCAGCTGCAAATTTCTTCAAATTAAAGACGTAAATCAAAAGTTCCCGCTAATGACGCTTATCCTGCACAAAACTTGACATTTTCTCACGAAAAAATTATGTGATGTTGATACGGAGTCACTAATACTTTAAGGTTTTGTTACTACCAGATGAACAAACTATATTACCTTTGAAATCTGACAATTTCAACATAACCTTCTGGTGAGGCCATCTTTTGTCAAACGACGGAAAATTGTTTGTACACCTTTATATCATCATCATCATCATCATTATCATCATCATCATCATTATCATCATCATAATCAGCCCATGTCGATCCACTGCAGGATGAAGGCCACTTCAGCATGTTTCCAACTTTCACGGCCCTGGGCTTTTCTCTGCCACTCTGGTCCAACATACTTAACGATGTCTTCAATCCATCGTGCTTTCGGTCTTCTTCGCGGACATTTGCGATCAAGCGTATCCACTCCAGGATTGCCTTGGTCCATCTGTCATCCCATCCCCTCGTTATATGGCCTGCCCATCTCTATTTCAATGCTTTACTCTTCCAATGATGTCACAGACTTTTGTTTGTTCCCTGATCCATGCGCTGGACTTTCTGTCTCGTCTTGTAATGCCAAGCAGTTTTTGCATTGATTGCGATGTGAGTGTCCTGGTTTCACTTCCGTATGTTATAACGGCTAGAACGCACTGATCGAAGACTTTTCTTTTCAGGCAAAGTGGGAGTCTGCTCTTAAATGCCTGCCAGTCAGATTTAACACGCCGTTCCACCTTCCGGGCGGTATTGCCCTCCATTGAAATCCTCTGCCCAAGATATATAAAGCTGTCCACAATCTTCAAATCCCTTCCTAAAATTAAAATTCTTCTGTCCTGAGCGAAGTTATTGAACATAACCTGACTTTTTTCAGGTTTATTTTCAAGCCAAATGGTTCGCCAGCCCTTTGCAGTTCTTGTATGCGACTGCAGCTCCTCTGGGTCTTATGAAAGGAGAACGATATTATCTGCAAATCTAAGATGGTTTGTGCAATTCACCATAGATCTTTATACCATCCTGTTCCCAATCCAGTTTATGGAATACTTCTTCAAGGCCAGCCGAGAAAAGAATTCCGTCGCGCGATATTCCGTCAACCTGTCGTACACCTCGTTCTACATTAATTCCCACTTCAAGTTCATCAAGGTGAATTGTGGCTGAAATTATATATCGATCTTAATAGGTTTACATATGCTTTATCTACCCCTTGGCTAAGCAGTGCATCCATTATCGCATGCTTTGAGATGGAGTCAAATGCTTTTTCATAGTCGATAAAAACCAAGCAAAGTGGCATGGTGTATTCGTTGTGCCTTTCTATGACCTGCTGTATAACCTGGCTGTAATCCATTGTACTGAATCCACTTCTGAATCCTGCTTGTTCTCTAGGTTGTGCGTCATTCGATTTTTTAAATTTTGTTTTGGAAATTATCTTAGTGAAAACTTTGTACATTACTGATAGGAGGCTTATTGGACGGTAGTTCTTTAAATCTTCCTGTGCACCTTTTTTATGTAAAAGGATCACTTCTGCAGTTTCCATAAGTCAGGTACTTTTTTTTCTTTGAGGCATTTTGAATAAAATTTTGCCACTGTTTTATATAGCGTCCGACCACCAGCTTTTAACATTTCGACAGTTACACTGTCCTTTCCGGGAGCCTTGCCGTTTTCATCGATTCTATAGCATTTTTTACTTCCTCCACTATGATATCTGGCATTTATTCTTCCGTGGGTATTTTTTTCTTTGATTGGCTTTGATCTTCATATATCTGGGAATAAAATTTTCTGACAACCTTTAACATTTGCGTACGCGCCCTACATACTGTGCCATCCTCACGCCTTAAGGCATATATTTGCGTTCTTTTGTATCTCAGCTTCTGCATAGCCTTGTTAATTCCTTTGTTTTCTTTTAGGGTTTTTTGCACTAGCTGCATCTTGAATCGGCGCTTGTCTTCTCTGATACGTTTTCTTATGGTTTTGAAGAGCTCAGTGTACTCGACCCTGCCAAAAGGACTACCTGCATTTCTCATTGCCCGCCGTTTCTTCTTCATTAAGTCAATGGTCTCACTGGAGAGTTTTGTCTTCTTGAGACATTTTTCTTCTGGTGCTATTGAAGCAGCTGTTTGAAGCACATTGTTAGCGATTTCTTTATATTGAACTGATAGTTCCACTTCCTCCGGATCTTGTAACACAGTAAACCGGTTTGACAAATCAATCTCAAAATCGCTTTCTCTCTCCAGCAGTTTCTCAGAATCCACTTTGCCGTTCTTTGATCTTACCACTCTTTTACATTCTCTTCAACAGTGAATCCTAACTTTTGCTCGTACCATTCGGTGGTCATTTCCAACATTAAAATTGTTAAGGACAGTACAATTGGTAAAAATTGTTTTATCGTTGGTCATGATGTAGTCAATTTCATTTGTGAGCCCAGATGGACTTTTCCATGTCCATTTTCTGGTAATATTTTTCTTATAGAACGAATTCATAATATATAGTTCTTGTCTTTCAGCAAAATCAGCCAATCTGTTCCCTCTATTGTCTCGCTCACCAGTTCCATATGGACCAGTTGCATTTTTGTCAGTTCTTCTTGTTTCAATTCTGGCATTAAAATCACCCATCAGGATTTTGTATCTACATTTCTCTTTGTATAAAAGCTGGGCCACTTCACCATAAAATTCCTGAGGAATCCAATTCCGCCACATAGGCCATTTTCCGTACCTCGAGTGTAGAGTACGTGTCCAGTTTGTTCCAGTTTGATTAACTCTTCGCCCTTTCTTTACCTTAACACCTTTATATATATACATATATATATATATATATATATATATATATATATATATATATATATATATATATATATATATATATATATATATATATATATACCAGAGAAAGGGTGAAAGGTTTCTGTAATATTTCCCTCCAAAGGTTTCTGTTATATATATATATATATATATATATATATATATATATATATATATATATATATATATATATATATATATGTATTAGAATTACTAGGTTCTCGAGTAGAACCGCATTTTAGATTTGTAAAATCTCGACGTTTCGGCTTCCATTTTGGAGCCATTATCAAGAGAAACTAGTTGATTTACTCCGAGGCCTCAATCTGCCTACTTCCCAGAGTTCACAACGAGAAAAGGGCGTGGTCGTTAGTCGCGCGACCTGTGCATTAATAGGTAAGGTTGAGGGTGGAGCACTCGTTTGAAGGGTGAGGATGAGACGGGAGTTGGACTTTTGGCTGGAAGGGTTTCGGATGGGCAATTTGGAAATAAGTGGTTTCCATGTATTTGGAACTCTAAGACCAATGTCACACTTCTTTAAGCAGTCTGGGAGTTTTTCGATCTCAATTGCTTCACGAATTATGCGAGGTTTGTAGGAATATATAGGTGCGATTACTTTGGCCTTGTCGAAATCTATTTTGTGACCCGTTTGGATATGATATTCGGCTAGAGTTTAGGAAAGATCCGATTTTCGGTTGGCAAGAGAATGATATGCTATTTTGGATACGTCTGTTGGTTTGGTCAATGTATGAGCAGCCAGAACAAGGAATCTCATAGACACCATGTGGCTCTTGTGGAGTACTATCGCTCACTGATCTAAGGAAACTGGATATATTTCTTTCTGTTGTGAATATCGTTGCGATATTACGGGATTCAGATCCCGTATTCAGATACGTGGGAAATTTTATCATTAACTCCCTTGATGTATGGCAGAAGAACTTTGGGGTTTTGGGATAATTCTTTAGTGGATTGGTTGGTATGATCAGTTGCCTGAACTTTATTAATATACCTTTTTATTTTACGCATGTCATAGTCGTTTCTATGCAATTAAGTTCTGTTTGCCTATGTTCCTTATCCAACAATCTTAATGATCTCGTGACTAAACCTTTGACTACCGAATTTAATTGGAATGGATGATGATGTGAGTTCACATTTATATAACGGTTTGTTTGGATGGGTTTATCATAGACTGAATAGGAGAAGCTTTGGTCTGGCGTTTTTGATATTAAAACGTCAAGAAAAGGGAGGGCAGAATTGTAAATTGGACCTGAAGATTTTTGAGGAGAAGTTTTGGTCTCTGACCGGAGAAAGAGGGGAACCCATAGGAGCTCCACGAATTTGTTTAAAGATTTTATTTTGAAAGATGAAATATCTATTGAACAATGTTCAATAAGACTAAGAATATCCGTTGATGTGTGGTGTTTGTTTTTTAGAATTTCTAGAGTTTCTGGAAGGGGAATGTTTGTAAATAACCAGACAATATCGAAACTAACAAGAATGTCACTTTCGGATATATTGTGCCTTTGAAGAAGCTCAATGAAATGAGAGGAATTTTTGATGTAGGACGCTGATTTTTCCACGAGCGGCAGTAGAATTTTCGCTATATATATATTGGTAGTTTGTGAGTTGGTGAACGCTCACCCTCCGAAAGTCACTGTTTGGTTTGGTGCGGTTTTTTGGAGTGACAAAACCTTATTGTTTAATTATTATTTATATTATTATTGTTTAAGAACGAAAATGTAAATAGTGTTACTGTTTGTAGTGAACGCAGTAATAATATAATATGCTAACTGTAATAATATGCTAACAGAATATCTTTGGCATGAACTGGTAAAAGTGGCTATAAACAATATTTTGTTTCCTGGTTGCTTTATTTTGTAAAATGGTAAAGTTAACTGGCCGCCAAGATCATTTGATCTCACGCTTATGGATTATTTTTTGTGGGTTTTTTGTGGGGCTGTATTAATTTTCTACAGAAATTAACTCCGAATAATTCTTGACCTTAAATGAAACATTCGGGTCATCGGTGAAAATATACTACGTGATATGTGTGAAAGTAATCGAAAATTTGATTTTTAAAATGCACTCCATTAGGCGAAGCCTAATTAAAAAGCCTTAAAATACAGTATTTTCAAAACATTAATTTTATTTTTTGTTTTTTAAGATAAAATAAAAATTGTTTTATCCCTAATAGGATTATACCTTTTAGTTACTTATCATTGTACATCATTTTAAAGTTCTGACACTGCAATAAACTTTTTGGGACTGGCACGATAGTCTAGTTCGATTTTTCAATCGATTTTTATTGATAGTTTTTTTTTCAGTCTGTTCCTTTTTCCTGCTTTCTTTCTATATATAATAAACATTCGTATTCAAATAACAGCAGTATACTGTCATTTGCAAACAACAAGGCAATGGTTCAATACCATTTTGGCTCTATTTTTTTAAAACAGTTCTCCTGCAGATTTAGGCTGGAGCCGACCGCGAGCTCGACTGCAACACCCGCGTACTGACAGTTAAATTGATTGCCACAGTGACAAATGAACCTGAACTGGGTGAACTAAGCGTGAGGTGGGGCAATGAAAGGGATGGGAACGTCAAAAAGTGATGGAAAAAGGGCTAAACTTGGGCTAAAAGCGATTTAGTGTTATTAATTTAAATCACATCCAGACCAATGTTTCAAAATACTTTATAAATTTATTTAAATGGGAAAATGATTATTTATACTTCGCAGTGTGGTATTGTAATATGATTAATCTTGATTGATATAATGATAATCACATTTATTAACAAGTGATTTATTATTATTTATCTTTCTTTCATTAGCAATAATCGCAGCAATGTAATTAAATAGTAGGATATCTACATATATCTATATATATATATATATATATATATATATATATATATATATATATATATATATATATATATATATATATATATATATATATATATATATGCCGGCTGTTAAGCGATTGTAGCAATGACCATAACCCATGACCGTAAAATTCGGCAATGTTTATGTTTTGGAGCGTTTAGCTCGAGCACGACGGCTCAGAATCAGGTCTTGGGAGACTTGTTGATATATATATATATATATATATATATATATATATATATATATATATATATATATATATATATATATATATATATGTAATTTTATTTATTGGGATTTTCGGTCAGTTTAATAAATTATATATTTTTTTGCTTTCTTAACGTTTCAGTTTAATAATAAACTATCTTCAATATACATTATTATAAAAAAAATACAAGTTTACATCTAAAAACTACCAATATCTAATTAAACAATATATATGTGTAATATATATATATATATATATATATATATATATATATATATATATATATATATATATATATATATATATATATATATATATATATATATAAATAACCGTCACTGTCGCCATCGCGTCGAGACAAGAATCTCCTTGGACCGGTTTCTGGCCTCAAAGTCGTCGTCAGTCTAAACGTAAGGAGACAGATGAATAGAAACGACCAGAGCCAGACCAAGTCAACTGGTCATGTTTATAGCGGGTCTTGGGAATTGGGAATAGAAAATCTTTCATATATTATGGTATATATTTTATATACCATATAACCCAAAACTATAACCTGTTGTGAGTACAGAAATTTGTTAAAGCTTTAAATTAATCCATCTTCGTTAGCAAATCTACAAAAGAGAGTACTTAACATAATAGATTAATGCGTATTTGAATTATCTCAAAAGCACTCGAAAAATAAGACAATTATATTTTCTTATTTATTATATCTTCTTATCAATTATATCTTCTTCGACATCTTAATATTTGTATTTAATTTTTTTATTAATCGTATCTTTTTAATTTCAGGTAAGACCCATTTCAAGATTTTGAATATATAAAACCCTTAGCACAGGTATGTTAATACACATATGGCTAATTCTTCTCTATAGTCAATAATTGTTGATTTTTTTTAATCTATGTTATTTCTGATTGTTATGTTTGTTTGTTAAAGTTATAATTAAAACATGCTTAGTCTATTTTGTATATTATCTGTTTAATATAAAGGTTTTACAACAGTTAAAACATTTCATGTCCTAAAGGACATGAAATTTTATTGGACAGAAAAAATACTAATACATATTATAGTCAAAGCTCTTGATTCGGGTTTTCAGTATTCGTAGATTAAAAAATTGTGACCACTTCTTGTATTTGTGGCTGAACATTTCTTTACTCGCAAATCCAAAACTAATCATACATATTGTATATTTAGAATAATGTATTTATTTAATGTATTTATAAGCAAGTCTTATTGCCGCTTGGCCGAAAGTTCTTTGACAATTAAGTCATCGCAATAATGTCGAGTGAATAGTATGTCTCTCTTCTGCTTTGTTCGTGATTTACAATGTCGAGTAAAAGCAAAGGAGAATTAGTTCCTACACGGAAAAGTCGTGTTGCTACTTAAGGTAAAGATAGAAATGCTTGACCGTTTATGCATAGGCAAGTCATTTGCATCCATATCACGTTTTTTTAATGCCAATGCATCAACTGTACGATCCATCAAGAAATCAGAAGACAAAATAAGGAATTCTTCAGCTTCAACATCACTATCAAATTACTTCGTGAGCCGGCAAATGAAAAAATGGAAGCTGCATTAACATTATGGATGGAATACTGTAGCCACAAGAAAGTGTCCGTAAGTGGTGTTATAATCCGTGAGAAAGCTAAGCGTTTTTTTCGCACGTTTTAAAGAACCAGGTGGTGAACTTACGGATGGAGGATTTCAAGCATCGGAAGGTTGGTTTAATAAATTTAAGGTGCGACAATCACTGCATAACATCAAAATTGTTGGAGAAACTTCATCTGCAGACACTTCAGCAGTAGCAACATATCCAGAAGAATTTTTAAAGTTAATTGCTGATTAATTGTGGATAAAAATCTAAATAAGTCTTTGATGTAGATGAAACTGTCCTGTTTTAGAAACGAATGCCAAACAAAACTTTTATATCCAAAAGTGAAAATTCCGCCTCTGGTTTTAGGCTACAAAAGATCGTGTTACACTGCTACTCTGTTCTAATGCATCAGGAGATTGTTTAATTAAGCCACTAATGCTTTATAGATGGTTAAACAAGGGTCACCTACCAGAGTTTTGACCTTCAAACAAGAAAACGTTACGTGTGTCATTTTCTGTGACTGTGTCCAGAATTGTTTTGTTCCTGAAGTTGAAATTAATTTAAAGAAAAATAGTGTATATTTCAAGGCAGATGATGCTCTAGGTTACATTCACGAACTTGAAGGTATGAATCCAAATATAGAGGTAATATGTTTGCCTCCTAACACGACGGCCTTACTCCAGCTTATGGACCAAGGAATAATTCAGGCCCTTAAGCTCTGTTACATTAGACAAATCTTTAAAATCATACTGGACAACATGGAATGTTACCTTGATATGACTGTTATGCAATGTTAGAAACATTTTGATATATCAAAGTGAATTGTTAACATACAAGTATCAATGCAAGAGTTGAAGCCATACATATTGAAATCATGCTGTAAAAAACTGTGGCCTAATCTAGCTGTCGGTAATGATCAAGAATGCGTGCAAATTCAAACATAAACTGAAAACATTGCTCAAGTTGCGAATGGCATAGGACGAGATTGTTTCGAACAGATAGAATCAAGTGATCTTCAAAAATTGATTGAATCGCGAGATGAAAATTTGATTGAAACCGATTTGGAGGAAATGCTTAATCCCCATTCCATTGAAGACGATGCCTTAAAAAGTACTGAAAAGGTGACATTAAACTTAAAAAACCTAAGTAAAGGTTTATGAACGGCAAATGAGCTTTGCGATATATGTATTTTTTCTTTTTATTTTCTAACGTTGGAACATATCCCCTATAATGCCATACAAATTACCCTTTCGTATTCACAGTTTCTGTATTCGTAGCATATTTACGGAACGTATCATCTGCGAATAAGGAGTTTTGGCTGTATTGCGTTTTGACCAACAAAGGTGGTTTGACCAACAACGGCGTTTTGACCAACAAAGTATGGTGTGCAGGATGCGTACGCAAATGTTAGAAATTCTCGGAAAATTTTATTCACAGTTATATGAAGATCAGAACCAATTAAAGACAACAATACCCACGGAAGAACAAATGCCAGATATCCTAGTGCAGGAGGTAACAAATGCTATAGAATCGACGGAGAAAGTAAGGCTCCAGGAAAGGACAGTATAACTGTCGAACTGCTAAAAGCTGGTGGTCAGCAATTCGAAATGCCTTAAAGAACAAAAGTACCTGACTTATGGAAGAATGCAGAAGTGATCATTTTACATAAAAAGGGAGCACAGGAAGATTTAAAGAATCACCGTCCAATATGTCTCTTATCAGTAATGTACAAAGTTTTGACTAAGATAATATCTAAAAGAATATTAAGGAAACTGAATGACGCACAACCAAGAGAACAAGCAGGATTCAAAAGAGGATTCAGTACAATGTATCACATCCCGGTTGTACAGCAGGTCATAGAAATGCACCACGAATACACCATGATTGGTTTTTATCGACTACGAAAAAGCATTGGACTTCATCTCAAAGTACGCCTGTTATACACTGCTTAGCCAGGGGGTAGACAAAGCATATGTAAACCTATTGGGATCGATATGTGATGGAGCTACAGCGGCAATTCACCTTGATGATCATGAAGTGAGAATTAATGTAGAATGAGGTGTACGGCAGGGTGACGCAATATCACCTATTCTTTTCTCGGCTGGCCTTGAATAAGTATTCCGTAAACTGGATTGGGAACAAAGTGGTATAAAGGTCAACAGTGCAAACTTAAAGCATCTTAGATTTGCAGATGATATCGTTCTCCTTTCACAAGACCCATAGGAGCTGCAAAGACGCATACAAGAGCTGCAAAGGGCTGCCGAACCATTTGGCTTAAAAATAAACTTGAAAAAGAGTCAGGTTATGTTCAATAAATATGTTGAAGACATAAGAATTTCAGTTTTAGTAAGGGATTTGGAGATTGTGGATCACTTTATATATCTTGGACAGAGGATTTCAATGGAGGGGGATGTCGCCCGGGAGGTGGAACGGTGCGTTAAATGTGGCTGGCAGGCGTTTGGCAGGCTGAACATGGTGTTTAAGAGCAGACTTCTACTTTGCCTGAAACGAAAAGTTTTTGATTAGTGCGTCCTACCCGTTATGACATATGGAAGTGAAACCTGGACACTCACATCCCAATCAATTCAAAAACTTCGGATAGCACAGAGGGGAATGGAAAGATGTATACTCGGTATTACAAAACGAGACAGAAAGATCTGTGCATGGATCAGGGAACAAACGAAAGTGTGTGACATCATTGGAAGGAGTAAAGCAATCTAAATGGAGATGGGCAGGTTATATAGCGAGACGATGGGACGACAGATGGACCGCGAAGAAGACCGAAAGCACTGATGACATCGTTAAGAATATGGGACCGGAGTGGCGGAGGAGAACCCAGGACCGTGAAGTTAAGGTTGATATGATTCAATCTAAATAATAAATAAATTCCTGAATAAGTTCGAGACTAATCTATTTTACCGGTCTTAAAAGAATAGCTCTTACGACCATACATATTCAACCTGTGCAGGCTTTATACGAAGGAGACTCTATTATAAGATTCGTCTTCTCTACTAGTTTCTTCAAAATTGCGCTGAAAATGATTTTTTCTTCAACTCAGGTTTATCAATAGACGAATCTATGTTTACCAATAGCGACATTTTTATCTTTAGTAGGCTGTGGATATTGGATATAATAAATCGTGTCAAATAAGTCATTGGTAAGTTTTACATAAAACGGGGACAATGATGTCATCTGTATAGTAAACGTATATTTGGATTAATAAAAGAATATGTAAGCGAATATAATACTAAAATATCGTCTGTATAATGCACGTTTGAGAATAAGAGTAGACGCTTGTTATGTTAGATGTTATTATGCCATTGCTCTCCAGATTCAAGGAAAAGAACTTATGGTAGAATCAGCTGGGCGTCGTGCATTTTAAGTTGATCCAATCTGATCAAATGGTATCTATTGATTTTTTTGTGTTTGATTGATTCGTGTTAGTGACATTCTGATGGAAAAAACTCTTATACTGGCCAGCGAAGAAGGAAAGTCATTTTGTTTGAAGACAACACACGACCACATACACCAAAAAGGATTGCATCACCGACTTGAGTTGGGAGATTTTATCGCACTTGGCGCTTTCTCCAGATTTGATCTCTTCAGATTTTAATGTCTCCCGATTCCTAAATCATCTGATTGACTGACAGCGTATGACGTTTCACATCTATCGAGGAAGGCGAAAAAAGCGTCAATGACTTCTATCAAAATCACCAAGTTGTTTTCGAGCTGGGATTCGACAGTTGCCTGAAAAGTATGAAGATGTTTAGAAATTTAGGGAGATTACGTCGAAAATTAACTTTGTATTACTTTTTTCATATATAAATTTCAAAAGTAGTTAAAGAGACTGAGAATTAAGTTGAGGGTCTAACACCATTTATTTAATATATCAAAATTTCACTAGTAGGTAATTTTTAATTGTTTCTTTCATTGTTAGATATTTGCACATCTTCGAGATATTCTTTTGGAATTAATTTTAAACTTTAGTCGATTTATGACCGGAAGCATTCACAGCCAGAATACCATTCAATTCCAAATGAATTCCAAATGCCACAGCCATTTGGAATTCATTTTTGTATTTTTTTGTGTCATTTACCAAAGGGCGAGTTACTTCGTTCGTTCGTAATATATATTTTTTTGCTGTTGTATCTCGATACTGCAATGTATTTTTTTTTATAAAGATGTAATTTAAGGACAACCAGACCAGGACAATCTGGTCTGTGGTTTTTTTAATTATTTTCGGCGGCAGTTCTTTATTCTTAAGTCGTTTATTCACTTGAGGATGAAGTTCAGCTTGCCCTTAATATCATCATCATCTGTAATATAATAAGGACACATAGAGAAGAATATTATGTAACAACGATTTTTGTGTGTAGTGCTGATTTTTAACAGTTTATGTGTAATCTGAGTGCTTATAAGTTACAATGAGTGACGCAAAAGCATACCAGAGCAAGAAATGTACAAAAAAATCGTATCCAATGTGGCGTCGGAACAAAACGTCATAGAGATGACCGTTGAATAGATTTAAGGCTGAAAGCGATTCGAAAAGAGTCAAACCGATTTATGAGGACCTGAGCCGAGACGAGTAGTTGCTAAACTGTTGCTTGGGAGGCTACTCACAAAATCACAGGGAAAGTTTCAATGTTACTGTTTGGAACTTGGCTCCAAAATTTTATTTAAGTGCTCTGTGCACTTTTAATTATGGCCTGACTAATATTCTTCAAATTATAAAAGTTTTGGGAGATGGACATTGAAGTCCAATTATATAATTTTTGTCTAGAAGCCGATACAAGTCGAAACAAGCCGAAACCTTTGACAGATATAACGAAAGAGGCCCGCTCTAACATAAAATGTTCTAGGAAAGAGAATGAGGAAGAATATTCAAGTATTGAAGGACAGCTTTATGCTCCTTGGATAGCAGATTAATTTCTAAACATTTTGATTTTTCATTTTGTTATGTCCATAACACATTTCAAAACTTTTAACGTGTTTTTCTCGAAACATGATTTTTCATAACGGCACGCAGCATAACTCCAACAATTTTCATTCTTTTCATGCCCATTTTTAACAATATCTTTAAAATAATATTTTAAAGTGAAATACATAATGGAATACATGGACATTTCGATAAATTAAACATAGATATTTAAACATAGTTTATTTAAACATATTTATTATATTCAAATAATTGCCCTTTTTGGTCGAAAATGTAACGTTTTTTATTTAGATACTCGCTAATCATACAATAATCAATATTTTCAAAGGCCCATACATATTTCACTAGTTACAAACATGTAGATTAGGTGAGTTTTTTTTCAGACTAAAATGTGCACCAGTTAATCTGCGTGCCGCAGAGCGCTTTAAATTCGACATGTCTCGCGAGAATGGCTCCAATGTCGCCATTTTTGAATATATTTTGTACTATACTTAAATAAATATATCCTCAATAACTTCCTTAAATATTATTATTTTATTACCTTTTCTTCCATCTAAACACAAAATTGTCAAAAAAAAATATTTTTCTAGCTTATTATAGTGGTATATCGGACACAAATTTGATAGACTGAATTTCTGCTTGCGATACTCACTTTTCATTACACATGCAATGTAATGAAATCGATCCATTTTTAAAAGCGGATATAATTGGGTGATGAAAAATGGATTGTCTATAATAACATTAAGCGTAAACCATTTTGGTTTAAGCGCAAATATGTTTCTTCAACCAGTGCAAAAGCCAGTATATAAAAGAAATAGTTCATGCTAAGTATTTGGTGTAACTGAAAGAAAATTGTTTATTATGAGCTGCTACCTATAAACCAGACCATTATTTTGGAGAAATGCTATTCATAATTAAATGAACTAAAGCGAGCAATCAAAAGCGTCTTGATTTAAGTATCAGAAAGAGTATTGCATTCAATTGAGACAATGCTATATTAAACGGGGATTTGGCAATCCGACACAACTTTTACAACTTGATTGGGACGTTTTGGCCAATCCATCCAACTCTCCCGACCTAGCGCCCTTTTTGCGCCATATTTAGATCGCTTCAAAACAACTTAGATTGTAAAAACTTTTACTTCCTTCAAAATTATCTGGATTATTTCTTTAACCAAAAACCTCAGTACTTCTGTCGAGCGCAGGATTATGCACCTACCAATGGGATGGAGAAATAATGGAATGTCAAGTACCATATTGATTATATGTAATTTTTAGTAAGCAATTTTTATTTTCTCAAAAAAAAACAGGTGTAACTTTTACATCAACCTATTATATTCCTCTTAAAAATTCTCATCATAAATTATTACTTAACGTAATATGACTATATATTAAGTGCTAATATAATCGAAGAATATCTCTAACCATTTTATCTGATATAGTCATACGCACCATTTCCCTTAGTGCCATTGCAGCTTTCAACCATGAATAATGCATTCTATTCAAACAAATAAATGGGTCTATATCAAAACTACGTTGTTAACATTCATCTTCTAAAAAATCCTACTAAAATTTCAGATTCAGTCAATAAAACCAGATTACTTTCATGATGAAACTCAAATAATTTTATTATGCGCCGTTATTCAAATGCATTAGAGATGATTGCGGCTTTTTCTGGAACGTTTGTATTTTTGGTTAAATATTGAAACTTTTATTTACTTTTCCGCATTAGCGAAAGTAATGCAGTAACGTAACTTTTGTTTAATTTTCATTTTTTAACATAATTTCCTTTGTAATTGATACTCTTTTCCCAGCGAGATTTAACTATTCCTTAAACACCTCCAACGCTAAATCGGGAGAAGAACTTAATTGCTCAAGAGAGTGTTGGAGGAAATTGATATTTTCACTGTGTATATTATAAAAACCTTTTCTTTTTTGTTATCAAAGAGTTTATTTTCAACAAATTTTGTTTTAGAGATATATAATTCTTTCGATTGCTGCAGTTTTCAGTTTTTTTTGCAGTTCCTCATGAGTTTTTAGGAGTTACTATATGTGCAAGTTATGTCCAAATCACGTAACAAATCGACATCACATAATCTTCTTGTTTTGACCATAAACAGATCGTCATTATGCTATGTTCAAGTTTCTTTTATATCAACTAGATATCAACTTTTATATCAAGTATTTCAACAAGAGCAGTAAGATTAATTTATTAAATAAAAATATAACGTTTTGAGGTAAATCTATATGTATTACGAGGGTAGTTTGAAAAGCATCCGACTTGACAAAGAAAACATAGTCAGTCACCTTTCAGTTCAATACATTTAGGTCAATGACGTCTCAACTTTTTAATAGCCTTAGCATAAAGTGATGTATTTAACGCCGCAAAATAAACGGTTGTCTCAGCATTGATCTCATCATTTGAGATGAGTCTTCTTTCACCGAGCAATTGGTTTAAGTCTGGAAAGTGGAAGTAATCGTTGGGAGCTAAATCCATCGAATACGGCGCATTTGGAGGTGCAGGTCATGGAGTGATGAAGCAAACGCATTATTGTGGTGACATTACCTTCTTTTAGGTAGTTTAGGAACAGTAAACCATGAGAATACCAGAAAATCGTAGCCATGACTTTTGCTGCCAATAGTTTCGTTTTCTTTGGCGTATCAACTTCACACCCGGTTAAAGTGCAATCCCGGTTAAAAAACTAACCACCTTAAAAGGCCGGTTGTTTCCTTAGTTGTACTATGGATAAAAATGGAGATTAATGATATACTTAACTTCCATCTCAGCCAACAAAGAATCTCTTGTAAGCCTAGTTATTTCATAAATATGCGTTATAATATACGTGCCAATTTTTGAGAACTTCGATGAATTGATATAAACATGCCGTTTGAAATATTTTCGTTCAGGGCAGCTGTATGTTGTTCTATGCAATAGGGATACACAATTTTGGAGGTTTGGTGTCTTGTAGTGTACATTTCTATTTAATTTTTTTATTAAAACTTGAATGGATGGGGTTTCAAATAATATTTTCATTTGCCCCTATATTAAACGCAAAGGACGATTTTCTCTGTAATTGTGAAGTGTTGCATAGTAAATTTCCCAAGCTTATAGATTTCAAACGTCAAATATAAATAGTTTTAAAGAAGATAATTGGCATCAAATTTTGTAAATCTTATTGGCAGATCTTTTTTAAGATGTTAGTTAGAGTTATCGGATCGGTAGAGAAGTTCTTGTCCTCTGTTTCACCGTTTCACTCCCAGTATCGTTTCACTCCCAGTATCCTCTACCCAATGCTAATTGATCACACTTTCTCTACACACCCATACCACTTCTCTATATAGTAGATTGCAATTTAGCATGCAATTTTTTCATCTTGATATTTTTTGTATTCTAAACAAACCAAACTTATACACTGTGTGAAGACGTTCTAGAGATTTTAGAATTATCGAATTATTATTGTATTCTTAAAAAGTCACTATTTAGTTTGGTTTATGATTAAGAAAATTAGTCCGTATTTTTTTGAGGATGCTATTAATAATGTGGTTTATGTTAAGAATTATATTACAATTTAGGCAGGAGTTTCAAAATGATGGTGTTACATTATACAAAGGTACAGAAATAATCGAGTCGTTACAACAATCTTTCTAGTGGACTTCTCTTTGAATAGCGATGAAGATTGCCCACCGAGATCTTGAGAATTGCCTGACATGCAGGGAAAGTTTAGCAATTTTAAACTATAAAAAGGAAAAAAAAACGTCATATTAGAAGTTTACTATCCACATTTTAATTTTCCTTTTAAATATTAACTGTGAATATACTTCCTTGAATAAAAATCATATTTATAAAATACTACTCCAAATATTTTCGATTAAATTAACTGAAGGTAACCGAAAATCTCATTCCATTACTTTCCAAATCAGATCGAATACCCGACCTCAAGACCAAACTGTCCGATATTTCTGTTGATACCTAAAACCCTCAATTATTTTTCCCAATAAGCTAACCACTATCACCTACTAGCTTGGCCCATCAATATTTAACTCGGCCGGAATTCACTACACCTTTACCGCCCAATGAAATTACCGATAAAAACAATCTACATAATCTTCAGGCCGATAAGCGGATTGGTTCGAACTATCCTACATTGTTAAGCTAATGGCCTCGCTATTGAGTAGTGTCTGCAGACGATCTCAAATGGAATGGTTTGATAAGAGGATTAACAATCAGTTTCCTTTTTCTCATTTTAATGGCCATTCTTTTGATTATAGATATCTGTTCCAGTTGTATTATTTAGATAAGTAATATGAATATTACTACCGGATTTACAAACTCACTAAATCGCAGTCAACTACGTTAGTTGCGTCGATATCAATATCTGATTAGTTTACTTAAATCAAATAATGTTAATAATAATTACATAAATAAATTAATATAATTTTAGCTCTAGAAGACGAGCCGTCCCATGGCTTTTGGTGTGATCTAGTCATATAGCCATCACGACCTGAATCGACGTTGTTTAACTTCAGTTATCGAGAACTGATGTTAGACGCGCTGTAGACGCGAGTTAGACGCGATGTAGCTTGCCCTAATAATAAATGGTAGACCGTAAAAATAAGATGTTTGCGCAGGTTCGGACACTTTTACAAACATTTAATGATAAATATATAACATATTATTAATTATACACTACAAATACATACATACAATAATATAAAGAACCATCCATGAATAATCCATGCAACGAAAAAGCTTTGCTGCAATCCATCTTGGAACGAACAAGTTTTTCAACTTACTTATTAATTAATAAACAATAAAAAATTTAATATAATAAAATGGAAAATTTATTATGTAGTACATATAACTGTTGTAAACAATGTAGTTTTAAAACAAAATATACGTTAAAAAGCATAAAAAATAAAATATTTCTTATTTTTTTATTTTATTATTAATAATAATAATAATATAAGTAAGTAATGTAAATTACTAATATAAATCAGGAACTGTAGTCACAGAAATTTTAAACCGTGAGCTGATCATCATCAATATACATGACTGTCTCCTCATCTTCATTGTTTTCATCAACAGCATCCTCCGCATTGTCTAAAAAAGTCTAAGGTCCTCCAGTTCTCACCAAAGTGTTTCTTTAAAAGATTCTCGGATCTTTAAGTTTATCAAGTTTTACAGCGACAGTGTTGATCAGAGAGTTTGGTAAAATGTGACTTAACTGTTTTCCCTTTTTTAAGATAGATTTTGGGACTCCTGCATTTGTTCTATAGTTGATTTCACTCTGAACAGTCACAATACCTCAACACCAATGTAACCGCACTTTTTCAGTCATGAACGGATACCTCCGTACCAACTTATACTGTACCAAATTATGAAAACAAATCTAAATATTCTTGTGGCTTAACTATCGTATCTATCTTTTTTTTTTTCTCAATTGACCCAAATACTCTGTCGGGAGAAATGCAAGAGTGACCAATTACAGGAAACGCCACGGTAATTTTTTTGCATGTCGCTGTTTCAGATAGAAATTTGCATAACATTCCAATGACCGTTACATTCTTGTTTTGGCCGGGGCATCCATCACAGAAGAGTTTTATTTCCTCAATGTTCATTAGATTTGCATTCTTTAGATGGTAGAATAAAATTGAAGATATCTCATTAGATTCCTTAAATCTTTCATGCTTACCCCAGGTGTATACCAGGTATGTAAATATGAAACCGGAATTTTTGTATAGAAAATACACGTTTATTGTATGAAAATGATTACCAATATTTTATTCGAATTATTGCTCATCGCTAGCTATACATTTTCCAAACCGGTCTGAAAATTTGTCGATACCACGTTAAAAAAAACTGTTCCACTTTTGAAGCAAACCAATCATCGAGCCATTTTCGTACATTTTCCTAAGAAGTGCTGAGTGCGTATCCCATTGATAAAAATAAGTAATAATCGGACGAAGGCTGGTGTGTAAGCCGCATGTGAAAGTATTTCTCGATTAAACGCCTCAATCGTTTCCTTGTCCAGTTTTGCTGTGTATGATAGTGTATTATTATAAAGCAAAATCACTTTGTGTTGCCTTTTTTGATATTCTGGTCGTTTTTGCCAGGTTTTAGCAGCTTATAATAGATTACACCCTTCTGGTCCCATTAAATACATATCATTGTCTTCTGCCCATAGCGATTTGGCCTTGCAGCCGATGTCGATGGGAGTTACTAATTCTTTTTTTATACCTAAGATTCTCAAAATATATCCACTTTTCATCACCAGTCACAATTCGATGGAGAAATAACTTTCTTTCGTTCCTGGCATTTTACAAGTTGTTTATCTGTTTTCCTGCTGTGTTTCATTCAGTTCATATAGAACCCATTTTCCTATCTTCTGAATCTTTCCCATGGCTTTCAAACATATAGGAGATGGCTTCTCGTGTCACATTTAAGTGATCCGCGAGTTGTTGTGTTTGAGTGTCTTCCTCTTTCAACAATGCTTGCAATTCGCTGTCTTCAAATTTTTTCGGTGGTCTTCCACGTTCCTCGTTTCTCACCTCAAAATCACCACTTTTGAATTTTGTAAACCACTCAAAGCATTGTGATTTACCAAGAGCATGCTCACAGTAAGTTTCGACAAGTATTCGATACTATTTTTCAGCAGTTTTCTTCAAGTGGTAACAGAAAATCAATGCTGTTCGCAATTCGTAGTTTCCAGGCACAGCATTCGACATGTTCAACGCTATTACAAACTATGCTGTTGTATGAAACGTGTATTGTTGTGAGTTGAAAATCTTTGTCAAATGTCAACAAGCAAATGGCGCCAATGACGCGGTTTAACTGTAACTACATTGACAACTAGGGCCATCTAAATTCCAGTTTCATATATACAGACTTAGTATGTACACGGAATCAGTGTTTTGTACAATTGTTAATTGTTTTTTGCATATAGTGAAGTTGTATAGATAAAGCTGTCTGCTATAGTAGATGGCTTAATCAAGCACACAAGGAAGAACGAAATTTTTCTGTCAGTCGTATGATAGTTTAAGTATATTTGGCCGCTCCATGTTTCATCATACTGTAAAATGCAGCTGCTTTTATTTTTGTGGATAGTATATTGCGCTATGACTTCTACTTTTCTGTTATCAGGAGGTGTCAACTTGATCTGAGATTTAAGGCAAATACACGGAGTACAAGCCGTAACAGCAGTCACTGTTTCATTGTACTCTTCAGAATTTTTTCGCAGTACAATCATTTGGTAAATAATGTCTGGTATTTTTTTATCATTAAATTATATTTAATAATTTTAATTAAAATCAACAAAAGAACACGTTTGACAAATTGAATAATGTTTGGAAGATTAAATATGAGAGGTTATACAAGGAACGAGTGAGTTTTGCTACACACCCTACAAGGAGTGAGTTTTAGAACACAACCATTGGTGGAACGAAAGAGTTTTGATACAAACTAACAATTTTAGATATGAAAATACAGGCCAAACACAAGTTTGGCTAACCAATCTGTCAAACCCCACAGCCATCTTTAGTTTGTAAAAAAAATGGAATGAACGAGTTTTGGAACTCACTTAATTGTAATAACTTTTAAATATAATTTTGTATACTATCAAAAAACGACATTACTATGACCACACCTAATTAATGATTTTTGTGCTTATTGTTCATTTCTTTCATAAGGTATTTTGATACATCTTTAGAGGACTGGTATACTTTACAATATATTTTTTTAAAATTGTGAAGTGATAAACTTTATATAGACCGCAATACATTCACAAATGTTTTCTTGTAATAAATATATTTATCATACTATTATCATTTATTTCTTGAATATATTATATCTGATTCTTGGAATAAGAATGTTGAAGATATATGTATATTCTACCGCAAAAATATCTCTTATCTAACAATACACTTTTATTAGGGTGAATTCTAAATCGGTAATATGAAAGTCAATATAATACACAACGAAAAAAATATATTTTTCAATGAGAAAAGCCTCCGTAAATATAAATAATGGATTTTTTTGCAAGAAATGATTGTTCTGTTTTTTTAAGTTTATACCTAATTCTTATTAGAATTAAATATTTTAAAACATTTAAATTTTTAATTAAATCGTAATTTCAACGGAAATGCTTACATGGAGCGAGTAATGCACGGGATAAGGAGGTAAAATGGTAAAATCCAAGAGCTGGAAGAAACATCTAAACAAGAAGGGGGAATATTCGAAATGTGACCACTACAGAGCGTTACGTTTATTAACGATATAGTATAAAGTATAACCAAAGATGATTGAAATAACCTTAACAGAACTACTAAAAAGAAAAATAGATGACGAATAAGTCACCTATAGAACCAACAAACAGGCTAATGATAAGGTACCCGTAAAAAGAAATCAGATAGAAGACAAATTAAATACAATTGTCTACGAGAGCTTAAAGTTTATAAACAAGTAATAGAAATCATAAAAAGTATATATAAAAACCTGGAAGCTCAGGTACTTAGAGATGGTAGGAAGTCAGAGGAGTTTGAGTTGAAAATGGAAGTTGAAGAGAATATCCTAAACCCAATATTGTTTATTATTGTGATGGATAAACTAATTAAAACTGCCAAAGAACAATCAGAACATTTAACAATAGAATACACAAATCTCACACCAACGAAATGCAAACTCTCTTATATGTAGATCCAATCGTGCTCACAGTAAAAAAATCAAAAACAAATCGGATAAATAAATATATGGTCACAAGGAATGGTTATATCCAATATGGAAATTAATATAATTAATTTAAAAGCAAATGTATAACTATTAATGATACAAGAATAAAAGTAAAAAAGTAAAATATATGTAAACAAGTTCTAGAAATAATAAACCATGGAGTAGTTTTATAGAGTCCGACGCTTTATCGAACATGAAGAGTATGAAGACGAAGAATTTTCAACTAAATATATGCATATGTTGGGGTGTCCAGAAAGTTGGTAGGGATTTCCCATTAGTTGCTTTTTTAACGATTGTAAACATAAATCTATTTTGTATTATAAATGTTTATTCACTTATTAATAATTTTTGTGTTATTATCAATGTCTGCTTTCAGATTCGCTTTGATTTGCCTTTAGTTATTTAGTGAAATGAACAAAATTTTTACCGTTTACGGACAGGGTTTGTTGGGAAGCCCACTGTGCAAAAGTTAATAAATGGTGCCATGTACTACATGTTCGTGTCACGAAACATAATCCTCTTCACAATTGCCAACAGAAGGAATCAATTAACAGGATTAATAGCATAATACAACACTGAATCACATGATTTGGCGATGTTTTATTTAAGACTAGATAAAAGTTGTCGTAAATTGTCTGGTATGGACTCGGACTTTACATTTTCAGGTTCTCATCTGTTTAGAACTGTGTTATAATTATTTTGACAGAATAAAGTTATGGTCGGTTCAGATGCAGATATTTTAACCTCGAAGACAGCTATCGCTCCGGCAGTCCTACAAGCAATTATCTCGACGAAAGAGTAACAAAACAGCTGAAGATCAAGGCGCCACTCCCGTGAGATAGCAAATAAGTAAAATATTGGCAAATCGGCCGTTTTTGAGCAACTGAACTAAAAAAAAATTAGTATGTCGATGTGATATGTGGGTCCCTCACGAACTTAGTCATTGAAATCTGCTGGACTGAATATCTTTTGCTGATCTGAGATCTTTTGCTGAAAAAAAAAAATATTGAGGCTCCATTTGTGGAGTGTATGGTAACTGGTGATAAAAAGTGGATTATGTATAATAACGTGCAATGAAAAAATCATGGAATTTGCCAGGGTCAGCGGTTTTAATTATCGTGAAAGATATCTCAGAAAAATTTCGCTTTGCATTTTGTGGGATTGGAAGGGATCCATATATTTTGAGCTTTACCACGCAAACGAGCTTTTACCACGCATCAACACTGACCTCTACTGTTCACAATTAGATGGGCTGAAGGCAGCAATTGAAGAAAAACGTCCATATTTAGTAAACAGGAAAGACATGACAAATTTTTGAGAAGGTGAAAATAACATAGATGCTAATTTTTGATAAAAAGACATTATGTTGTAGCTGCCACTACGTTGGCAAAAAGTCGTAAATGATAACGCTTATTATATAATAGACCAAATAAATAATTATATAAATTATTTGCGTTCCTCTTTCTCATATAAAAACTTTCTACGTAGTTTCCGAACAATCCTATACTATATACTGACTAATATAATATTTAGTAACATAGAATTTGCAACACAAACGACTGCGTTCGATTAGAATATTTTTTTTAGTGAAATATAGGTACTATGAGAGTTGTTATTTATATATCCGGAATAATAAATAAAAACAAATATTTATCATTGAAAATGGTTTTATTGTTTTTTCAAATATTCTCCGCGATGATCGATACACTTTTGCATTCGTTTTGATTAATTTTTGTATCACTTTTTCCATTCCGATTGAGGTATCTCTAAAGCATGCATTTTGAACGCATCAACCGCTTCTTCTGGTATCGAAAATCGGGAACAAAAATAAATCATTGGGGGCCAAATCAGGACTGTACGGTGGATGACCCATCCATTCGATGTTTTGAGAGGTCATATATTGAGTTGTTCGGTCCGCACCACGATTGCATTTTTGAGCATTTTGGTTATTGTTAAATTATGCGCAATCCAACGCGCACAAATATTTTTCACGGCTAAATGTTCATGTAAAATCTTGTGTATGCTTGTCATACTAAAGCCCAAGGAAGGTGATGATGATCTTGCTTATCAATTCGCGCACAGTATCGAGGTTTTCTAGCACAACAACCGATTTTGGACGACCTTCTTTAAAGTCGTCCGTGAGCGAATGACGGCCATGATTGAATTCACTAAACTAGTGATATAAAGTGGTTTTAGATAGTACTTCATCGTCAAAAGTTGAAGTGAGTTGATCGATGCACTGTTGTTGAGATAATCCACGTCGAACGTCGTAGTAAATCATCTTTCGAGTTTTTAACTGAAATGAAATTTTCAAGTTTTTAAAAAACACAAATAGCGTCCGTATGACAAAACATTTTGAGTGAACAATGTCAAACTTTACAATGTCAATGTCAGATGGCGTCTAGCAACGCCATTGTTGGTAATTCCGGATATCAATTGGGGCCTTTGGTGTGAAACACTAAACTTGAAGAGATTTACCACTAAACACCAAATCACTTTTTTGAACTTCTCGACGCACGTTTCGCTAACTATGTTAGCATTATCAGGAAATGATTTAATCTAAATGATGACCACTCTCCATTCACGGCCTTTCGATTTTTTATCAGGTACATCTGATAGTCGAGTCAGACGATGACGTGGAGAAAGACGTCATTATCGGTTTGGTGATTCCTTATTAAAGGCAATATGACAACGTAATATTATCGTTACCAAGTAGTAGAATTCTGTCTTCCTTCTTGCCTTTTCCGGCTCGTAGATTGAATTTTCTTAATATGATTATTCATGACCTCTTACTTCCAAAGTTTCTTTCAACTTTTTTTAATCTTGAATCTTCTTTGAATTTTGAAGATCTTTTAATCTTTTGCTCATAGATCATTCTACGTACATCAGGATATTGTACCTACAATACCTTAATAAGAAGTAGACCACCTTATACAATCGATGCTAAGATGTGTTATGACGATTGTACTAGAGAACCATTTATATAAATGGCACACACTATGGCATTAACAAAATTTATCAATAGTCTCAGAAAATTCTCTGTTATTTTTTCGCTAAATATTAAACGTTTATATATAAGCGTTGTAGTATATATAAGTATATAATAGTTAGTATATATTAATGTAGCTTTTTCTTTAATTTAAATATGACAGATTATAAAATATTCTGCCTTATTTTTAATATAATTCTTTAGGGCTATATTTAATGAATTAGCTTAAATGGTAATAGATATTCTCTTTGCTACTCCTCCACACCCACCAAACCACAACAGCTAGACCATGGGGTTAACAAGATAGATTTAGTTTAATCGATCCGCTTATCGGCCTGAATACTTGATTGTTTTTTATCGGTAAATTAATTGGACAGCAATGTATTTGAATACATCAGTTCGAATTAAATATGGAAGGGCCAGGTTGTTCGATTATACTCTAGATTATTGAGAAAAATAAGTTAGGTTGGAGGTTGTTGAATATCTAATATTAGGTTGTGAATATCGGTGGAGAAATTTTAGGGTCCTTTCTTATGGTTGAGGATTGAGATTGATTGGGAAACTTGTTAAACATATAACATAAACATGTTAAACAAGCTTGTAAACCCTTTGGTTACTTTCAGTTGTTTTGATAGAAAAGATATAGGTGGTACTATATTTTTAATGGACGTTTTTTTTAATAAAATACCTAAAGAAAGCCACTTTTGAAAACTAGGATTGATTGAAGTAACTCCCCTAACGGTCTGAAGAAAAACTGTTTTTGGACAGTAATTTAATTGAGCCATTAACCTGGATTTATATATAGTTTTATAGTGACAAACTCTGAAAAAAAAAATATCTTAGCGTTTTTAGGATGTTTTCAGAGTTTTCAGAGTGCGATCTTACGATCGTAGCTTGAAGTTGCTTAAAGCAGTAATTACAGAACTCGGTAACATCATCTTAATTTAGTACAAAATATAATTCTATTTTTAAATATTGTAAAAGAAAGGATAATAGTGTTTTTTTTTTGATTAAGTTTAACGACGATTTTTTCCGTTGTTTACAAGTGAATGACAAAACAAATATGCAGACATTAAAATAATCCAAGGAATAGCTATATAGAAATCTTAAAAAATGTTAACATAATTTAAAGTAAATTGATTTATTTGTGTTTCTTTGGTAGCCTAACCGTTGTTTATGTAATAATTTAATCATCTGTTGGTAAGAAATGCCGATAAAAATAAGGAAGTACAAAAAACATGCATTTTATTATAATTACCATTATTATATTTTATTAGAAATCTGAAAATGCTATAGATACTTTTTTGTTTATTTTCGGTTTGTCCATGGATTTTTGCTTAGTCTTCATCTTCAGTTCACATTACGTAGATCCTGAGATCCAATTACGTGAAGTGACAATGAATAAAGGGTACATGAGTTAAAGTGCAGTTGCTGAAGGTTTCGATGTTTACAGAAGTGCAATTAACCGTATATGGACTAGATTTCACAAAACATGTGATGTGACTGAACGCATACAGGTTATATAAGAAATATTCATCAGTCCCAAGAGCATTTTCAATTGCAATTAGCAATTATCACACATTGCGATTAGCAAATCGGCTGCGTACCACACATCAAGTGGTAGTTAGTACTCAAACCATTGGGAATAGATTCCATAAAACCAGATTTCATGATTGAAGAGCTTGTGTTATTTAAAGAAAATCGCGTCAATATACTTAAGTGGGCTGAAAAATACGCAAACTGCGTTGGCACGACTGGGCTCATGTTTCGTTCACTGATGAGTTTCGATTTGGACAGGTTCCAGATATAGGTAGAACAAGAGTGTAGAACAGATGTGAAAACACAGAATGCTTGACAACAGTTCAGAGAGTTGACATGCAGCATAGTGGGAATTAGTGGTTTGAGGTGGTATCGCCCCTGGTCAAAGCTGACTTAGATTTGATAATGACTTGGACCCAAATTTGGACTGATGATGTGCGTCCTCATACGCCTAGGGTGGTATATCCATATCTCGAAGATCACGAAGTTGAGGTTTTGTCATGGTTTGGGTAATCACCAGATCTCAACTCTCGGCGCATCGAACATTTGTGGGGCCTGTTAGGTAGACGACTGTTAACGCATAATGTGATGTGTAATATGCGAGAACAACTTGCTGAGTGCCTTTTAACTGAATGGAACCAAATACAGTGATAATTTGATATTGAGTATGCCACCTCACTTATTTATGACTACTCTGCACGGTAGTTATACATAAGTGAGGAGGCCATACGTTATTAAAAATAAACGAATTATTGATCTTAAAACTTCTCTATCTTCTTCTTTGTCAATTCAAAAAAAATATGTATTTTCATGTTTTTTGCTAACACGTACAGGGGATTTTAGAATAACTTCTTTATTAACAAAGAAAACACATAATTCTGATAATAAATATTGTAAATAATAAACAAATAGTGATTTGCAATTAATGTTTTATTTCTTGTTCCTTGATTTTTTTTATTTGTGTAGTTTGCAACATTACTTACAAGTTTTATATTTATTATAATTATAACTATTATATTTATAACTAAAAACTTACCAATACTTACAGTTCAAACAGTTTTTGAACTCACCTAAAATATCATTTATTATAGAAAAGTATCACATTTTTGAATTGTGTTAGATATTTATAAAACTCAATATAAAAAGTAAAGTTTTGGGGTTAGAGGTGCATCAGCAACTGAGAAGGCTATTTAGCGATTGGACCTATAGTTTGACGTGGGTTCCGAACCACGGTCATCAGCTACCGAAAACCCCGGTCAGCACCCCCTTGGGCTATCAATCCTTGGTTTTGTGCTTAACCGAAAGTATCTCGAGAAGCCTACCGACTGGCGAGTGATCAACGTAGAAAACCTCTCAGAAGGCATGCAGCCTTACCCAGCCTTGAACTGACGTGACTGAGGGGTGATTCCTTGTCAGATTTTACACTCTTACCTAGAAACATTCACAAGAATGTTAGAAAAACTTTTTTACCTAGTACGGGATTCGAAACCGCTCCACATTAACTGCCGTATCGTAAGGCTGACGCCTTAGACACCACAGCTAATGTGGCCCCACAACTAAATATATTCATGCTTTATAGCAACAAAACACGTGAGAACGCTTTTTACTTCCTTAAATTACCTTTAGTTGCATCTCCTTTTTAACGTAGAATACAAAATATTGAAATTTTTGTATTGAAGTAGATCTGTTCTAAATTCAATATGACAGATTTGTTTCGAATTTCTGTTAAGATGATAGACTGATGAAGTTATGGAAACAATTTGAGATTCTTTAGAAAAATATTGCAACACATGCAATATGGAAGCAATCCATCATACATAGAGGTTCTCTATTGTTTATCCGAGTGTTTGATTTAAAGCAATAAAATAACATGTTAGATATTCGAATATAATTTATTAAGCAGTTAATATATTTTGTATTCTCTTAGACACCTTTTTGCCTTTGGTTTCAGTCATACATTTGGACATATATTTAGATGTAACATAATTATTTGCGTTTTATCTTTTGTTTATAAATAATCAGCGGGTTTAACCCGATTTCAACTTTTTTTTGGACAAAAAAAGTGATTCCACTACGAAATATTTAGTCAGCGGTTTTTCACGTAAGTTTACATAAAGTCACGTAAAGTTTCGTAAAGTCACGAAATATGACATGTTATTTAAGGCAATTTTAAGATGTTATTTTATAAAAGACTTCTAAAGGCTTCTGCGACTCGTGAGATTTGCAAACTTGAAGAAGAAGGTGCCGTATTAATCTGCATCGCTCAGCTCTGGTTCAAAAAATTCCGGGAATATATGAGTTTTGAAAATAGGAAATCAGGTCCTAGAGCAAGAAATAGGGAATTTTTAGAGTTATTAGGAATATCCCACACTACTGTTTCGCATTGTCCGACATGACAATGTTTCGAAGAAGTTATAGAACCATTCCTATGTACCTCAAAAGCACCGAACTTTGCTAATTAGCTGTAGTTCCTTTATCTTTAATCAAAGTAATAAGGACGATATCCTTGTTTCAACTTTTCGAGACAGGCGTTCATTTTTCAAGTCAATTTTTTTGGAGAAAAGTTCGAATCTTTGCCCCAGAATGGGAACAATATTAAGATAATTAAGACTTAATTCAATAAAATGTTGCAATATTAATTTCTAAATTAAAATAGGTTATAGAATAATACATATTACTCAAATATAAACAAATTTTCAGTCAAACAAAATTGAACTATTAAAATGTAATAGCAAGGTTCACTTCAAAACACATTTCTGATTTTATAAGAATTGGAAGATAATTAAAATGAAAATTTAATTTTTTAATTGAAAATTCTACAAAAAAAACTTTACAAAATTTGTTTAAGCGGATTATTTTCAAAGATTGCTTATTGTCGTATAATTTGGTAAGCTATTGTATACTTCTTGAAGTATTTCTGTTTGGCTTTTGTCTAGAAACAATATGCGTTACCTCCGTAAGATTTCTAGAAATTTCACTCACCAGTTTTACAATTTGTCTTAAAAAGTGAGCTTTTTTGTCATGTTTTACTTCAATGTTTAGGTTACTATTATGAATTATTCATGATTTTATTGATCTGTATAAATTAAGTTTAAGATCGTCTATTTGCCGTGGTCTATGGCACTGTAATGGATGTACAATTAAATATTGAAGCAGGCGAAGTTTAATTTAAATTTAAAATAATTAATTTTGTTACAATGAAACAAATAAATTGACTTTGCAATTACATGGTTTTATTAAGTCTCACATCTAGATGTCCAAATGAATGTTTATGTTCTGATAGTGATTCGTTTTTATTGTATTGGTTTCGTAAAACCAATACAATAACGTAAAATCGTAAAACAACGATTACAATCATTTCGATGTGGAAGAACTCTATAGTGTTTTTTTTCAATAAAAAATGCCTAATATGTTTTTTTTTCAAATATTATAGTGAGCCAGCAAAAACTAAAACATATACATAATAAAAACAAATATGAATTTGAATGATACATTTTTAAATTCTTTTTAAAATATGAATTTTAGAAAGAAGATATGAAGATTTATTATTTTTTTATGTTTAAAGATTTTATTTATTAACCATTTAAATATTTAACAGATATAATAATTAGGCGGGTGACTATTATTTCCTTTTTTTAACGAAAGTATTAGAGCTAATATCAATATGTGATGTGGAAGGTTCAGGATGCCATATAACAATTACTAAAACAATTTAATATAATATATATTTTATAATTATATTTTCTGGCTGTAACAATTTGAAACAAATCTTATTTATTATATATTATTCTGTTAAAACTAATTAAAGTAAACAGAACTAACTCCGGACCGCGGAAACGAGATATTGAATTTCTTTACAGATATATAAAACCATCTATTATTTTTCCTTACAAGTCAAAGAGTATAAACCATCAATATATAATATATAAGTCGACCGAAATTTACTACACTGTTGCCCAATTAAATTACCGATCAAAACAATCTAGTTTTCAGGACGATAAGCAGATTGCTTCGACCTATCCTAGCTTGTTAACCTAATGGACTCGCTATTGAACACTGACGGCAGATGGAGTTCACGATCGCTTCGTTTATAAAAGGATTAGAAATATGTTGTATTTTCTTTGCTTTAGGAATACTCTGTATGATTGTATGTACTTGATTGTACTTGATTGATTACTTCCGCTTTGTATAAACTACAGGTTACGTTACAAAATTATCACGTAAAATGCGTTAAATTTGAACCGAAATTGAATAAAACAAACAGAAAATCATTTAATTTTAATTATTTTTAGTAAGCTACATATATTAGTTGTATCATTATTTACGTTGAAACGATATATTAGATAAACACAAAAAGTTCAAAGCTTTTTGCAAAATTCAATCTTTATTTAAAAACAAATAAAGTGGTATTTATCAGCGAGATGTTCCTCGTTTTTGGTAGCTTGCCATCACTTTCGCTACACATCGTTAGATTTTGTTATGAAGGAGGATCACATTACTATGTGTGTGGCTAGTAAAATGTTTTCTTCTAACGCATCCCTCAAATATGGCCAGTTGCTCTTGCAACAGTTTTATCTGGTTGTAGCAAATCGTAACAACAAACCTTTCCTATCTCACCTAAAGCTGAGCAAAACCTTCCTGTCGTGAATATTACCAATTTCTATAGTGATACGGAAAGTTGGCTAGTATTAATGTATGATAGATATTTTACGCTTTAAGTTTTCATAAAGAGTCCCATTTTTATCGCCTGTAATGATTTTGTTCAAAAAATTCTTTTTATAAAATTTCTCAATTTTTTCCAGGCAATTCATATTTAACTCATCTTTCTGGATCTTGCCAAGTACAAATAAGTGTATGCAGATGGTTTAACACTTAACGCCAAACTGATCTGTAAACCCTTTTCCGATGACGATGTATGCAGATGGTTTAGCAATTAACGCCAAACTGATCTGTAAATCCTTTTCCGATTACGAAGAGTTAGTCCTTATCCAGCGACACTTGCAGCTTGGAGAATTACATCTTTTGAGAGCGTCCGGCATGCTGTCCATCTTCAAGATTGAAATCACTTTGACGAAATTTGTGATACTATTCTTAATACGTTGTATGATTCACATGGAGCACAAATTATTTCACTGACTTCAGTACCATATTCGTTAAGATGAAATGCAAAGCGGATGGAAAATCGAATATGTTCTTTTGTGATTATCATCGTGAATACTCTTAATTTGGGGTTATATTAACTAGTCGCAAAACCGTATGATATTTTAAATATAATTTATTATAAATAAAAAAAACTGTTAAATTGTCGTTTCAGTTGTATGAAATTTAAAGCGCAAAACTTTTACTCACTAATGCTCACCTAATATTTTAAAAATATATCCTGATAATACCATATTCTTAAGGTAATATTATTCTAGCCTGCCGCTTAGCCGCGGGGTCTAATACGGTGGTCTGTTGCCACACTGTCGGAACTGTAGTTCGCGCGGTTGTGGGTTCGATTCCCGTCCTCAGCATGGACGCTGAGGACGGAAACCGACAACATGCTTGTAACTTTGTTTAAACGTTAGTCTAAATTTATAGTCTTAGTTGCTGACGCACCTCTAACTGTAAAACTTTTGAATATTATTCTATATTTAAAGCCTCAGTTTTTGTTTGATCTAATAAATTTAAAATATATAATACCAGACTGGTAATACACCGGTTGAATACAAATAAACTGATGGTATTGATAACCCCATTTTGCTACTTTAGACAACTAAACATTTGAATTTTATATCATCGATCGTATTTAATCGTATTATAAATAGTTCATAAGAAATCTTTGTGTGATGTGAAATATTAACATTCCCTCTTAGTTTGTCAGTTTTCTTGTTATTACTGCTTACGTAAATTACACAAAAACAATAAATCAGTCTAAAAAATATTTGTATGGTTCACTGTTATCTGTCGCAATGTTAATCGATCTCGCTTGGTACAGACCTTTTGAAATTTTAAACGATGCCGTGTTGAATAGAATATGACCTGAAATGGACTGGATAGAGAAGGTTATGATGAAAGTAGAAGGGTCAAACGATTTCAAGGTGAATTCGAGGTGTCTCTCCAGTAATTTTGATATGGGGAGACTATATTGTTACGAGGAAGGTAGTTCCTTGTGATTATAGGGAATGTGTAAATACAGCCCGTTGTGTAATCGAAATTTACCACATCGTTATTTGGCTATGTTGGCAAGTTCGATCAACTCTCATATTTCAATAAGATAACGCTAGACTGCATACAGCTCGTCACATGGTGTAGTTTTTAGAAAAGACTGCAATAGCACCACTAGTCGGCGAGATTCTCAGATACATCGTAGATACATCGCAGATACTAATGATCAGCGCTGGTTCGTAGGGGAAAAACAGGTGGGGCACGTATAACCAAATTCTGGAATGGGGATAGAGAAATGCGTCGCAACCAAAAACTATACACTTCTTAGTATCATACCCACACTTTGCTGTATAGAAATATGAGTGTAACTGCCAGACATCAATTTAAAAAAAAAAAAAATAGTTTTTTAGGTGGGGCACATGCCCACGTGCCCTTGTGGATCTAATTATTTATAGGTGATATAATTTGTCACCAAAAATATTGGACATTTTAGATATTAATCTTTGTTTATTTATTTAAAATGAATTTCCTTAAATATCGGCTAACTCATTAAAAATATTTTTAAAATTTCTGGTAGATTTGTCATCGAGATTTATTCGCGATATAATACAGCAACGTGTTAGATTTTTATTAGTTTCTATGCTTTTTGACCAACAAAAATAATTTTAAAATAACCTCTTAATCACATTTGATTATTTAAATGAAATAATTTTTGTTGTTTGCATTTCATCAACAATATCTCACATAAGAAATCAGCGACATACTGTTCCCTTTTTCTTTTTTTTTTCCTTCGATGACATAAATATATAAGACATGTATTATATTTATTCTCGTTATTAGTGTTAAGCTGTGCAAATAATTGAAAGAAAAATATTATGTATACAAACTGAAAAAAAATGTTTATTGTAGTTTAAGAAAATTAGTGATTTCATGTTAATCATTACCAACTTGTCATGTTAGTTGGCCACATTTATAAGTCACATGTGTTTCGGGATTAAATGAAAGCTCTGTAGAATGGAACATGTATGGGATAGCACTGGCCAAAATTTTGACGCACTTAAATGTTTCGCTTAACAGAATAAATAGAACTAAAAAATCTCACACAACTCTGCGTTTTATAATACATACTTGATACACAGTGTATGTTTATTGTAACTAAGAGCTAATTTTCACTGTGATTTTAGGTGTTTATAATAATGATTAATAAATTAGATTGGGTAAATTATTTTAATCATATTTTTCACTTTCTATTCGATAAAAAATATAATATTTAAATAATAAATGACAATTTACAATTAAATATTATTAATATTACAAATAAATAAATATAATATTTATAAAAAATAAATAATAATTAAAGTTTATTCTCCTAAATAGATATAAAAAATACTCTTCTTGTAGTCCATATTCTAGTACATTAGGCGTTAGTTTTCTTGAAACATGGCATAACGGTGACTACAAATTACGCTAATAACATGTTCCAAGCATAGCCTACTACCACACAACTTTTACAAAAATATTTCGTTTTTCTGTTCATTTAGCAATTACAAAAACTGCATCTTCCGTGTTCTCCAATATTTTTTGCTTGGTTATTATTTTCAGGAACTACTGCTCTACATACTTCGTCATACAATTTTTTTAGTCGTTTTATTTCTTTTTCATAGTCCATCTGAGTATAGTAATGTTTTTTGTCAACTCGTATTTTATATGAGGACTATTCTTACTTTTCTTATAATTCTGGTGAAATTTTAGACAATTTACAAAATTAGCGCGTGTGGTCGCGTACTGTCTGAGAGACAGTATTTGCAAATAACTTTTAATAACTTTACAACAAATACAAATATATATAATATACAAATTATATATAATATATTATATATATTATATAATATATAACATATTATGTATATATACATATATACATATATATATATATATATATATATATATATATATATATATATATATATATATATATATGTATATATATATATATATATATATATATATATATATATATATATATATATGTATATATATATATATATATATATATATATATATATATATATATATATATATATATATATATATATATATATATAAGCCACCGTACTATCTTAGTTATGTGTATCAAAATGTACATGACTGTTAACGTGTTAAAAAACAATCTTCAATCGATATCTATTAACAAATTTCGAAATAACTCATTTTTCCTAATAAAATATATTTAATTAATATCCAATAAATATTGACAATATAACGAACACATAGTTGGACTATTATTGTACACAATCAATAAAATATCCTTATCCTTTTAAAAATGTTTCTTCATTATCTGTCAGATGGTTCAGAATATCATTCTACACATTTTCTATTAAATAAGTAGAAAGATTGCAAAAAGTTTAATCAAACTAATCTCCGATCGCAAGAACTTTTCAATTTCCTAAGCAGATTACGAAAATCCTCAACTATTTTTTTATACTTATATATATTTTATATTTATATATATATATATATATATATATATATATATATATATATATATATATATATATATATGTATATATATATATATATATATATATATATATATATATATATATATATATATATATATATATATATATATATAAGCCACCGTACTATCTTAGTTATGTGTATCAAAATGTACATGACTGTTAACGTGTTAAAAAACAATCTTCAATCGATATCTATTAACAAATTTCGAAATAACTCATTTTTCATAATGAAATATATTTAAAAATATTGACAATATAAAGAACACATAGTTGGACTATTATTGTACACAATCAATAAAATATCCTTATCCTTTTAAAAATCTTTCTTCATGATCTGTCAGATGGTTCAGAATATCATTCTACACATTTTCTATTAAATAAGTTGAAAGATTGCGAAAAGTTTAATCAAAGTAATCTCCGATCGCAAGAACTTTTCAATTTCCTAAGCAGATAACGAAAATCCTCAACTATTTTTTTATACAGACCAAACAGCCAAACCAATCAACCTGGCAGATCAATATTAATCTCGACCAGAATCAACTACTCTCTTGCCCAATTAAATTGCCGATCAAAGACAATCTTGTCTTCAGGCAGATAAGCGGATTGGTTCGACCTATCCTATCTTGTTGACCTTATGCCTCGCTATCGAACACTGTCGGCAGGTAAAGCTTGCGATCGTCATCGTTTAATAAGAGGATTGCGATTGTTCTTTTTTCTGGGCCTAATTCGATTATCACTTTTTCTATTTTGATTATTTTAGTAATTATTATCATGTAAGATAAAATTGCGGCTTACAAAGAAGTTGATTGTTTCCCTTAATTTTTTGTAAACCAAGTTTTTCTCCCTCGAATCCCAACAATCTATTATTACATACCACCTCCGTACTTATTTTTTTGCCACTCTTCAACACCTGTTCGTTTGTTGAATGTCGCACGAATGGTCTCCTTCCTAGTAAATTTAAACATACATTTTAAAATATTCAAGGGAACAATTCTTGTAATGCAACCTTTGGCTTGAAAAACTAATCTTGACGCACATTGCGGTGACCATGTTAGCATCATCAGGAGATGATTCAATCCAATTCTAAACCTAATCTCTTCTATTTATAGTTATAAGTTCTATAGTTATAAGTTCTATTTATATGATAACTATACTTAACAAAGCGTGCAGAAATCATAAACCGTGAAGTTAACCAAGCGTTACATTAATATTGCAAAAAGTTGGCTAAACGGAACAAAAACAAATTCATAAAAATATCATTTGATGCTCAAGTAACACGAGGGCTAGATAATATCTTGAAAAAATAGCAAATAGCAAATAAGCAAAGCCATAATTTGCGTAGGCGTATTGGCTTTTAAATGCAAGAATTTAATGACGGCTCGATATTGGATTATATCCATCTATACGGAAACACTAACATCTACTGACATAGATGATCAAAATGTTAAAAAACAACTGGTCATCTAATATGGCTCAAATTTTCAAGGTTATCTTTCAACGCATGCGCAATTACATTACCAGAATAGTTTCGATGAGTGATGCATCTTCATATTGAGGATGGAAACTTTTCAGACTACCCTCGTACAAACCATATAATAAGTTAAGAGAAGAACTCAGGATGATTAACAACGATTAAATAGACCAACGTGAAAAATCGGGGATTTAGGAAATTAGTTGTCAAGATTATGGTCGAAGGTATATTGGAGAAACTAAAAGATCCATATTAAGCAGAGATTAAGAACGTATTGGGGGCTGTTATTTATTAAATATGGGAGAAATCAGTGTTGCACAACATGCACTCAAACATGACCATAATATAAATATTAGTAACTCAAGACTTGTAATAAGAGTAAAAAAAGAAGAGTAAAGACAATAATAGGGTATAATCGAGTTTAATCCAAAGTTCGCTTTTTCACTGTTAGACTGTCTCGTATTTGAGTAACTCAATGCGTTTTTGCGTTTTTGCTGCATCGCGTTCTTTTAAGATGATTGAATAAATATCTCTTAACAGTAATACTGTACACTACAATTTTTATATATTCAGTTTCAAATAAAATTTAAAAACTTTGTAATCAGTTTTCCACTCACATCATAAAACTTATGAGTGTCGACATTATATGAAACTTCCGCTGGAAAAACAGGAAGAAGCAAAGTAGGTTGCAGCTCTTTGCAAGATATTCTGAAATGCTTTGTTATTTAACATTGCTCTGTACAACAACGAGCTGTTTAATGTTATTTCATTATAACAATTACTTACACGAAATAAATTTTGTGTAAGTAATCGATTTTGAATTAACAACATTTTTGAATAAATGAATATACCAAGGCACCGTTAAAATGCATGTGTGCCGTCATGCCATTGTAACGTTGTTTAAAGAATATCACTACTTAGTTACGCTAGAGACTACTTAGAGTTTTCCATCGAGACATATTTCTGCGTTCTTTTATGAGTGGCGGTACATATTAT
This sequence comes from Cosmopolites sordidus, assembly GCA_031761425.1. NCBI lineage: Eukaryota > Metazoa > Arthropoda > Insecta > Coleoptera > Curculionidae > Cosmopolites > Cosmopolites sordidus. Next base: position 408,954 of record JARFXV010001503.1, on the reverse strand, counting down.
TTCATCTGTATAATCGATTCTAAAATACATAAGATGCATCTGGTGCAAAAACTGTTATACTGCTCAGAATGTTTCTAGTGTTATTGGCGCCGAAAAACTAAAATAAACAAAGTATTGCTTAATAGTATTATTGAATATAATAAAGTGATTAATAATAAATTGATTAATAATATTTTTGTTTTTAATATAATTAAAATTCAAGGGACGCGTTTTTTAATTAAGCAATTTGCAGACAAATGTAAAAATATGAAGAAAAAAATGTTTGCTTAATTCAATTTTATGCCTCGTTTATTATATCAGTTAATACCCTAGAAGTATCACAGTTAAACTAGACAGTTCCACACACTCAATAAATGAAAATTTTAATGAAAAGTTTAAGTGTTTATGGCATGCTGTTATGAACGTGCAATACACCAACTAAAAATAAATAAATGTTACTCTTGAGGTAATTATATTAGAAATTTCCACATATTTTTGAAGGTTATCATCAGAATATCCTACTAAAATAAAAAGGGTTATTTTTTTAGTGTGTCCGAACTTCCGATAGGGGTTGTTGCCAAAAGAACTGTGAGTTTGCATGCCTCTGGTGTCAAAATTATTAAGTATAGTCTTGCAAATCATCGCGGAACGTTTAACATCAGAGCAAAGCTGACAAATTGTCGAGATATGTTATCAAAGTCAGTGTTCTGTGTGCCAAACTTATAGATCACTTCATGAATTTTATGGTACACATGATCGCCCACCGGATGGATGTGTTACCCCAATTATCGCTAAAATTCCGAACGCATTTCACGTTGCTCGATATAAAAATAAAAACAATGCCAAAAACTGTGCGTTTCGAAGAAAATACCGCCGTTCTTGCTGGTGAACTGTTGATGAAGGTCAAAATTTATTAACCCGTCACCGTTCGCAGGAAATTGGGCTTTGTTATTCGACTACGTACGGAAATTTTGCGTAAAAATCTTGATCTGGTGCCTTCGAAGATCCAGCTTATCCAAAAGCTCAAGCTGCAAGATCATCGTTTGCTTTATAAATTTCGCGAATGTTGTTCAGCGACGAAGCTCATTTTTGGCTAAATGGTTACGTTAATAAATAAAATTATCACCTTTGGAGTGGAAATAATCCACAAATGATTCAACAATTACAGTTGTATCCAGAAAAATGTACCGTACGGTGGCATCATTGGACCGTATTTCTTTAAAAATTAAGCTGGAAAGCATGGTACCGTTAATGAGGAATGTTACAGAGTGATGATCAATGGTTATTTAATGCCGAACGGGTGCAGAATATTTTAACAACTCATTTGGATATGAAAAAGCTTTCCGTAAGATGGGTGTCCCGATTGCTCACAATTGACAATAAGCACATACGTGTGTCAACTTCAAAATAATGTTTAGCGACTTTAAATGACGTTTAGAGATCGGAATGACCTTTACTGTCGGTTCATAACTATTGAAGAAACATCGATCATTGTCACGAACAGTCAACGAACACCTATTTTGAAGGGTTGGAGCAATCATATTTTTTAGAGGGTATACAAAAGATAGAAAAAGGTTGGACTAAGTGTACGCACTGAAAGGTGATTATTTGTATTGTGAAATTAAAATGTTTTTTCTTGTCAAGGCCATGTACTTATCATATAACTCTCCTATAAGCAATATTAAATACTAACCATATCCATTAAAATTACATTAATATCCATTAAAATTAATATTGTAACTTAACAACAAATTTTTAGTTAATTTTCTAAATGCGCTGATAACCTAAATAATAAAAAATGATATTTTTGATTTATTTATAAACGTATTCAAATAAAAAATATATATAATGCCTAATTTTAACACGGAATGTCAATACTCAATTATGTCCACGTCAAAATATTAGTGTATGTTCATTTTTCATCTTTATAGTACGGGGATGATCGACCAACTCAATATCTGAAATTCTTATTAACGTTGACAAACTTGGATGTCTGATTTATCATCAAACATATTTTCACATTATGCTATTTTAAGGAATTTTCCAATATAAATGTCAAAATAACTAAATGCCATGAATATTTTATATAGAGGGTGATTTTTTTGGTGCGTTCGAACTTTAAGTTCAAATAAAACAACCAAATTAGATGCAGAGAACTATCTATTTTATGTGGAAAAACATTCAATGGCATTAATGCTTGAAAACAATTTCGGACAAATGTCCGCCGCGGCTACGTCCGTCCGCCGCGGCTATAGGGTGCATTCTGACAATCCAATTTCCGACGACTTTGTCAAGCAATTGGGGTCTTATCTCCGAGTTACGTTGGCTGCCAAGGCGTCAGTAATTGCTGGTTTATCGGCATAGACCAACAATTTAACATATCCCAAAGAAAATAATCTAAAAGCGTTAAATTACATAACCTTGGTGGCCAGTTAACAAGTTTGTTCCGCGAAATAATTTTCTCACCGAATTGTTTCCTCAAGTAATCGATCATTGCGTTGGCTGTATGACAAGGGGAGCCGTCCCCCACATCTTCTCCAGATTAATACTATACAAATTCGTAATTGAATACTTTGTACGCTTTGTAACAAGCCCCATTAACGTTAACATGCTTTCCATCTTGATTTTTAAAGAAATACGGACTAATGACCGGCCTACAATCCGCATCATACGATGCATTTTTCTGGATAAAACGGTGATTGTTGGATCATTTGCGGATTATTTTTACTCCAATTGCGGCAATTTTAATTATTAACGTAGCCATTAGTTAGTAGATAAAGCAAAATAGTTTATAAGGTAAAAAATTACGAAAAGCGTAACTAGGATAAATGTGGACCGATCCACTACATTTGAAGAGTTTCTTATATATAGAACAGCTACAATTTCACGAAGAAATGTATAATAATAATAATAATAATAATAATAATAATAATAATAATAAGCATTTAGCCGAAAGTTAGCTTCGTCGCTGAACAAAATCTTCCCATTCATTCAACGTACGACGCAAGCGATGGCCATGCGGCTCGAATTGTTAGATAAGCAGATATTGTAAGTCGCCAGACCCAGATCTTTACGCAAAATTTTCCATGTAGTCGAACAACAAAGCCCAACTTTCAGCGCTAAGCCCAACGGCGACGAATTGATACATTTTTATCTTCATTAACACTTCTAGCAAGGGCGGTGATATTTTCTTCGGAATGAACAGTTTTCTGTTTTGTTTATATTTTAATATCGAGCAACGTGAAATGCCTTCGGAATTTTTCGATAATTCGGCGAATACATCGATGATTGGGCCATTATGTGCATCATAAAATTTACGTGCCCTTTAAGTTTCGCGCACAGAACACTGATTTTGATAATACATTTGGACAATTTATAAGCGTTGCTCTGATGTTAAATGTTTCATGATGATTTGCCAGACTATACTAAACAATTTTGACACTAGAGGCGCGCAAACTCACAGTTCGTTTGATAGCGACCCCTATTCGAAGTTCGGACACACTAAAAAAATCACCTTTTATATTTTATTAAAATATGTTGATGAAAACGTGTGGGAAATTAAAATATAATTACCTCAAGAGTTAACATTTAACTATTTTTAGTTGGTGTATCGCACGTTTATAACAACATGCCATAAACACCTAAACTTTTCATTAAAATTTTTATTCGTTGGGTATAACGAACGAATTCTATTTCAGTTAGAACGAGTTCTAGTTCCCATTCGGTTAGGGAAGTCTCTAGTTTGACTATAATACTTCTAGGTTATTTATAAATATAACACTAAAAACATTTTGAGCAGTAAAATAGGTTTTACACCAGATGCATCTCATGTATTTTAGAATCGATTATGCAGATGAAGTAATATGTACTGCTACTCAACGATATTCTTGAAACAATGTAACAATGACATGACGGTACACCTGCATTTTAACGGTACCTTGATATATTCATTTATCCAAAAATGTTGTTTATTGAAAATCACTAACTTTAACCATTACTTTCATAATTAGTAACTTCTTATTAACCACTCATCCCAAGCATCCCAAGAGAATAGTAAATAAAGACAGTCGATACAGCAACTTTATTTCATTAATTATTTTTATTATTTTAATGGAAAACACAAACAGCCCGTTGTTGTACAGCGCTGTATTATACTACTAAACATTTCAGAATTTTATGTCAATTTGATGTTAAATTTATAAAGCTCGGTTATTTCCGAATTCTGATCTCCATACATTTTGTGTCAATTTCTTAATTTCATTCCATATTATGCCCCTTCTTCCAGCCTCCTCTCTTATCCCATGGTTCCATGTTCTTCGTGGCCTTGCTTTACAGTTCTTTCCTTGCACTCGTGCTTCGTACACTCTCTTTGTGAGTCTGTTGTCGGGCATGTGACACCCATGTCCGAACCACCTTAGTTGTCCTTCGGCTATTTTATCATTTATGGGTTTAATCTGCACGTTTGCAGGCAATCTCAAGAACCTTATTTCCATTGCATTTATACGTGTCTTATGTTTTTCTGTCAGAGTCCATGTCTCGCTACTGTAAATTATTGTTGGTCAGATTACTTTTTTAATCACTGTTGTTATCGCTTTCGGTATTTCTTTCCTTCCAAGGAAAGTTGTCTTCATCATGTTAAATATTTCTCCGACTTTTCCCAGTCTATCGTTTATTTTTCCTTCAATTCTTGCTTTGCTCTCAATCCTAGGTATTTGTAGCTTTTCACTTGTTCTTTCCTTGTTGCTTGTTGCTTTCCATTTAATTGTATGTTATGTTTCTAGTTTTTTTTTGTATATGATCATACTCTTTGCCTTGTTTATATTAATTTTCTTGTTTATTTTTGTCAGCTCTTCGTTTTAAAATTTCTAAGTTGTGTTGAAGGTTTTTTTCTGTATCCGCCACTATGGCCATATTATCTTTAAACATCAATTCAGTCAATTCAATCTGTTACAATTTCCAGTGGCCGAATTTTAATCTGACACGAAAAAAAATATATTTTATCAATTTATAGGCAGTGTATAGACTATTATCACATAAAAAGATTAATTTTTTTCCCAAAAAGAAATAGATAAAATTTAATTTAAAACTTGGCAAAAAAAATTTCAGTTAATAATTTTTTTTGAGAAAAACTCTTCCATATTTTTTATTGATTTTAGTTGATAGTTTAGCATAAACCTTTCCGGGTATTTTGAGATTAAGTTTGGCCAATGTCGGAAAACATGATTTTGAGAAAAACGCCTTTAAAGTTTTAGTTTTTTTTTATACTTATATTTAATCGGTGATGCCTGAGCCGTGCAGCAGTCCTTCTTCCTCATTTTTACCTGATTGCTCCATTCGGCCGGCCAATCTAGCCTCTTTAGATGCTGCAGTTGACTTTGGCTGGGCATTTTTTATTCTCTTCTCGTCGCGGTTATCTGCCATAATTTTTGCATTTATACCAATAATTATTCCCATAGCCGTTATTTGAAAAACAGGAGTAAAACCTTTTTTAAAAATGCATGCTACCAGATAAGCTGCAATTTGTATTACTTTGGCAGAACAAAATATGTGTTTTGGTGCAAGGCTCCAAAGGAGATCATTGAAGCTTTCATTATTATTTTGCATGTGACCATCCAAACATGTTTCTAATAGACCATCCGATGTCAAATCCGAGAAAGTGGATCTGGATGTTTGTATTCACAGAGCGTGTTGTTTGCCTCTGCTTTTTGCCATTTACAACAAGAATCGGGACCAACGGGATTGGTGTAGTGGATTCTCATCAGTGAAATATTTTGTGGAAGAAGGTAGCCCATATCGCATCGTCCATTGCTTCGACAGATTCGCAGTTACGGATTATTGCTAATCCATATTAGAGTGTAAGATCTTTCATTACAGCTTCTATTAATTTTTCAGAGCCTTTGCCACCAATTCCCTTAACTTAACTTCACCATCACAAACTTTGCATTTTTACAAGCGTAGATATCGCACCGTGGAATTGTCGTTTTCGTAATTTGTTTCCAGAGCGTTGATTGCTAGATGAGCTTTGTTTTCTTAAGATAAACATTTTAATTGAAAGTACTAACCATAATTTATTGACATTACTATTGTAATATAACAATATGTTTTATAGTTAATTTTTCTCATGCATTAATTACCCAGCTTGGTTGATGAACACATATTAAAAAAAAACGATAATTTGGATTTATGTATTTGAAGAAATAATATATTTTGACTAATTTTAACATGGAATGTTAATATTCCATAATCCCCTCTTCAAAATTTTACTGTACGTTCATTTTTCATCTTCACAGATCTAGCGTGATCGATCAACTGAATATTTGAAATTCTTATAAGGGTTGACAAAGTTGGATGTTTAAAATATCATATATATTTTCGCAATATGCTATCTTGAGGAATTTTCCAATATAAAATAATAATTGGCTATAAACAATGTATCTCTATTTTATTGGAATTCTCTGATGATAATTTTCAAAGATGTGTGGGAAATTAAAATGAGGTACTTCTCAAGAGGTAACATTTATTTATTTCGGGTTAGTGTATTGCATGTTTATAACCGCAAGGAAAGGAAAATTTATAGGAAATACAAAAAACGGTGTTATTAAAATTGAATAGGAATTTAAATAGGAAATTGAAATTTACGATGGGGCACTTCTTAATATTAATATTAAGAGTACTCTAACTTTCACAATATTTTTTTTTCGTCATTTCTAACAATATTTTCGATACCTTTCAGAAAAAAATTGTGGATTATTTGAAACAATTTAATATATATAGATATATATATATATATATATATATATATATATATATATATATATATATATATATATATATATATATATATGTATATATATATATATATATATATATATATATATATATATATATATGTATATATATATATATATATATATATATATATATATATACATATATATATATATATATATATATATATATATATATATATATATATATATATATATATATATATATATGTGTATATATATATATATATATATATATATATATATATATATATATATATATATATATATATATATCGCCAAATCTCCAAAATATATAGACCGAAAGCACGATGGACTGATGACATCGTTAAGTATATTGGACCCGAGTGGCAGAGGAAAGCCCAGGACCGTGAAGGTTGGAAGCATGCTGAAGAGGCCTTCATCCTGCAGTGGATCGATACGGGCTGATGATGATGATATATATATATATATATATATATATATATATATATATATATATATATATATATATATATATATATATATATATATATATATCGCCAAAATCTCATTTGGCATTTTCAAGTGTTGTCCGCTTCGACTGAAAAGTCCAACTCCAACAGTTCGACTCTTCAGCAACACTTGAAAATGCCAAATTTTGGCGAAACGTCATGATAAACGAAAAAAATATATATAAATTAACTTCTTTATACTTTATAGCGGATATGTTAATTCATTTTCCTATAAACAAAGATATGCGAAGTGAATAGACTTTTCAAAAGGAATAAATCAAAAGCAAATTCACGATAATACCGATTGATGTCCAATTAAGACGAGGGCTAGACAATATTTTAAAAAAAGTGGACATTAAGGTAGTCCACAAACCATGAAATAAGTTACAAGTCCGAAGAAATCTAAAGGAGAATGTACATTATATTATTACATTATATTTTATATATTTATTATATTTATAAAGGACATCAAATTTTTGAATGATTAATGTAATGCTTGGTTAACTTCAGATAGCATTATTTGAAAGTTACATATTTTAGGATTTAGATACGAATTCGTGGTTAATCATTTTCCATTTCTCTTGGGAACGATAACTAATCTTGAATATGCGGCAATTAACTGCCTTATATGAAAGGATTTGTTTTCAATCTGTCCAAATGAAATGGATGTAAATTGAAACACCAGACAATGTTTTTTGTAGTGATTGTAGATTATGATTTTTTTTGTAATAATGGACTGTTTGTGAGTCAATAAAATACTTTGGAATGGAATTGCTTTTAAAGCCGTAGTCGAATTCTAATGGTTATTCAAAATCAAGTTGAAATACTTTTATTTCATCCGTACTTTAAGTTTTAGCAATAACCTGAAGTCATTCGGAAACAAATCAGGGGGATTTAGGAAACAGCCTATCAGTAGTATTTCTTAGACCAATTCTTTAATTGGAACTTTTACTGATTGATCTTTATTTTTAATCAATTATCAATTTTTTTAAATATTCTCTCTGCCGCCACAAAATTTTACAAGCTCCTTAACAGGTTTTTAGTTTTTCACAACTTAACAGAAAACTTACTATTAATACGTTTTTCGATTGTTTTATTCTCTAGCAATACTCAAAAACCATTACATATTATGTCACTACAATTGTACAAGAGATGCTAGCGCCTTAAAATTCTTGGTGGTGGAAGCTTAGATATGTCTTACATAACGAGTATATTCATTCAAATTTGATGTTACTGCATACGCAAAAATAAACCTATTTCGCCTTTTTCATTGGGTAGATTGTGTATTTAAATTATGACCTCCATTAAAATAGATTTGAAACAAAATATGTTAAATCTCAACAAAGTTAAATTTAGTCTAAGGAACATATACTACCATTATAAGATATAATTTACGCATAAACTTAATCCTGTTAAATTTATGTTTTCGGATAACCCTATCTAAAACATCCTGTATAAACTTAACCTTATTATACCATAAATTTTAGCTCCTTCTTGTAGTATCACCATTTACACCTGCTGCCTTCGAAACCGCATTTCCTTCAACCTCCCCGCCCTGCTGGTCATTAGCAGACCTCAGGTCTAATATTGGACCCTCGTCAGATGGTCAAGTGTTCGTTGGATAGCTGGTTGTTTTTTTTTTCTCCTAGAATGATTGACTGACGGCCGCTGTCAGCACCGTTTTCCTTATTTGAACTAATTAATTCGTCCAGAAATGATTGATAAACCGGAGAATAGACTGGAAGATTGTACGATACAACTTTGATTGTATTTTGAATAATTTGTTTCAACGTTATTTTTTGTAGAAGACTGTCAATTTGGGATAATTAACTGTTGATAAATGACGTAAATAATTAAGTTTCTTATTAAAGTTTTCTTTATATTCAGATTTCTCTTATGCCAAGTGAAGATATAGGAAACTTTGAAAAGAGCATCATCAAAAAGAGTATCAATATTATCCCCATTGGCAGGGATACATTCTCTTCCTGAAAAAAAAAACTAGGTGAGATTTTATAATTTTTGAAGTAATGAAACAAAGGAAAAGAAAATGATATAAGATATTCGGATTTGGATGAGTTGTTCAGAATATACTTATATATAGAAATTAATTATGTATGTAGGTGCATTGTTGTCGTATTAAATATCTCTTGTGTGTTCAGAATTCAATCTTTTCATTGAATTCTGCTGGTTTAAAGTATTCTGTCGTTTTGTTTTGGAAACAAAATTTGTCTTCTTTTTAAACACCTAATATCTAGGTGTGTAGCGGTGATTAAATACGTTTGTATCTTATGCAAAGCTTTTTCGTATTTCTAAAGTCCCAATAGACTTTTGGATAGTTTAATTTCTCGTCGAATCAACTGAGATGTTAGCAAATATAACATACTATTTTTATTCCTTTAAAATGTATATTTATTGACTTGGTACTTATTTTGTTTGAACTTAGAACTTACCCATTTTAATGCCCTTTTAAAATATGTTTTTTTTTCGGATTCGGACATATTTTTCATAAATTCTTCTATTTAGTTTGATTGATTAATTTTTTTCATGAAGTAATTGTTATTTATAGATATCGAGCACGGTCGATTAATGTCCCTAATTTTTTCCTATGGCTAAGATTAAATTTTAGACCACTTTAAATATCAGCTCCAGTTTTTTTTAGGTTAAATTTGATATAACTTGATATAACGGATCCTTCTTGTTAAAGTCACGTTGCGGAAAGCAAACTAAAAGAAGATACTCTCATTATTAAACATATGTAATTGTTTAATATTAAATTTATTGGAAGTCCCTGTAATTTAATAATTAACACAGGGTTAAATTAAGAAAAATAAAGGGGAAACGTTGGAAGTGGAGTTGAACGTTTTGGCCTGATCGGTCATCTAGATTTGGAATCGAATCTAAAATTTACTTCCAGTTTTGGGCTTGTACGGTCATGACTAACAGGTCTTTCAAATTGAGCGGTTTTTTAATTCTTGAATAAAATACAGATTACATTGTGAATTTGCCTAGGTCTAGTCTCATTTCAGAAGTATGATATTTATAAAAATAGATTCGTACCCAATACCACAACGCGTTACAATTCAACAATTTGTTAAATTATTTATTAAAAATAGGCGTTCAGTAAAAAATATTTTTAGAAAATTACGTGATATATACGTTTGCGCAATCATCCATCTCAAAGCAATATCAATCGAATTGTTCAAAGATTTCTACAAACTGGTACGGTGGAAGATAAAAGAAGAGCAATATATGCCATAGTGGTCGTTCACAAGAGCATATTGATTTGGTACGTGAAAGTGTTGGTGAAGACCCAAAAATTTCTAGTAGTCGACGTTTACATCAGTGAATCTACAACATGGCGTATTTTACGAAAGAATTTAGCTCTGAAGGCATATATGGTTTAAATAACACATAAATTAAGTCTACTAGATCATTCAAAACGTCGTACATTTGTCAATAGGATCAAAGAACAAACAGATGATTTTTCTCAAAAAATCATCTTTTCAGATGAAGCACATTTTGAAATTTGTGGCTATGTCAATAAACAAAATTGCCACATTTGGGGTGAGGAAAAACCATGATTGATTCATGAGAAACCTTTGCATTCTAAATGAGTCACTGTTTAGTATACATTATGGTCAGGTTTTGAAATTGGGCCGTATATCTTTCAGAATGCTGCTGGTGAAGCTGTAACTACAAATGGTATTCGATATCGTAAGATCATAACTGAATTTTAGTGGGCTGAATTAAATAATATTGATACAACAGGATGACACTATATCTCACTATGCTAATGAAACAATTGATTTATTGAGAGAAAAATTTTCTGGACTAGTTATTGTAAGAAACAGTTATGTTACTTGGCCACCAATTTATGGCCATGTGAATTGACACCGTTGAGTTTTTTTCTTTGGGGTTACGTGAAAAGTCAGAAGAATCTATGAGAGCAATCCACAATCGATTCCTGAACTAAAGGATTAAATTATTCGAGTCACTGGTGAGGTAGCGAGACCGTTATGCCAAAATGTTATAAATGCCAAAATATTGACAAAATACTGGACGTCTGTGGATCTCCCTGACTGAGGCCATTGAACCCAATTCAGTGTAATTAGCAACTGAGGCTATTAGCGACTGAACCTACAGCTTAATCAGGACTCCGAACCTCGGTCATCAGCTATCGGTTATCTACCCCGTTCACCCTCGGACTATCACCCCTTGGTTTTGTGCTTAATCTTAAGTCTCTCGACTGGTGAGTAACCAATGTAGAATACCTTTCAAGACGAATCCAACTTTACCCAACCTCCAACTGGCATGGCTGATGGGCAATTTTTAGTTGGATTTTATACCCTTGCCTGTTGAAATACATTTCGCAAACCTCTAGTCGGAGAGTCACCCTTTTAGAACTAGGAGTAACAAACAACGTTGCATTTCTTCCTCCGAGTCGCCGGATTACAGGAGATTCAATTGCTGTTATTACTATCATTACTCTTATTGCTGTTATTAACAGACCGGAATTGGATTCTTTACCTTGATACCATATAGTAAACATTTTAATGCGATGATTAAATTAATGCCTGTAAACTTGTTATACGACGGTGAATAACTATTTTAACATCGTTAACGCTGGCCTGAATCATTCATTAAATCTTCTTTGTTAAAAAAAAATTCATTCGCCATCTTCAAAAATAATATTTCAAATATTTATAGTTCCTGACAGTTACGAAGGAATCTCTACATTTTTTCTATACCCAAACATAACAAGTTTCGTTTTATTGATTGCTTTATTTTACATAAGTTCTTACACATTTTAAAATAGAATCATTAGCACTTTCAATTGTATATTTTCTAAAACTATAAACAACACATAATTGAGAATTTATGTTATTCATTTATGTTAATTCAGAAAGCTAATATTTTATAGAGTAAAAAGGAGTAATCTCTCTTAAAATGTTTACCATATCAGTGTAAATTTTAAAAATGCACATAAAATACATTTATTTTGAATAACTTCTTAAACAAAACTAAAACTAGAATATTCCAGTACACTGTTTTTATCCCGATTAATAAAACATTCGTTGCAAATAAATTGGGATTCTTAAAAGTTGTTGATCAGGCCACGTAGTTTTGGCGCGGAGCCTTAAAAAATTACCTTCTAGGTTATAGCTAAATCAAAATACGCCTATTATTCTAATTCTTAACCTCTTCAGGCTTTTTGAATCTTCAGTAAATAGTGTTTACTCCATTTTTAATTATGCCTCATTAAATTGAAACCATCAGTAATAAACTGATAGCATTATTGTCAGCCCACCTAGTTTTGGCGCGGACCATTGAAAAATTACCTTCCACGTTATCACTAAATCAAAACACTCGTGGTTCCAATCTTAACCTCTTCAGCCTTTCAGAATCTGTAATATATGGTGTTTATTTAATTTTTAATTATGGCTCATCAAATTAAAACCGCCAGGAAAACACTGATAGCAATATTGACTGATCTACTGAAATATAAAAGTTTGTCTGAATTCTTGTGATATTTTTTTTTCGGATTATTTATTATCTTTACTTTGACGTTATTTGAAGCTATTTTTTCTGTTTACATTTAGGCATTATATGTTAATTTCTTTCAGCAGTATGATTTCATTTTTAGAAATATTTTAGCATAACAAACAGAACGGTCGTAATGCATCAACAAAACTTGCCACTATTTACAAGAATAACTAAAAAAAATTAACTTGTGAATAGGTTATGTGCGTTGTGCTGAAATATAATTATTTTTAGAAAAATACTTTTAAAACTGCTGAGTCAAGGAAAGTGAATTTTGTTCTGAAACCCTTAAAAAGTTTTCAAATGTCATTAACAGTTAATGTTATAAACAAGAAATCTGTTCAACTCACTTCTTCATTCAAGAGAATTCTTTTTGATGTTGTTCGGACAAAATTTAATTACAACGGACAAAAACTCAGGAAGTAGTTTATTTAGGGCTGTGGTTTTTAATTAGGACGTAAATATTTTATTATGTTGACTTAATACTTCCTTCAATTACATTAACTTTGTTTAGTAAATACTAAACCACTTAATAGCTTGAAGTAGGATACCAAAAGATGACCATATGAATAATTTTTAGGGTAATTGTAAAAGATCAGCATTGCTTCATCAGATATTTCGAGATTCTTGTAGTTTCTATGATACTAAAATCTCATCATATATATATATATATATATATATATATATATATATATATATATATATATATATATATATATATATATATATATATATATATATATATATATAGGGTGTAAGGAAAAAATTACTTTCCTAAATTTACCCAACGATTCTTTTCAATGATTTGAACAAAAAGTGTTCTTAAGATATATATTAAATACGCAACAATTTCCGTGCAATACAGGTTTAATTTTCTCAACAGTTCCAATCAACGTCCGTTTTCGTCTTGTTTATTTCGGTCCATTGGAATATAGTTTTTGTTGCCTTGCCGACACTGCAATTGGTTCAAGTATTATTTGAAAATAAAATGTAAAATTTGTATAACTGTTTATTCCATACGTTTCAGTATACATTTGGTTTGTTTTGTTATAAACAAAGGAATAACTTACATATTATGGTAGCTTACTGTCAAAGTTCTAATTACTAGTACTACTAGTACTAGTGTTACACACCATAACACGTTTTAAATGATTCACGTCACATTGTTCAGGTGGAAGAAGCTTCGTCGGTTGATAAAATATTGAACAAAAAAATTTGGATTACTTTGATTTTGGCCAATAAACCATTCACAATATTTTCTAAGATGAAATAAACATGGGTAAGAGTGCTTGTACCCTTTATATTTTTTAAGGATATAATAATTGCTCTTTCAGTATTCTTTGTACAACCCAATGGAAAAGTGTAACTTGCCAAGCCACATTTCGAATACTTCTGGAAGAATCCTCTTCAACAAGATGTAAAATTTGCCTTTCGGAATTTTAGGGGGTTGTTTTGGTTCTCCGTAAGTACAAAGCATATCGATATATTCCGATACACAACTATAGTATAACTTTATATTATATAGTATACTGTAGTATCAATTTGATTGAAACAAATTTTGACTGCGCAAACGACCAATAGACGAAAGTAAGTACTACAAATAAACAAGTCTTGACAAATGGCGAAGGTAACATTATTTTGAAAAGAAAATAATAAATTATGTGTTACATCGGCGTGTGCAAACTATAGTATAACTTGAAAAAAGGAAAACTTACACATTATTGTCGTTAATGCTAAATTTTATATTGTTATCATTAATTTTGCATACACATTTTAAAGGATTCACATCATAGTAAGAAACACATGATTAATTGTTTTATTATATTAACTGTTCAAAATGCCCACCATCCAATTCCTCGTGAAAGAAGCTTCTTGTGTTAATTATTGAACTAAAAAAGTGGATTCCTGCGGATTTGGCATTGGCCATATACACAATATATTCAACAATATATTCACAATATTTTTGTCAGTGTGAAAATCCAGTGGGTAAGAGGGCTTGTACGCTTTGCACCTGATAATGGTAGTAAGAGAGTATTTTATCTTTTAATGTCCTATGTACAATATTACACAACACCAGTACTTCCAGTACTTCTGATATAATCCTATTTAACAAAATGTAAAATTTGTTCTTCGACTTCAGACTTTCGGAGTATCGATGCCCGTAAATGCCCGGCTGTTTCGAAATTTTGGACAGGTTTCATTTAAATAAGAAAAATATTCTGATATTCGCCTATGGAATATATTTCTGGTTATAAACGAATTTAAATGCAACCACTGAACCACTGAACCACTGAACCATTGAAGTCATTTTGTCACGCACGCACGCACGCACGCACGCACGCACACACATATCCCCACGTCACCTTCCAAACGTCAACCTTGTGTCTGAAACAGCCTCTATCCTGAATTTCACTTTGTGTAATATTTGCTGATCTTAGGTCCTCTTTAATTGCAGCAATCCATTTAATTATTTCTACTTTAGCTCTACTCCTATTTTCATAAATTTCGACTCTTTGTCTAGTTAGCCCATTTGGATTCATCCGTTTTATGTGTCCGTAAAACTTAAGTCTTCTTTTTCTCATATCGCTATGTGTATCTGTGTATTGTTTGATTTCTTGGTTTTCTCGAAGTCGGTATGTTGTTGTATTTATTTGTTTGGGGCCTAGGATTTTTCTTATGATTTTTCTTTCCTTCTTTTCAATGTCCTCGATGTCTCTCTTTCTATTCAAAATGAGCGTTTCTGCCCCATATAGACATTCTGGCTTAATAACTGTGTTGTAATGTCTCAGTTTTGTGTTTTTAGATAGGCATTTTTTGTTGTAAATATTTTGTGTAAGTCTCAATGCCCTTATTGGCCGCTTTTTCCAACCCATTTTCCATGATTATTTCACCCAAATATTTGAATTGAGAGACTCGTCTGATGTTACCATATTTTGTTTTTAGAAATGGTGTTCTTAGTCTGTTGCAGGTCATGTATTGTGTCTTTTCAAAGGAAATTTGGAGTCCTACCTTTTCTGCTGTTTCTTTTAGAATTTCAATCTGTTTCTGTGCCGTTAATACATCTTTAGCCAAACTTGCTAGATCATCAACAAACGCCAGACAATCAATTTTGATGTTGGTTCTCCCCAGTTTAATGGGCTGGTCAATATTCAGTGCCAACTTTTTTTCACGCCACTCCTGTATTGCTTTTTCTAGAACACAGTTAAATAAGAGTGGCGAGAGTCCATCCCCTTGTCTCACTCCAGTTTTAATTTCGAAGGGCTCTGAGATGTCACCCATGAATTTAACTTTTGACCTTGTGTTAGGTAATGTTGCTTTAATAATTGCCAGCGTTTTCAGATCTAGTCCTTGTTCTTTCAAGATTCGGAATAAAGATTCGCGGTCTATAGAATCATATGCTTTCTTGAAATCCACAAATGTACAGACGAGATTTTTATTGTACAGTTTTTGATGTCTTAGGATCAACTTTATCATCAACTTTAGATTCAGGATCTGTTCAGGGCAGGATCTGCCCGGTCGAAAACCTGCTTGATATTCACCAATTTCAGGTTCCAACTGTCCTTGTGCTCTGTCTAGTAGACATTGAGATAGAATTTTGTAACAAACTGGGAGAAGAGATATCCCTCTATAGTTGTTTACATCCGTTCTATCTCCTTTCTTGTATAGTGGATGGATTAGAGCATCTTTCCAATCTTCCGGAATCCGTTCGGTTCGCCAAACTTCTTGTAGAATTTGGTTATTTCCTTGATTGTGCCTGGACCAGCGGATTTCAAAAGTTCGGCAGTGATTCCATCTTCACCTGAAGCTTTGTTATTTTTAAGCCGCTTGATTTGTCTAATTATTTCATCTTCATTCGGTGGTAATGAATCTGGGTTTGTTTGTTTAGGGTTTAGTGTTGGTAATTTGTTTAAAGGCTCAGGACAGTTTAGTATTTGTTCAAAATATTTCGCAAGTTGTTTGCAATTGTCTTGGTTATTTAGAGCTAATTGACCGTTTTCCTTCTGGAAGCAAAGACTTTGGGGCTGATAGCCTGTTAATTTAGTTTTAAATGTTTTGTAAAAGTTTCGGGTGTTATTTTTTTGGAAATCTTTTTCTATTTCATTAAGTTGATTGTTTTCATATTTTCTTTTAGTTTATCTAATTAGCTTCGATGTTTCTTTTCTTACTTCCAAAAAGATGCTATAGTTTATTGCTGTTTTTTGACTGTTCCAATGTTTGAATGCTTTACTTCGGCTTAATACTGCTTGCTCGCAAACTTCATCCCACCATGGATGTTTTCGACGTTTTTGTAAAGGAACCAACTTTAAGGCTGTTTTAATAATTTTTTGTTTCAATTCTTGCCAGTTCTGTGCTGGTTGTTTATCAAGCTCTTCTGTTAGGGCTGGTTTTATTTTCGTTGGGTCGAACTTTGGTATTAGCAGTCTCTTTTGAATAAGTTTTCGAGGTTTTAAGCTAAGTTTGATTCTAGTCAAGTAGTGATCCCTGTCTATGTTAGCTCCTTTCCTGACTTGAACATTCAAAATCTCTTTATAATTGGGGTACGAAATGGCAACATGGTCAATTTGAAATTCACCTATGTACGTGTTTGGGCACCTCCAGGTCTTCTGTTTTGTTATTTTCTTCTTAAAATGTGTTGACATTATTTTTAGATTAAACTGCGAACATAGTTCAACCAATCTTCTACCATTATGTTATATTGGTATATATATATATATATATATATATATATATATATATATATATATATATATATATATATATATATATATATATATATATACATATATATATATATATATATATATATATATATATATATATATATATATATATATATATATATATTTATATATATGATTGTGCGTGTTATGTTGGCTTCTAAGGCGTCAATAGTTGCTACTTTATCGGCATAGATCAAAGATGTACCTTAATCAAAAAGAAAATAATCTAAAGGCGTTAAACTACATAACCTTGTTGGCCAATTAACTGGTCAGTTTCTCGAAATAATTTTCTCACCAAATTGTTCTCTCAATAAATCGATTGTTGCGTCTGATCTGCGTTAGATCAATACCATTCAAGTTCGAAATTAAATAATCATTGATCATCGCTATATAATGATCTCCATTAACGATAACGTACCCTCCGCTTAATTTTTAAAGAAATACGCCCAATGATGCCACAGGCGTATAAAAATGCACCAATTCGGTTAATTTTTCTGGATTAAACGGTAATTATTCGATGATTTGCGGATTATTTTCGGCAATTTATTTAATTTTCGGCAATTTTGTTTATTAAAAAAAAATGTGTTTTGTTTATAAAACAACATTTTGCGCTTAAATTGTGGGTCAAGTTACAATTAATTTTGAATCCATTCAACGAACGAACGACGTAACGAGGGTCTTGCGGCTTGAGTTCTTGGACAGGCTGGAAGCTCTTGAAAGGCACCAGACCAAGATCTTTACGCAAAATTTTCCTGC
Source organism: Cosmopolites sordidus (assembly GCA_031761425.1). Lineage (NCBI taxonomy): Eukaryota > Metazoa > Arthropoda > Insecta > Coleoptera > Curculionidae > Cosmopolites > Cosmopolites sordidus. The sequence goes on along the minus strand of JARFXV010001503.1, from coordinate 390,696 downwards.
GAACGGCGACCAATTGATAAATTTAGATCTTCATCAAGACTGGCGGTGATATTTTCTTCGGAACGGACAATTTTTTTTTTTAATATTAAGCAGCGTGAAACGTTTGGAATTTGTCGATAATTCGGCGAATACATCGCTCGGTTGGGCGATTATATGCACCATAAACTTCACGAACGATTCCCAAAATGAGCCAATTATAAATAAAATCTGGTTCCATTTTAGTGTTGGAAAATCTAGAGGTTTTACAGAAACCTTCTTTTTTTTATCAGACCAAGAACTTTTCGAACGACCCTCGTACAATTTGATTTCAGGTCTGATTTCAGCCTATTGGAACTTACTGCCACTACGGAATATTATGAATAACAACCTGTTATTTTAAGTTTTAAATCCAATGACTTTTTTTTAGTTTTCATTATCTGGTTGATTTTTCTCACTACCATTTCTCTGTGATATGTTTTTACTTTCACAGTTGAAATATAGCAACGTTGCTCTATGCATTCCAGTACCACTCACATTACTACTCAAATCTTATTTTTAACTTTTTGTTATTTATTTGGTATTTAGAGTTCTCTATTTCATTACTCTACTTTTTGATGGGATTATGAAAAATACATTAGCCCAAACCTGATTTACGCTAAATTTAAAAAGCAGCTAAATATAATGAAACACATAGATGTGTTCTGTAACATAACTGAAAACAATACAAAGCTGTTGTGGTTTTTATGCGAGACTAGTTCATTTCTGCCGTCTGCCATTTACAAAAAGCGAATTAATACGCCAGCGTATTTTTGTAAAGCCGCGCCTCTGTCAGCACAAAAAAATTTTTTTAATAAGTGGCGACGTGTGTGGCCGCCGTTTTATTAAATTTTGAGACCTGGATTATGGTCTGATTTATGAGTAGGGGGGAGCGTGCCTCGAAATAGCCCTCCCTCGGGAGTCTCGTCTGTTTTTTTCTAAAGGCAATAAAGTTTTTCCACGTTCTTTTATTTAATTTTTTCTAACTTTTCTATTTTTGAATGAATTTAAAAAATAAGAATTTCAATTCATTTTGGGTTTCCCCGGCTATTTTAAATTTTCAAAAATTTATGGCTTTGGTTGAATTTGCACACATTTGATTGTACAGGGTGTTCCAATAGGTGGTTTGGGATTTAAATTTAGCATCATTTACTAACGATTTAACCTAAACATTTTGGGGCATCGCTGTGCGTTAGCGAATTTAATATTTGATGGAGTTCGAAGTAATGCAAAATTTGCAATAAAATTTTGTTTTCTGTCGAAGGTCATTTTCACCTCACAGGTTATGTCAATAACCAAAATTATAGGATTTGGGAAAGTGAAAATCCTCAAGTGATTACAGAAGAACCTTTACAATCCCTTCGAGTAATAGTGTAGTGTGCGTTGTGGGTTGGAGGAGTTATAGGGCCAGTTTTTCATGCAAACGACGATAGTGAAACGGTAAATGTTAATGGCTAGCGCTACCGCAATATGTTGAGAAACTTTTTATTGCTCCAATTAGGTAATATGACAAGGAACACTAACTGTGAATCTGTTAGGGACACGTTTTGCTGGTCGAGTTAATACTCGAACTGGTGATATTCAGTGGTCTGCAAGATCATGCGATCTAACCCTTGACTTTTTCCAGTAGGTCTTCCTCAAGGACAAAGTCTATTCTAACAATCTGCAGAAATTTAATGTCAAATATTGCAAATTCAGGAAGTTAGTTTTGAAGATGTAGAGCGATTTAAATATTTAGAAATATTAGGATCCTATCAAACATAAATGACACAACCGCTGAAATAGAACCGAGAAATTATGCAGTAAACCAATGTTGGTTCTCATTTTAGCTCGTCTTGTAATCTGAAAAATTGAATCGTCGAGAATGTTAAAAATATTCGAAAACAAAGAAAGTTAATCCATGCCCCATTCAAAAAATGATCATTTCTTCAATCGTCTGGCCTTAAGCTGTCATCAGTCAGGCTCGATTTGAACTGTCGGAAAACAGCTGAAGAAATTACCATACGTTTATATAAAGGGTGATTTTTTTAGTGTATCTGAACTTCTGATAGGGGTCGCTTATTCTTTGTTTCTGATAAGTTTGCTATTCTTCTTGAATTTTGAGATTTGTTTGGCCTCCATTAGCGTAATTTAAATCTCCGCTTCAAGAAAATTTGCGAAGCCGATTTTTCTTTATAAAAAAAAAACGTATGAAACAGTATGTGTCTATTCTCTGCCCGGACTCGCTCGGTATTCAGTGTGAATAGCACATGCTGATTCATCCGAGTACAATCGGCCTCCATAACATATTTTGATCATTTCTTTGAGTTGGCTCTATCAAAACAACACGATTAAGTTTTTGGATATCGCCTGATAAGACAATGGAACGCTATCTGAATCCAGTTATGATGGAAAATAAATTATATCGCAAAACGAGTCCAATCATTTGTATGCCAAAGATGAATGCCAATGATATACCAATATGAGAGGCAGACATGTTGAAGTTGCACGAGAAGTATTAAAAACACTCTAAGCTTCATCATGTGTCTTGTCAGATTGTCTTCATGCATGATTCTATTTTGAGACATAAAGTATTCTGGATTATCTGCTGCTTCATCTATCTCTGTCATACGACCAAGCTGTTGGTGAGTTGTGCGGTTTCTTTTGTACCAAGCTTTTATTCTAAATTTAGAAAACGTTTCGCTGATTCATCTAAATGTGGTTTACCTAAATTTGCTGGGTTTGTATTGAGGGGTAATGAAACAATATACCAGCCATCTGAGCATGGATAATGTTTTATTGAATGTTTTCACTTCTTCTATCATAGTAACATATGATATATACCTTGCTTTATCATAATAAAGCAAGGCAAATTTGATGAATACTGATTAATTATCGAATGAATGTCCAATTGACATTTGCTGTTGGCAACAATGTATTTCAATGTGTTCCTAAAATGCATTTTGTCGCTTGAGCGTTTTCTGATTCAATTGGTTGTGATGGTGACTGATCATTATTATCAGTTTGAACCTATTATTCCTCGGTTGATTCATGCAGTCTTGTGTTCATGTCTTATGTCTTGTGATTGAGTCATTAGAAATTGTTACAGAGCTGTAGTTACTTTACTAGAGAAATACGATCTTTTACATCCATGTTTAAAAACTGATAACAATGGAAAGATAATGGCAAAAACATGAGCTTGAATGAGGTAATTCGGATGCAATTTTGATGATATGCATCAAAACGAGTGACGAGATATAGGCTATAAATTTGACATTCAAACTATCTAACAAGCTTCAGAATTGCTCATCTTTAACGAGTGGAAAAAGAAAAAACCGAAAATCACGTTGATTATTTTCTTTTGCTCTCGAACTATTGTTCACTTCAAATTCCTTCTGGAGGAGTAGATAGTTAACACACAATATTATGTGAATGTTATAAAGCAATTGAGGGAGAATGTTTATAGGAAAAGGCCAGATTTATGGGAGAACAATCCTTGGATTTTACACCATGATGAAAGCGCTGTACCGCACAGCAATTCTTGTGCCAGGATTTTTGAGCAAAGACAACCAAAGTCATCGATAAAGCCATAGCCATCTGAACACCATACTAGAAAGTGACTATAAAAGATTTGCGACGATGGATTATTCGTTGGCATAAGTGTATTGCATCAAATGATTGAAACCTGGATAATTAAGGATGTATTGGAGGTACAATCGGAGGCAAAAGTAGTGACAATCACAAATTCGTGAATATATGTGCTTTACAGAACATAAAAACAGAAAATTAATAAAGTTAATGATAGAAAATAATGTATAATCAAAAAAGAAAGAGCAGATTTCACTTATAATCTGGAATTAAATTAATAATAATAAATAATATGAAAAAATGTTAACTAACTTTTAGTAATGAATATGCCTTAATTTTCACCTTTCATCAAAAACATTTTTGATTTATATCATCAGTACTACGAATATGGAAATTTTAATAATACTTAAATATTAATTAAAACCTCCAACTATTACTTATATTTAATAATTATGAATGGTAAATATTTTAAACTTTAAGGATGTATGGAAGGTATGTCAAAATGTTACAAAACATTTAAAAATTTTACAGAATATTCCTTACTCAGTTCTTAAGCCACTTAAAATTACTTAGTAATTTTATACGTGATTTTATGGAGATTCACGAACATAAGTTAAATACGTTACAAATATACAAAGAAAAGCTATAATCATTCCAAAGTTTGAGATTATGTAAAGTGAAAAGTTGATAAAGTTACTTCCATAAACGCTTTAGAGCATCAAAAATGTTTCGCCAGTTAATGATAACACTAGTTCAAGGTGAACACCTCTTGTAGCATATCGATTAATTAAAGCAACCCAACTTTTGATTGTCTTTGATCCACGGCCTCTTTTCCATGAACAAAAAAGGGTACGCTATAATCAACTCCTACATTTGCAAATGGTTTGTTAAATCGCATTATCCTTCGTTTCTGATAAGTTTTCTATTCTTCTTAAATTTTGAGATTCGTTTGACCTCCATTAGCGTAATTTAAATCTCCGCTTCAAGAAAATTTGCGAAGCCGATTTTTCTTTATAAAAAAAACGTATGAAACAGTATGTGTCTATTCTCTGCCTGGACTCGCTCGGTATTCAGGGTGAATAGCACACCGAACACATCGAACTTTTAATAATACTTAAATATTAATTATAACCTCCAACTATATTTATATTTAATAATTATGAATGGTAAATATTTTAAACTTTAAGGATGTATCGAAGGTATGTCAAAATGTTACAAAACATTTAAAAATTTTACAAAATATTTTTTACTCAGTTCTTAAGCCAATTAAAATTACTTAGTAATTTTATAAGTGATTTTATGGAGATTCACTAACATAAGTTAAATACGTTACAAATATACAAAGAAAAGCTATAATCATTCCAAAGTTTGAGATTATGTAACTTAAACTGTCTGGAACCAATTCTGTACACTTAATTAATTTTCAGTACTTTCATTACTTTTACATTTTTATTACATTTCCAGTACTTTTGCCTCCGATTATATCTCCTATACATCCTTAAACTAATATTTTGTGTTTTTTTAAACAATTCCCAATATTTATTTGGCAAAATTTGGCAAAATACTACTCAATATATCAATTGAAAATACCATATTTTAATAATAGATGTTTTATGTGTAATATTCAGCGCATTGAATTTTAAGCTGTGTCCACAATTTTCATTTTCATTCTGCACCCTGTAAAACTGAAAAATATTGATATTTGATAATTTTGGTGACACCTTTTGAGTTGAAACATAAACTTTATAATGAGTTTTCCACTTGCATGAAAACGCATTGAAATTACTGGACGCGCTTTTCGCCAATCAAGTCAGTAACCGACAAAAAACACTTCTGGAAATCAGTTTTAATCATCTCCTGTTGATGATAACGTGATCTGCTAAACTCATCTCGTACGATTAATTTCAATGCATTTTGTTGTGAGTGGAAAACTCAATATAAGGTTTTCATGAAATCTTATATGTGTATACAAACTGAATTTATATACTTGATATATACTCTATTCTTCTATTATTTTCCCGCATAAACATTTATTGCGAAATGCAAACATTTAATATTTGAAAAAATATATATACACACACAGGCTAAAATCCAGCTGGTTACCTAGCACTAGATGGATTTTGTTTGAATACATATGCTGTTGTTTTAAAATTGTGCTTTAATTAATCGTTTTTTTCCCATTGAGCGCGGCCTTGCTGGATTGAAGTTCTTGGAGCTTTCCGAAGACTTTCTCTTACAATGATGGATCTTTTTAGCTGATTTTGTTGTTTATGGTCAACCTTATCTTCTAACGTCACTACTTAATATTTTCTAACATCGCAAGGGACTTGGCTCCTGCTGGGATTATCTTTATAGATGGATCTAAAACTGAACGTTATGTAAGTAGTATGTTTGTTTATGAGAAATGTTGTTCTACCTTCCGGCTACATCCTTGGAGCAGTATTCTCATAGCTGAGAACTTTGCCATCAGAAATCCCCTTAAATACATTCTCGCCCTGGCTTATCTGAATTATTTGCAAAGAGACCATTGAGACTATTTCTATAATAAAGGAGGCTGTGGATGGTGGCCCAATCATCAGGATCAACTGGTCATTCGGTATAGAGGGTAATGAACGAGCGGATGATAGGGTTAAATCTGTCCTCAAGGAGGATCTCCCAGTTGATCCTTTATATAACTACGGGGACGCTTCTGTTTCTTCGGAAAATAATACATGATATAGTCCAATTCGATTGGGAGTTACAGAGTGAGTTCTCTTAACTGTACATAATCAAGCCGTCTTTTTTCAGGAATAACTATTTTCTTTCACAGTTGGTCAGTAATCTGAAGCTGCCTGAGGATCGGTCATTGTTGCTTTTCTCACGGCTCTGTTGAAAGAGGAGGCTCCTCGTCTATGTTTTGAATGCGGTCTCCTTTGGAAGGTTTGTCATGTACTGGTTGAGAACTATACCCTTTCTACACTCAGACAGAAGCTTGTTCTTCCAAACAGCTTATCGCTCATTCTTTTCAATACCTTCTTTTTTTTTTCTCATAAATTTCCTACGAGAATCATCCATTTTTTCCCAAATTTAATATCCTATCTATAATATACAATTGAAAAGTTTTGTAATGCCCAAATTTTATCCACTAGGTTTGGCAACTACCATTATATTGAAAATAAGAATCATTAACTAATGACTCTTATTTTTTTTTTAAAAGCCCACAAGTGTTTCATGAAAAGTGCGTGAGACATGGATGACAATGAATGGTAGTCGGAAGGGGCCAAGTCTGGTCAGTACAGCGGGTGGGGCAAAAGTTTCTAACCAAGTGCAGAAATGGTGTCTCTGACTGCTTTTGATGTGTGTGATGGGGCGTTGTCTTGTCGCAAAATCTCTTTTTCCTGACTTGTATTTATTGACGGTAGCGAATGGTATTGTTTGTTTTACCTCATCTCAGAAGCTCATGGTACATGACACCCTTCTGATCCTACCAAATGCACAGTATGGTTTTTTTTTCAAAACGATTCGGTCTTGCGATTGATGTTGATAGTTGTCCTGGGTCAACCTATAATTTTCTGAATTTTTGGGTTCTCAAAATATATTAATTTTTTATCTCCAGTCACGTTCCGATTCAAAAAAATATTTCTTTCATGCCGAGAAAGCAAAATTTCGCACACCGTTTTTCGCATTTCCATCTGTCTGTTGTTCGACTGATGTGGTACACATTTCCCTGCTTTCTGAATTTTTTCCATGGCATGTAGACAATCACAAATGGTTCGGCGATCAACATTTAACCTTTAAAAAAACTAAATTTGTTGTTTTGAGTTTGCATATCGTCTTCTTCGGACAATGCTTACAATTCGGCATCTTTTTCGGTTGACCAGGGCGTTTTTTGTCTATTTGGCTCGAAACTCAACAAGGTTATCACACGAAAAAATATTACCCTAAGTCGCTATCATTTAAACATTAAGGAACTGTCGTAGCAACAAAATGACATAAGAGATTAGACTGTGAATCTACATCTGTTTCCAGTGCTATCTTGTAAACAAATTAAGAATTATTAACGGCCACACTTGGTATACTTCTACTCTTTATTATACTTATATCGATAATGTTACAGTGCATTTCTATATATAAACTCTTTAGAGCAATTCTGACTGCTATTAAAATCCTAAACGGGAAAAAATATTTTCTTTTTATGGCTGGTAAATGGTCTGAGGTGCCGATGAGCTTCAATCTTAATTTCTTCTTCTTCTGCTTCTAACTTCACCTGCAGACCTAGTCTTCAAACGTTTCACTACCAATATTTACTTGCATATTATTAAAGGTGCTCTTAAAAGTAGCGTAAAAATTAATGTGAAGTAATAATGTTTTTCAGTAAATTATAACACTTTGTGTTCGTTGTGCAAATGAATTCCGTTATGAATTTTTCCAAACTCCTTATTTTCATCTTATTCTTAAACAATAAATGAAAAATAAATACTGAAAATGGAAAACCAATAATTAGATATTTCAATATAAAATGAGGATTGTTCTTTTGCGCGACCCTGCATATTATATTCACTTTGATTTTTAAAATAATGAAATAGTCATTATAATATGAATGCATTTGATATTATAATGACTTTTTCTGTTTTCATCAGCCACGCCCGGTTTTTTTAATAGATTTCATGCAATTTAAAGTTTTCCGGTTAGTGCATTTGAAAACTACCCAACTTAAAAACAATGCAGTTCCGACATAATGCAGATATCTGGCAGCTATAAATAGCGACCAACTAAACCCGGCTCTGACGTGACTAGGGTTAACATCTTCGTTTAAATAACCTGTTTTAAAATACGGCGGGGTAACGCATAGAAATGTTTGGTTTTGTAACTATTGCAACAAAATGTAGTTTAAAAGAATAGGTATAGAACATTTTATGTTTGAATATATGTAAAAATATTACAGTATGATTGGAATAGAGATACATATTAATCAAAAATATTCGGTCTTTAGATTATATAGTATTTTAAAAGCTCTTTCTCACCAAACAAGGACATTTTCCCTGTGCTCCACGCAAAAATTTTCCCATTCCTTTGGTCACCATCAAACGTCAGCAAACGTTTCCCGAGACCAGTTTCTGACCTTAACCTGTCATCAGTCAGGTTTGAGCTGAATGTTTGAAAGCAACCAAGGGTATGGCTTGGTAGCGTTTGATAGCGACGTGACTGAAGAAATAATTATGAGATAACATTTATAATATTCCCCAATAACCTAGTGTGTAACTTTTGATGTGTAGCTGGTACCTAGATGGGGCCTAGGTGGGTTTACGAAGGGTTTCGTACAGTAATATGGTGGCCGACCACAATTGATGGTATGAGCTGCAGTTGATTAAAGGCTACATGGCCTATATATATTGTCTTACCCTTGGTCATTCCTTCAGTTGCTTTCGAACGTTCACGTCGAGCCTTTCTGATGATGGCTTAAGCCCAGAAACTAGTCTCGGGACACTTGCTGACGTTTGATGGCGACTAAACGAATAGACACAATTTTATATGGAGCACGGAAGGAATTTAATTGTCATAAAATATTCAAAATTTGAAAAATAATTTTTATTAGTTTCTATAAATATTTTCTTTATTTCTCGCAAAAGATTAATTCCAATGTGAAAAAATAATTTACCTCTAGGCGCAGTCCATCCTCTGACCTATTTTATTTCGATTAGAAATATGTGTGTCAACACGAGCTTGTTGCATTAATTGGAAGAATTATAGTGGTTTCAAGTCTGAAGAATAATATATTTGGAAAATCTGTCCTGAAAATTTGTCCTGTCATTCCCTGTGATATGTAAATATTTAGAAACATGGGTGATACTTATGTTTTGATAATTCATCGTACTATATTCTCATTCAACAATGCTTATGTAATGTCTCCAATATTCAATTCGCTACTGTCGAGTTGTTAAAACCACCCATATATTCATCATTATCCACCCATAACCACCCATAACCATTATCATGGTTAAAACCATCTATATATTCATTCCGATGAAACTCACGAGTTCAAAAATCACGAGTTCTAAAAATTATTCGATGTGCTTTATTGTAGTTTTTTATCAGATCAAATAAGTAATTGTAACCTTATCTTATATTGAATAATTTGAAGTATTTTTATTTATAAAAACCAACTGCATTATCTGAAGGTTGCTAAAAAATTACATAAGCTGATTACAAAATTTATAACCCAAAATATAGTCCTTCTAACGCATAAACGTGAATCTATATTTTACAGAGTAGCTCATGTTTGCAAATAAGTGTAACTTCGTCGATTTTGCAATTAAAAAGAAGTATTTTTTTATTTTGTGCTTTACACCCACCATTCTGGTGGTTTCAGTCTCCTCCTTCCTGTCCTTCAGAGCAGCCAAAGAAATAACCTAAAAAGTCAAAATAAACTATCTCACTCTTTGGTGGTTCCCTTAACGCCCTTAGACACAGACACTAGAAAAGGTTAAAAACCAGTTTCGGGAGATACTTTTGATATTTTGGTGATACTATGGTTTCGGTATCCACGTGTAATATGTGCTGATAAATTATCTAGGAGATACAATAAGCAAAATCGCTTAAAATGAAATTTATACGTAATATAAACTTATAACTACTTAGTTGTATATTCAAATGTGTATTCAAATGTATTTTATGTATATTCAAAAATGGAAGAAATAGTCGAATTAAAATATAGTTGATCCTGTTTAGTATTAGTATATAAATCCGAAAATAATGCTACATCGTTTTGACAAATTTGCATCACACCCAAATTGCTGTACAACGGAAAGCTACATAGATTATTTAAAATGAAGCCGAACTTTTGAAAATTTAAGAAGAAAATGCAAAACTTCATTTCATAAACAGGTTTATTTATTCAAAGTACGTTTCATGCAGAAATGGAATGCTCAAAATTAATATTATGCACTCCAACCGGCTTTTATAGCTTCTGTTTTGGCATTTGGATCAATAATTCACTTGCTGTAACCTCAATCTTAAGAATGCCCTTATAACGAGGCCCCTTAGTTGACAATTTTCTTTTAATGCTTTTGTGCCCTTGGCGCATTGTTAATCAGCAGTGTTTAACAGTATGCATCACATCCAATCAGAAGATCGAAATTACATTCCCCGATGACGTTCTAGTCATTTATAATGAATTGTAATAACCTAATTGGGAATGTGATAAATGAGTGTATAACACTTCCATTTTAAATATATTATTGAATAAAATTCGAGTTGGTTTTAAAACTTTGCTCAAATTAATTTTATAATATAGTGCACCATGTTTCCCTGAATTAAACGTCCGAGCAAAGTTTAATTAAGCATTAAAATGTTAAAATAGAACGTTTTCGAACTAAATAAACATATCTAGTTTACTTTTTACATTATATAAAACATTACCTTTTATACAGTTCACAAATTCAATTAAATTTCATAACACTCGACCAATGTTACCTTAACTAATATATTGATTAAACTGTAGCCATAATTTATCTTGGTGCGTTATTACCGAACCAAACAAGGTTTTACTTTCCCGATCATTTTGGAAAATATTCGTTAAACAGTTTTATAGTTTAAAATATTACCCTAGACGTTTTTATACATATATATATATATATATATATATATATATATATATATATATATATATATATATATATATATATATATATTCTCAAACATATTGTTTGTTCTCAAATTAATCCATAGGCCTTCAACCCATAAAATAAAAAAAGTTGATATTTAATATTTACTGTGATAGTGTTTATAACAATTGATTTGACCCCTTCTTATTAAGTAATGAAATAATGATTTCTTGATCTTAGATTTAGATGTGGGAAATAATCTTATGAACCAGATTAATGAGGATAGAAAACATCCATGATGACAAAACGGGTTGATAATTTAGGATTACGCGTTAATTAATACAGATCCTAAAATAATTATTTAAAAGATTTGTAACGATAAATGAAACATAGGTCATTCAGTTTAATCCAAAGTCAGAAGCACAACGAATGGAATAGTAGAATATGAGCTCACCCCATCAATTACGCAAATCGTTCGACACGCATGCCAAAGGAAACATAAGATTTTTGAGGTTTTAAAAAAATTCTTTTGAGTGTCTTTGTCAAATCACCTTGCAATGTAATACATTCAGACCAATGATAACTTTTTCACACAACACAATCAATATTACATTAACAACAACATTTCACACCAACCAATAGCGTAATAATCAGTAGGCGCATTATCTATTTGTCCCTGAATTGCGCCTTTGAATTGGTCTTCAGATGGACTCTAAGCCACTATTTAGATTGGTGCTTTATCTCTGGCTTATAATGCTGAATCCATATTTTATTTGCAAATATGAAACGCCCAAAAGGGTCAGCAGAATCATGTCTAAATAAGTCTAAACAATATTTGCAATTTGTGTATGTCTTTGGTTGGCAGTTAGCAGCGAGCGGACACACTGGTCATGGCCTATCGATATGTGTACAATACCGACAAGCACATGTGCGATTAATCAGCGATCATTTGCTATCAAATTGTAGATTGTTTGCGATGATTTTGTCGGGCGTGTTTGTTTTTGAGTGTCCATCTTCTTCAAATAACGTACCACTACGTTCAAATTTTACAGTTCACTTTGTTACCTTCGAAAATTAAAAGAAAGAAGAATGCTCTAAAGTGGAATCTAACTCTGTATGCCTATCGGTGTTAAACATTTTATAACAAAGTACTTTATAACAGATCGAACTTCAGTTTTATCTATTTTTTAATAAATGTTAAATACTAAAAGCACACGTTACAAACTTCACATCACGGCATCCTATGAATCATACTCTAGGAGTTAATAGAATATGTTTTGTTTGTTTCCAGGATACAGATGATGTTGATCTGAGAGTTAATATTTCGCATATGGATATGCTTTCATTTCAAAGGTATCCACTCTCATTATTTCTTTTAGCAATAGAAAATTTTCTAGACAAACAATACGTCAATTTCGATATCAAGGGGGAAGTTCAAAACCAATGTCCGTTATATTTTGTTTCACCTCATTACCTCTAGCTACCTCTACCTAAGAATTTTAAATGGCCACCCTATCTTGTCATACATCATTTTAAAGGTCTTGAAAACCCTAATTATACTGTGTTTACAAAATTTAAATCTGTTGATCCATTCTTATAATAGAGAGAAAAATACATTTTAAAAATTGTTTAACGGAACAGCAACTTTGCGTTTATAGTGTTTGTTTTAATTTTTTTAATGGTAACCCATATCTTGTAATATATCATTTTAAAGGTCTTGAAAATCTTAATTACACTGCGTTTACAAAACTGAAATCGGTTGATCCGTTCTCGTAATAGAGCGAAAAATAATAGTATATTATTATCGATGACTGTAAATAGCATTTTACGTGCAAGTGAAAAATGTTTAACTAAAACACAAAAATTAATTAATGAAATAAATGCACTTTTAAAAATTTGCTTTATTCAGTGCTCAAAATGTATACTGTTAACTAAACAATATACAATAACTCGTCCAGGAAATGATTCTCTCAATAAATCAATTCTTTCATTAGCAGCATCACGTGTAGCGCCAACCTGTCGGAACCACGTAGCCTCTAGATCAGTATTATTCAATTCAGCCCACAAAAATCCAGTTATTATCTCACGATATTGAACACCATTCACAGTTGCGGCTTCATCTGCAGCATTCCGAAATAAATACGGCCTAATTACATTTATTTAATGCACACCAAGCAGTGACTCGTTTAGGATATTAAGGTTTCTCGTGTTCAATCGTGTATTTTCCTCACCCTAAATGTAGCAATTTTGTTTATTAACACAGCCACCAATTTCAAAATCTGTTTCATCTGAAAAGATGATTTTTTAAGACATTATTTGTTTGTTCTTTGATCCAATTAACAAATGCACGACGTTTTGAATAAGTCAGACGTTTTAGTTCCTGTATTATCTGAACCTTATTTGGCCTCTAAATCTAAAAAGATAAATCATTTCGTAAAATACTGGATTCGTAAACGTAATATACGCAAAATATACGTATACACGTAAAACACTGGTGGATTTACTGAGTCCAAATTTTTGAGAGCCTCGACTAATGGAAATTTCTGGGTCGTTAGACACTTTTTTTAACTCTTTTACGTACCAAATCAATATGCTCTCGTGAACGACCACGACTATATATTGCTATCCTATTCGATATAATATAAATATCGAATCGAAGTTTTTTGAAATTTTTAAACAATTCAATTGATAGTGTTTTCAGATGGATGATTGTACAAACCGTAAATATCACGTAATTTTCTAAAAACATTTTTCACTGAACGCCCATTTTCATAAAATAATTCAACAATTTTAACGCGTTTTTCACTGAACGCCCATTTTTATAAAATAATTCAACAATTTTAACCTTCAAGGCATCCACTTCTGTGCTTCCTGGAACACATGTGTATCCCGTTCCCGTATGTCTTCGATTATTATTATTTTTTGATTAAATTATCCAATTGAATATTTTTTTTCAATTTAAACCTCAATCAGTATAGAAAAAGACTATATCTATAGAATGTTCCAAAAAAAACTAGTATTCCTAATACCATCGAAAAAATCAGCAAAAATAAAAAAAATGTTAAAATGAGGTGATTGAAACTATCATATCTAGGCGAAATTACTAGATAAAAACTTTCTTCTAACGTCATTTAAAAGGGGACTTAATGTACTTTCAAGCACTTATTACATAATTTAACTTTGTTTAAAAAATATATTTATTTAGTTAGGTAAAGTTCAAAAATGATGCTCTTTAAAAAATGATTCGGTCTCGCTTTCACTCTCTTTGTCGTCGAAAATATCAGCTGCCTCATATAACGCTTCTACTTCAGACACACAACGAGAACAAGAACGCATGTTCATTTTGAGCTAAATCGAAAATGAAAGAAACCGATAAATAAATGTTAAAAAAATCCAAAATCAAAGTTTTCAATAAAAATACGATAGAAAATATAATATTTATGATTTACTTACCACAAACTGTATCAAGATCGAAAAAAAAACACTATTTGTGCAAAAAGGTTATTTAAATAAAAAACAAACAAACAAAAAACAGCAGCACTGAGTGGACTGGTACCCATAGACAGGTCGCTTATATTTTTGTTAGTATTCACATCTTAAGATGGCCATAGTGGGGGACCTGTAGTGGGGATAGTAAAAATTTTCCCCCACTCAAAGTAACCCCCCCCCCACTGTAACCATTTATAAGGGAAAACACTTTTAATTTATCCCTGGGTATTCCTTATTCAGTACTTCTTTTGAAGGTTAACGCGTTGTTATATTGTGTGCGACTAGATTTTTATAAATGTCATATATTACACTTCTGAAATGAGACTAGACCTAGGCAAATTTATAACGCCATCTGTGTTTTATTCAAGAGTTTAAAAACCGCTCAATTTGAAAGATCCTTATTTATTAGGAATGCATATTTTCCGAGAAATGAGAAGTCCTATTTGCTAATGAATGTGAACACCATCATATTTTGACATCATTGAAATGTAAACCAGACAGTAAACACCTTGCCTTTCTCCTATAAACCAATACTAATCTTAGGAAATAATTTGCCAACATAACCACCATTATCAAATATCAATAGCCATAAACTATGAACACCATCGTGTAAGCGAAATCCACTTTCGCTTTCAATTATGCCTTCGCGTTCTCTGCTGTGTAAAGCTTAACAAAGCCAAGGACTTTTCCCTATCCGGATCTCGGGCCCGGGGAAGAATAGTTCTTAATTGGAGTGGATATAGAAGTGATGGAGAGGTCGCATAAATAACTTTATTCTAATGGAGGGCCTTTGTGTCGCGTGGGCTGAACGAACACAGTTAATTTTTACTGGGTGAGCGGGAAAAAGGGAAGCTTGTTGATGGGTCCTCGGGTAGCTTTTATCTAGATTAGGGACTTTTTTTATTTATCTGTGTTTATTATTGCTCTCGTTAGTAAGCTACTTAACTCTTGTTTTATTCCCGTGTGCTTCCAATGGGTTGAATTCATTTAGTCGAAATTAATAGTGCTTCTGAATTTTTATTTAGTTTGTATAAGTTAATGAACTAATATAGCGTGAAATAAAAACGGTATAGTTCAAAATCTAAAGAACAATAAAAATGTTTTGAGCAAGAAATATTTCCGCTAATTCCACTTTCTCTTAATTTTTATCATAATAATTATTTTGTCTAAAAGTAGAATTCATAAATAATCATAGATAATAATCTATGATTATTTGTTAGTTTTATTTGTGATCTGGCTAATTATCTTGGTTTTTTTTTACCAGTCATTCTTCGATATAAGTAAGCACGAAGAACTTTACCTACAACCGCAAAATAAGCGGTTGTTCAGATTTGTTTTTCATCATTTGAAGTAAATCTTTATACATCAAGCCATTTCTTTAGCTTTGCGAAGAGAAATGTAATTATTGGTGGGAGCCAAGTCCGACGAATAGGGTAGGTATTGAAATTTTGCAACAACGACCTGAGACGTGTTAGCAGGTGAATTATCGTGGAGAATGATAAACGTGGATACCGTGGAGAAGGAAGAAACCAAGTTTGTTGTTTGTTACAAGGTGTAATATGACAAGATGATCTTAAATAATATCAATTTAACATTAGTACGCGCCAACACACAGCTAGCTTGTTGTGGATTCCTGATGTAATTTGTGTCCTTGACTTCCTACTTACCCTTTTGAGTGCCATGAAGTTACCATATTACCGACGTGCCCTGGTGGTGGTCGATTTATCTAGTCTCAAACTTGGAATTGGCCTGAATAAGAGTCATAAAGTTATAAATGGCACTAGAGTGCATCACTAATACTGTTAATACATGTATATATATATATATATATATATATATATATATATATATATATATATATATATATATATATATATATATATATGTATATAATAAAGATACAGATAAATTATTGAAAATATATAATTAAATATATACTTTCCACACAGGACGTATAATACATACATTGAGAGATATAAATAGCTAGATCAGTATTTAGAAGAACATTATTAAAAACAGTAATTAATCTGGTCTTACGGTGAATAAAATAAATATAATTAATACAGTTCTTAAATCCATATACTCATTCTTTCTCCGGTGCGGTGTCAATAAGATCCGTCCTGGAGGAATGAACGGTCTTATGGGGTTTGGCAGCTGAGAGTTGGCGGGTGATGGTTGATGGTAGGTGGTACTTACTACCAAAAACAACAAAAGACAACAATTTTATCAGAGCCAGTATCCGATCGTCCTTCTGGGACTTGTGCACCCGCACGCGACTACATACTCTGTACGGCACCAACTGTTCAGGGTGGGCAGTGGCTAGTGAAGTTGACTGAGGAGCGGACAAGTGACACTCAAGTGACTGAATAGGCTCAACTCAAAAGAAGAGAAGAGCAGAGCGCATTTAATTGCCTTTTTCGCCCTTGTATACCTCTTCAAGTGGTGGGGAGAACTGGGGAGTTTATATGGACATTATAGCCGTCGCCACAAATATATTTTTTACCAAAATAATAGTAATATTTTGGTCGTAATAAAGAGCATCACGTTAGGCATAGATAACAGCCTTCAATTGATGCAATAGTGAAGTGAAATACTTCCCGACGAAGCTCCGGCCTTTTACAGGGTAGTCTATGATGACCACACCACAAGAATCTCAGAAGACCGTAGCTTTAGCTTTTCCTGCTGATGGAACTGTTTTCGCTTTCTTAGGCGTATTTTTCCTTGTCCCCCACCCACTGCCGTAAAATGGTGGTGACATACTTTAGCCGTTAACAAACTCAACTACAAAGTGTTTTCAAGTTTCCATAGCTATTTCCATAGACATTTACAATGTCAGCAAGTTTAATACAACACCGTGGACTTTTTGTGACGATTTTGATTATAGTAGTTTTTGGCCATCTCAAACTTCATCAATTTCATTGATGTAAAAAACAAACTTTAATCTAAAATGGAGTTTAACGCTTTTTGTATGTTCGTCAGGATTAAACTAGCTTGAACTTCTATAATATATATATATATATATATATATATATATATATATATATATATATATATATATATATATATATATATATATATATATATATATATATATATATATATATATATATATCCCCTTTGTGGATCAGACCTTGACGTGACGTGGTAATAGGGGTAGTGACGTGACGTGGTAAAATTTTGAGCTATGCCATCTGGAGTCTATGCTCCTGGGAGGGTTACCCCTGGCGGACAGGTCAAGGCAGAAGGCGCTAAGGATTACCGGGTTAGATCAGGCTGCCATTGGACTTTTAACATTGCCACGCTTAATATACGGACTATGAAAACGGAGACCCGACTGCAAGAACTGTTAATCGAACTTGACAACATACATTGGGATATTATTGGGCTCTGTGAAACACAAAGAAAGGGTAAAGAGTTAATCAAACTAGAACCAATCGGTCACTCCAGATCCGAGATACGGAGAATGGACGATGTGGTGGAATTGGATTCTTCATCAATCGAAAGCTGAAAGACAGTGTAGTTAAATATGAAAGTATATCTGACCGATTAGCCCAATGCGTCATTCAGTTGAATAAAAAGTTTAAGCTTCAAATCGTCCAAGCTTATGCACCAACTATAAGTCATAGAGATGAGGAAATTGAGGAATTTTATGATGATGTGGCCCAACTTTTACACAAAGAGAGGTGTAGGTATAAAATCCTGATGGGTGACTTTAATGCCAGAATCGGAAAAGCAAGAACTGGTGAAAATGCAACTGGCCCATATGGAAATGGTGAGAGGGCCAATAGAGGTGACAGGCTGGTTGACTTTGCTGAAGGACAAGAATTCTCTATTATGAATGAATGAAGAATTCTCTACTATGAATTATAAGAAAAATATCAACAGAAAATGGATATGGAAAAGTCCATATGGACTCACCAGTGAAATTGATTACATCATGTTAAACCATAAAGCAATATTTTGTAATTGTACTGTCCTTAACCATTTTAATGTGGGAAGTGACCACCGAATGGTACGAGCAAAGATTAGGATAAACTGCCGAAAAGAACGCGAAAAAATGATAAGATCAAAAGGTGGCAAAGTGGATTCTGGAAAGCTACTAGAGAGGGGCAGAGATTTTGAAATTACTTTGTCGAACCGCTTTGCTGTGTTACAAGACCCAGAGGAGATGGAAATTACAGACCAATATAAAGAAATCGCCAACAGTGTGCTTAAAACGGCGGCTTCAATAGCACCAGAAGATAAATGTTTCAAAGAGTCAAAAATTTCCAATGAGACCATTAATTTAATGAAAAAACGCGGGACAATGAAGAATGCAGACAGTCCTTTTGGTAGGGTCGAGTATGTTGAGCTTTGCAAAACTATAAGAAAATGTATTCGAGAGGAAACGCGCCGATTCAACATGCAGCTAGTGCAAAAAACTCTGGAAGAAAACAGGGGAATTAACAAAGCTAAGCAGAAGCTGAGAAGGAAAAATGTTTTCCTTAATGCGTGAGGATGGTACAATATGCAGGAAACGGACGGAAATGCTAGAGGTTGTCCGAAGATTTTATTCACAGTTATATGAGGACCAGAATCAGACAAGAACAGCAATGCCTAATGAAGAACATATGCCGGATATCCTGGTGGAGGAAGTGACAAAGGCTATAGACTCGATGAAAAATGGCAAGGCTCCAGGAGAGGATAGTATAACGGTGGAGATGTTAAAAGCTGGTGGTCGGACCTTACATAAAACACGGGCAAGATTATACACAAAATGCCTCAAACAACAAGAAATACCCCGCTTATGGAAAATGCAGAAGTGATTCTTTTACATAAGAAAGGAGCACAGGAAGATTTAAAGAACTACCGCCCAATAAGCCTCCTATCAGTGGTGTACGAAGTTTTCACCAAGATAATATCCAAAAGAATACTATGAAAACTTAATGACGCACAACCAAGGGAGCAAACAGGATTCAGAAGTGGATTCAGTACATTGGATCATATCCAGGTTCTACAGCAGGTCATAGAAAAACACAACGAATACACTGCCACTGTACTTGGCATTTATCGATCATGAAAAAACATTTGATTCAATCTCAAAGCGGGTCATAACGGATGCATTGCTTAATCAAGGTGTAGAGAAAATATAGTTATGGATATATATATATATATATATATATATATATATATATATATATATATATATATATATATATATATATATATATATGTATATGTATATATATATTTATATATATATATATATATATATATATATATATATATATATATATATATATATATATATATATATATATATATATATCTTGGGCAAAGGGTTTCAATGGAAGGAGACACCGTCCGGGAGGTGGAACGACGCGTTAAATGTGGCTGGCAGGCATTTGGCAGGCTCAACATAGTGTTTAAGAGCAGACTACCACTTTGTCTGAAAAGGAAAGTCTTTGATTAGTGTGTTCTGCCCGCTATGACATACGGAAGTGAGATCTGGACACTCGCATCACAGTTAGTTCTAAAACTTCGAGTAGCACAGAGGGGAATGGAAAGATGTACTAGTACAAGTTACTAGACGGGGTAGAAAGACCTGCACATGGATCAGAGAACAAACGAAAGTGAATGACATCATTGGAAGAATAAAGCAATTGAAATGGAAGCCATGTAGCGAGGCGATGGGACGAAAGATGGACCAGGGCTGTCCTGGACTGGACACCGCTTGATCGCCAACGTCCACGGAGAAGACCGAAAATACGATGGACTGATGATATTATTAAGTATATATATATATATACATATACCTGCAGTACGGTGTGCTCTAGTTTGATGTGGTTTAATATAAGATTTTTTTATCCGCATATGCAGCTTTTACTTAGTTGTATAGACAGTGATTTAATTGCTATAGATATTTAATTGTTATATTATATAAAAATAATTACTTTAAATTATAACTTAAATAACACTAAATAAATCAATCTTGAATTAATACAATATTAATGTAGCATATCTATATAAAAATCGAATATCTAATATGTACGTAGAAAAATAATATTCAGTTAAGAAAATGCATCGGTTGACTATGGTATTTTGGCACAGACTAACGGTTTACGCAAACGCGTATATTAATTGTAAACACATTTTCTGTTCAAGTTCAAGTTCAACAATTTATGATGTGACCAATCTGCATAAAATCCCAAATGAATCAGGAAAATGAAAACAACAAAAATAAAATCTAATGAATCAAACAAACAAAAAATCGAAAAACAACCAACTGGCTGCAGTATTGCCAATGGAATTATTGAAGAGGCGACTGCGAATATCTCAATTAATTACGGAAACAGAATCCGGTGGTGACAATGATGTTATTTGCGCCAGCGGAAATGAAGAACTCTGCTTCGCGAAGACAACGGAAAAATGACCGAACACTTTTTCAATTAAAATTTTTCAATGGGGAACTTTTTAGGTCTCAAAATTTACTGAATGATTATTATAACAAATAAGATAAAATTCATCATTTTAGTTAAAATTATAAAATATATTTCTGGTTGATACTATTGAATTGCTTTTATGGTCCTTGGAAAGTTTCTAGAAATATTTATAAAACAGACTAAGTAAGCTACACGGAATTTATATTTTTAATAAATATGAATGAAAAAATATGCCAACTTTTTAACAACGGTGTCAGTGGTGGCTCATGGGTTTTTAAAGTGGGAAGATGTACACGAAAATAGAGCTTCTGAAGAATTTTTTTTTGCTTTCCCCTTCCTCATTTTTACTTTTCGTGCTATTGAAATCCTACACAGGAGGTGAATAAGGAAAAAGGAAAGTTGAGTTAAAGGAAAGAAACTGAACGGAAATAAAATATGGTGTTTTGCTCTCAAAAATTGTTTACTGTGATAAAGTCTGGAGGGGCGGCGCCCCAGCGCCTCCCCTTATGAGCCGCCACTGACAGCTGTATAATACGATTTGCTTAACTCTGTAAAATAAGCAGTTGGTTCAGCTTTGACCTCATTATTTGAAATTAATCTTCGTCCGGGAAGCCATTTCAGGTTTGAAAATAAGATGTAATCACTGGAACCCAAATCGGGTGAACATGATGATAACTCTGGAAGTACTTCAAAGCGAAGATGAAGCAGTGTCGCAGCAATAATGCGAGATGTGTGTGCAGCCACATTATAGTGGTGAAAGAGCATTTTCTTTTAGTTAGGTGAATAACAAGCTTCAATTAGTTCAGGAGTGATGCGTAACGCATCCTGATAATGTTTCTACAAGGTCATGGCTTTTCCTGCATCTAGAACCATTTTTGCTTTCCTTGTCGCACTTTCACACCCTGTTTGGATTACAAATTAATCTTAGGCGTCTAATCGTGAATCCATGTACCGTCGAGTGCGTTCAAGGTTGACTGTTAACAAATACGAAAGTTATAGACCAGGAAGTCATTTCATATCCAAAATATAATTTAAAATATAGTGAAAATAGCCTATCGAGATGTTCAATAATCTCTGTTAAATTAATCTTAAAATAAAATTGAATCTTCTTTGTGTTAAATTAGAATTTAGCTCGAAATTGATTTCGGTGGAAAATAACTGATACTAAATTTGTCTTTAATATCCCTTCAAATCATGTAAACAACCTAAAACGGTCCTTACAGTTTATTACCGCACTATTAGTGCCAAACTGAATTTTAATATATTTTACATTATTTTTTGTTCTTGTTCTTTTTGTTCTCTGTCTAGTGATCTGATAGTGTATAGATCACTATAAATGAGTCGTTTAAGGTTAAAATAAACTAAGTCTTGTTGGCGGAAAGTACGGTATCAGAGATTTCAGTTTCTTTTTATTTTATTGTAAAATTTAATGATAGTTAAAGAGAAACGATAATTAAAATAATACAGCACTTTAAACCGTAGGAATACAACCCTCATTCTCAATACTAAATCTTCCAACAATTTAACGTTTTTTTATTAAACTATAAATTGTAGAAGTGAAAAATAGTAAGAACATTTTAAAAAACTCCTGAATATTAATCACTGTGTTTTCATCAACGTGCACGCTTTATCCTTTCCTAAAATAAAAATTCATAATCTACATAATGACACGTCTGCGAAACAAAAATGGAACATTTCTAACACATTCATGAGTTCTAGGACTATGACAAAAGACATACGATGATAGACAAATTATTTGTGACAGAGAAACACGGCTTTTGGAGTACAACAGAAAATACCTTTGTTTTAAATTCAGACATTTTCAGGTCATAGTCCCGGAACAAAAGTAATAATAGAGCAGTGTATTTTTGAAAGTTATGTGTCTCTTGTATTCTCAAAATATATAATATGTAGTATTATAAATCCAGCATTTTCTAATGTATTTAAAAATGTAATTACTGGAATTACGTTTTATACAATAAATCGTTTATTTTTTGTATAGTATGTTCAAACATATGTTAAAATTTAATCGCTCTGATTATTTCTGTTTTTACCATAGTATCTCGCAAGTTGCACCGTCGTATCGCGTATTACAACTACAACTATTCTAAATTATATACAGTATCAGACATCAATAAAGTGACAAATAAAAGTTCCAGTTTTACAATTAATAGAAAATCCTTTATTTAAACCAATGTAAATCCTACGTAAGACATAACTAATATAATAAAAATGCTATTATAAGGCAAGAAAATGTAATTTTTTTATATCAATCAATAATTGATCCAATAGATTTTATTGCTAATGACTTC
Organism: Cosmopolites sordidus; assembly: GCA_031761425.1. Taxonomy (NCBI): domain Eukaryota; kingdom Metazoa; phylum Arthropoda; class Insecta; order Coleoptera; family Curculionidae; genus Cosmopolites; species Cosmopolites sordidus. The sequence goes on along the minus strand of JARFXV010001503.1, from coordinate 367,308 downwards.
CTGACATCTTTTTGGCATTGAGTTAATTAGTTAGTTATAGAGCACTGAAGAATCTATTGATTCTTAATTTTTTTCAAAGCATCGCACATATAGTTCAAATTTTGTATAACGTTGGGTCCTAAATCTGTCCATGTTTTTCCATAAATTTGCTATCGGAATTAAATAAAATTCAATGTTGTGATCAACCAACATTTCACATGTTTTGAAGTATCGGGTATTATCGTGCTGGTAAACCCACTTTAGAGGCATATTCCACTTTGCAAAGGGTAGCGTAACATTTTCTAAAATATTGACAAACAAATGTATCCATAATGTGCATGATTCTATGGACTGGACCAATACCTGCATATGAGAAGCAACGCCATATTTTAACGTTCCCTCCACCGTGTATTTAGATTGAAGTATTTTATTATCTGGACGTCGAACGTGTTTGGTTCGTTTGCTCCTGATTAATGAAAGCTTCGATTCGTCACTAAAGAAAATGTTCCTCCACCGCTTCTTGTTCCAACGCATATGTTCCATAGCGAACTCTAATCAGGCTTTTCTATTCTTTTTAGATAATAGTGTTTTTATGGCTGGTCCTCGTCCAAACTTTGTCCAAAAATCGTTCTTGTAGAAACATTCACACCATTCAAATCTGTTTTTATATATGCAGCCTTCTTCAAGAGATATGCGTAACTTATAGTAATTATTTTTTAATCTATTTGTGAAGTAGTTCGGTCTTTCCCATTTCAGAACCAGGTTCAGTACGATCCCATGATGAAAAAAATGTTCAATGGTTTGCGAAACTACCGAGTTAGAAAGCATTAACTGTTTGGAAATGGAACATTGCTTCTCATCACTTTTATAAGCCTGTATCACTCGATTTTTGAGAAAATGGATATATTAACGCCATGAGCCATCTTATAGCTTGTAAATGCAACTAATAAGATGTTTCAGAATGCGTCGATAAAGGTCACTGGATAGTTTTTAAGAAGAATTCTTTAACTGACGGTTTCAACTTTTACTTCATGTTGACTTATATTTGACTCCATTATAAATAACTTTAAAATAAAACTACAGTTATATACGGCAACACAGAGGTTTCTTCAGATGTTGAGTATAAACTCAACAGTTTATACTCAACTGAAATTTTTTTGTCGCTCATATTTTTTCTCATTATTCAGAGATAAAATAAAATTAATAATAAAATTAAAAATTATCCTGCATTGTAGAATTTGTTTACAATTATGGCATTCAATAAGATACTTTTATATATATATTTACTGCTAATACAGGGGGTTGTTCTTCTACAAATTAACGAATATCATTTGTTGCTCCAGTTATGTCGGACACTGTATATATACATATCAAATCAGCCTAAATGTTATCACAATCAAAAAGATTAATTCCCCAAATAAATAAATTTTAGTTATTTTGTTCAATACTATCTATCGAAAAGTTAATTTTACTTAATTTTTACACAATACCAAATCACTTTTTTATAGCCTCTGCGCTTTGTCAATCATGAAAACATAATTAATGAATGATTAAATTTAGATGATTTAATCATTTAGTTAAAAGCTAGCTGTACTATATTTCGATATTGTTCAAATCATAAAAGTGTTGTCTCTATAAGGATTATACTAATGAATGTATACGCTGTCTAGGCTATATGCCGATGAGGAAAAAGTTTAACTTCCTTTGGCTGTGTACTTGGTTTGATTGGTAGTAAACATTCCAACATTGCCCAAAATAAATTACGCTCCTAATATTTCATCAAACGTACGAGTAACTTCTTGGATAATTTGTCCTATTTGGCTATAGGTTCCGCTACTGAGGTTTTACTATCTGTATAATTTGATAGAATAATGAAAATACATCCACTTTTCATCGTAAGTCTTATTTCGATAAATGCAACGTTTGTACGTTGCATATTAATCGAAGCATATTTCAGTTATAAAACAGTGTAGAGCTTGAGAAATTATTAAATAAAGTTACTATTACGTTACTATTACAAGGATCTTAAAGATACCATGATACTGATGATATTTGAATATTGAAGCAAGTTGATAATATGTAAATGTTGTTTATTCCGTTGCCATCTAAGGTAATAGAAAGGTGGAAAATGGCTGATCTTCGAGGTTCGTCTCTTCTTTATTTTATTTTTGCTTAACTGAGGTGCTATCTGAACTGATATTATCTTTTCATGTTACACTGTATATGTATATGTATATGTATATGTATATGTATATGTATATGTATATGTATATGTATATGTATATGTATATGTATATGTATATGTATATGTATATGTATATGTATATGTACATGTATATGTATATGTATATGTATATGTATATGTATATGTATATGTATATGTATATATATACCATTCAAAAAATAAACGATTAATAATATAAAACTTATATTCCAGTAATTAAATTTTTAAATACACAAATTTTTAAAGATACATTACTTTTAAAAATACACCGTTCTATTAATATTTTTGTTCCTGAACTGTGACCTGAAAAATGTCTGAATTTGTCATATTCCAAGAACTCATGAATGAGTTAGAAATGTTCAATTTTTGTTTCGCAGACTTGTCATTATGTAGATTATGTATTTTTATTTTAGATAAGGATAAGGCGTCAACGTTGATGAAAACACCGTGATTAATATATAGGAGTTATTTAAAAAGTTATAACAATTTTTAACTTCTACAATTTATAGTTAAATCGACAAAAAATGTTAAATGGGTTTGGGAAATTTAGAATTGAGAGGGAAGGTTAATGTGCGGTTTATAGTGATGTATGCTTTCAATTATCGTTTCTCTTTAACTCTCATCAAATTTTTTGATAGAACAAAAAAACCACTTAAATCTCTATTTCGATTATGGTGACGTATACACTATCATATCACTGAATGAATGAATTATTTAAATGTTTTTGTTTTATATGGAGAAAAAAGTTTTTACATAATTATAACTATAAAATATTATATACTATACTCATTACAAATAACGTTTTTTTTTTATTTATGGAAATATCTGCTCAACAATTACAATTGTTCTACAGGACAGTATTGTAATAAAAGTTTTAACATTAACATGACAAATCTATTCTAAAAATATGTCTTGAGGTAGTTTCCTGTTCAGTCTTGTATGTATGTTTCTGCGTCCTAGTTGATAATGTTCAGTGCTGGGAGTTTGTTTTTTAATATACTCTGATACTCTTAGTAGACCGAGTTCTTGGTACAGTTGTCGGTTAGTTATGTACCATTCAGCATTCATAGCTATTCGTAATATTTTGTTTTGAAGAACCTGCATTTTGTATACATTGGTAGGCGATGTGCTACAAATAACGTAGGCAGATATAAAAGTTTCACATATTTAATAATATTTATCTATGGTAGTACATTATATTTAATAACATTTGATTAACAATCATTAAACATTCATCATCAGAAATTTCAAGGTGCAAAAATGCGTTGTTATTCCTAATGGCATTAAACGTAACAATATCTTTTGAACGTCAATCGAGAATAAAAAAATGTAAAATGAACGTAAAACTGAACCGTAAAGGCCATTTTAGGTTGTTTATATGCTTTTGAGGGAACATTGAAGAGAAATTTAGTACCAATTATTTTCGACCAAAATTAAATTAGAATTTAATTTCGTCCAGCAGACAAAAAGAGACTCAATTTTTAATCACTTTACACGATGTTTTGGATAAGAAATGGCTTTCTGGTCGATGGGTTTCGGATTTCTTAATAGTCGACCATAAACGTACTAGAATGGACAATGGGCAGTGTATTAGGCCTCATTTAAACCCTATTCTGTTGAATTTATTTGAAGTGTTATAATGGTAGATGAAACATGGATTCACAATTACAAGCCAAATATTAATTCGCAGTCCAAGCAGGGAGGCAGGTGAAAGTGCGGCAAGGAAAACGCAAAGTGGTTTTTGTCTGCAGGAAAACTTTTGGTTTTTTAAAAACATCACCGGGGAGTATTACGCTTCACTACTGGACTAATGAAAGGGTGCTATTTACACAATTAAAAATAAATTTCTCTATCACCATTAATGTCTGCATATAATGCAGCCTGCACATACTGCAGCACTACATGATCCATACTTTGAAGTGCTTCCAAATTCATCATGTTGACCCGATTTGATTCCCAGCGATTACTTCTTCTTTCAAAATCGGAAGAAATGGCTTCCTGGATGAATATTCATTTTCGATAATGATGTTAAACCGAAACAACTGCTTATTTTACAGAGTTGTGTAAAGCGCATAATACTGCTGTGTTAAAAAAGTTAACTTTGCCAGGCCTAGAACTCATCGAATGACTCTCGTATAAGCTACATAACAAATGAAAGAACACGACTTTAATTACATTTATAATAAACGTAAAAATTCCCTGTAGCTTACTTAGCTTATTTTTTAAATATTTCTAGAAACTTTCGAATGCCTATAAAAGTAATTAAATAATATCAATCAGAAACCTCTATCTTTTATAAGATTATGAATTTTTGACTTTGTTACAATAATCATCCAGTACATTTTGAGATCTGAAAAGTTTCCCCTTGAAAAATATTAATTAGAACGAAAAAGAGTTCGCCAATTTTTCCATTGTCTTCGCGAACCAGAGTGCTCAGTTCGTTTCCCGTTGGCGCAAATAACATTGTTGTCACCTCCGGATTCTCTTTCCCTTAATTAATCGCGGTTTCCGCTGTCGCCGCTTCAATAATTCGCTCCAAGTGCAATACTGCAGCCAGTTGGTTGTTTTTCGATTTTTTGTTTGTTTCATTCACTAGATTTTATTTTTGTGGTTTCCATTTTCCTGATTCATTTGGGAGTTTGTTCGGATTGGTCGTTCGGATCGTAAATTGCTAAACCTTTTACAGCAAATGTGTTTAAAATTAATTTACGGGTTTACGTAAACATATCGAAAATATAAAACAAACCCAATATAATACTATTTTTATAGCCTCTGCCAAAATACCAATGTCAACAGATACATTTTCTTAATTGAATTTGATTTTTTTAATTACATATTAGTTATTCGATATCTATATTGATATAGTACATTAATATTGTATTAATTCAAGATTGATTTATTTTCTGTTATTTCAGTGAAAAAATTAGAATTTTTATGTGTGTGTGTGTATTTAAAATAACATAGATGTATTGACAATTGTTTAATTAAATTAATACGACAAATCCATGTGATTTTACTTTTATATGAAAAACGTGTCCCTTCATTATTTGCCACAATTTATCATTACGACTTGTAACTTACTTAAAAAAGACCTCAAAAAACGTTAATTAGAACGAAAAAGTATTCGGCAATTTTTCCATTGTCTTCGCGAACCAGAGTGTTCGTTTCCCGTCGGTGCAAATAACATCGTTGTCGCCTGCGGATTCTCCTTCCGTAATTAATCGAGATTTTCGCTGCCGCCGTTTCAATAATTCACTCCCAAGTGCAATACTCCAGGCAAACAGTCGTTTTTCTTCTTTTCCTCGTTGTCTCATCCACTATAATTTTTACAGCTTTCCATTTTGCTAGTTCGTTTTAACTGTTTGTTCATTCGAATTGTTTTTGTCATAACTTATTGAATTTTGCATAGTATTTGATTATGATCAAAAAGCAAGGTGACTTTTTTTAAATTCGTGGGTTTTAACGATACAATCATTTGGTTTTTAATTTGGGTTGACTGTCCTTGACATTTGACACGTATCATTTCGCTGTTAAGTTAGGAATTATACTGTGTTTTATAATTGCATTTTTTAATTCTAATGCATTTTTAAATATGGAAAATGTTATGGAGTAAAGATAATTAAATTTTGTCTAAACACGACAGTTTCTTGTACGGATGCATTAAAAATGTTTATAAAGTGTTATGGCGATAAAGCTCTTGCCAAAAAAACTTTACAACCTCGTTCAAGGGTTCCTACCAAGTCGCCCAATGAAGAAAACATTACCAAAACTAAGGATTTGGTTTTGAGTAATGATCGATTAAGTATTAATGACGTATCACAATAAAACTTGTGATAATTGTGCTAAAAATGAACCAATACGAAAAAAAGCACATCAAAGCCGATCAAAAATCAAATTTATGTTAACTGTTTCCCTGGAGCACCATGATGTTGCCTACAAAAAGTTCCTTCCAGCTAGCCAAAGAGTTAATCAGGAATATTAATTAAGAGCTATGCGTCATTTGTGTGAATCCAGTCGAGAAAACGTCCGGATTTGTGGTAAGACAATTCATGCTTTTTGCATGACATTCCAATAATTGTTAGTCAATTTTTAGCTAAAAATCAAATAAATACTATTCCATAAGCACCGTGCGATTTTTTTCCTGTCCCTCGATTGAAAAAATTATTTTATGGATGCGGTTTTGAGACTATAGAGATCATTCAAGAGAGTTCTCTGACGGCTCTGAATTAGATACCAGCAGTAGAGTATAAAAATTATTTCAAAGACAAAAAATCCTTGAATAAGTGTATTGCTGAGAGAAGGGATTGCTTTGAAAGAGATAAAATAAATTTGGTAATTATGGTACCTGAAAATTAATTGAAAAATAACGAGTGTAGAAAGAATTTTTTCAATTACTAATGCGCGACAATAAGGATACTATCATAAAGATGTACTAATGTGTATATCTAATATATCTAAAACAGAAAGAGGAGCTGTACTTGTCTAGTGTCTTCTGACTTTCTTCAGCCTCTAAAAACGTTTGTCTCATTGCTATTATGCTGACGACCTAGCTTTTGCTATCCGCAGTTAAACCATAGAAGAAGTAGTAACATATTATCAGAAGACCTATTCGTATTGTATTGGAAAAATATTTCACTGACTGGAGATTAATCGGAAACATGAATAAAACTGAAGTGTCGTGCTTCTACCTCAATAACAAACAAGCATGCCTGGAACCTCAAGTATACTTCAATAATAAGCCGCGACAATCCCTATCCAAAATACCTAGGAACAACAATGGATCGAGCACTTTCGTATACAAAACATCTGGAGAATACTGCAGATAAAATAAACAACAGAAATAATATAATTCACAAACTTTGTGATACTGCGTGGGGCGCAAACGCATATAAAATATTACATCCTTAAAACATCTGCTCTTAGCCTTGTCTACTAGCCCAGTCTGACTAAATAGCTGTCACGTAAAGATGTTGACCCCAAACTAAATGAGACAATGAGAATAATTAATGACTGTTTAAGAAGCACTATCTGCAGACAGGAAAGGCTAGTTAAGGAATACAATAAAATACTATTAAATTCCCACCACAATACATAATGACCTGGTGAAGTACTGAACTGAACTGACGTGTTGCCGGCCTTCGGTGACTGAAGTCTAGATTCCACAGCTGTTAGCAGAAAAGCTCCTTGGAGAAAATTTCAACCTTAATGCTAAATGGGGGAATTCTGGAATTCTATTTGGGGCCGAGTTAGGAGGCTCATGTCATCGACCCTACAGCACCCTTACTAGGAATGGAGCTTCCCCGCCACGAGTGGAAGACACTTAACAGAATAAGAACGTCCCACGGCGTATGCCGTGACTCTTTCTACAAATGGGAACTGACTGGATCGCCGCCTTGTGACTGTATAGATCTTCGCCAAACCCTTCATAACATCGTAGCCGAGTTCCCTCTTAAATCATATGGTGGTGAAATGAATAATTTCTTTGAAGCCACTCACTCCCTGTTGGCATGGATCAATGGCCTCGAAATTTGATACACTTATTGTCATGTGTCTTCGGTTCTGCATATGTACTTATATTTTTGTCTTTTACAATTTAATCTGTTTATGTGTTATATTTTAATGAACACTTATGTCCAAAAGTTTGGAATACTTACAAATAGGATATCTACGCCTACGATACTCAAAAAATTGCAATGGATATTTATTTTAGACCGTTTTTAAATGAAAATAACAAAAGTATTGTTTTGCTGATAACACAGTGTTTTTATTTTAATTCATTTCGCTGATATTGGTACGGGAACTAAAAGATGCTGCTGGGGAAAAATGGGAGAAAATTCCACAAGCCCAAATTGATCATATATATATATGATAGCATGGTAGCATGGTATATATATGATGGCATAGGATAGCATGGTAAATCAACCGCAGGCATGCCTACAGTCCCATGGAGGAACTTGCTTAATAGTTTTATTGAAAGTTGTTTTTTTTAATTTTTAAATTACATCCCATCTTGAAGGCAAGTGGTACATTGTTATTTTTTGACTCCAAAATAATAAATCAATTTTATACACATTGGTCATTTGGTGTCGAGTTTTATTTGGTACCAGTAAGAATTGTAATAAAATGATGATTACGTAAACGGGTAAAAAAAAACTTAATCTCAATACAAAAGTGAAATGTTTGAATATTCCAAACTTTTGGACATACGTATACGCGTATATACCTGATGAGGAACTTTATTTTATATATTTTTTTGTCTTTTTGTTTTTTATTTTTTTTTATATTTTATGTATTTTTGTAGTATATTTTATATTTTATATCTTTTTTGTGTTTTACAACATAATCTATTTCTTATATTTTAATGTATATACCTGATTCAAATCCATGTGAGCCATACGTTAAATAAATAAATAATCTTATCAAATAACCCTTGCTATCTGACCCATCTATGGTGATCGTGTGCTCATGAGTTCCCTTCCCATGACTATCCTTTCACTCATAAGGATAGTCGAAAAAACTGTTCTGTTCTACACAGGGCCATCTTAGGGCATGCAGGAGCCCTTGGGTACACAAAATTTGGGGCTCTTTTAGAAAGCCAAAAAAAAAACCTGAACCAAAACATGAGAATTTACTTTCTATGAAGGATGTTATTCAGGGTAAACATTCACAACTGACTAAACAGAAAATGCTCTTTCACCACGATAATGCGCCTGGGTACAAGTCTTAGGTTGGTGTTGCAAAACTCCTTGACTCATTCTTCAAACTACATCGTATTTGCCAAATTTGGTTCCAAGTGATTACTTCTTCTTCCATCGTTCGTTGGGTGAAGGTTCACTTTAGATAACACTGGTCAACACTAACTTTGTTGCCCTTGAAATGGAAGTGGTTCTAAAGTGATTTTATTCTGGCAATTACGGAACTACAAATGGTTTTCCGAAATGGCTCTAATTTTTTTAAATAATCGTCATTTTCGTATTAGACTAAAATAGGACAGTAAGTATGTATGAGATATAAAATAAATTGTTGTTTTAATATGCATAGTTTATTGAAAATCAATATTCACACAAATCACATATTCTATTAAAGCATTTATTTTAATTATATCAAAGCAGAAAAAAGGCAATAAAAATAAAAAAGGGTGAAAAAGTATATTACACCTTAGAAAAACACCTCTCATAAAAGACTTCCTCTTATGAGATTCTTGAGAACAATCTCTTGTTGAGACCAACAGTAATCTGCCATCATATGTTGATCCCATTTGCCCTAATATCTCTCCTCCATGAATTTTATATCCTGGAGAAAGCGCTCTTCCTGCTCCTCGCTAAGATCTCCCAGGTCATCGGGAAATCTGTTCAGATGACTGTGGAGATTATGTATTTTTATGTTCCTATTTACTCCTAAAACCCTTTAGCTTTCTAACATCGTTTTGACAATATCTTTATAATTTGACTCTCAATGTTACCCAGAAAATTACTTATAACAGATACGAAATTCTTTTAGGCTTCAGCTTTCACAGCAGTCGTGATTTTTATAAAGTTCGCGTCTTTAACTAATATTTGAATTTGAGGGCCGTCAAAAATTCCAGCTTTTAGCTTTTTTAGGAAATGGTCTGCAAATGTATTCAAAACATTTTCCGTTCTTATCCAATGGTTTGACAAACTCGTTCATGATACCCAGCGTAATGGAGTGGCGGAAGTACAATTCTATTCCTACTCAGTAAGGGGTTATTTACTACATTAGCTTTACCACAACTTTTGTTCCCAATGATTTTGTTTTGCTCGACTGTCCCAGAAATGAAACAAGGGTATTTTGTATATCAACTTTGCTGACCAAGTAAGATATTTACCATTTTTAAATCCTCACAAACTGACTGACTGTTCGTAGTTCCATTTCGAAGAATTTGTTTTTTCAATAACTAATCTAATATTCTCGTATTCTTCTTTGAGTTGGTTGAATGAAATTGGGATAGATGCTTATCGGTTTTCATTGTGCAATAAAACACATATTTAACTTCTTTTCGAGCTATCTATAAAGAACATTCAATCAGTAGGTTTATATTCAGATAAACCTGATGTCTAGAAGTAACTTTGCAATGCTGCTACAATAGATAAGCTCTTCATCCTCACTAAAATACGGTAAAATCTTTTTTTCCTTAGTTCTATTAGCTGCAATAAATTATTTTCCTTTAGCCTTGACGTTAGCTGTTGCTTCTAACGACATACGGCTGTGAGGCGTAAATAGGTGGAGAAAGTTTTTCGTTGTGATTAACAAGCATGTTAAAGATCATGAATCAGATCCTAAATCTGGATATTGCTATTTTTTTTATGCCGATTGAAGCATTTGACGTCTACTACTCAAAAGAGTCAATTATGAATAATTTTTGGGCTCTCTACACATCATAGGAATAATGAAATTTAATCCTGAGCGTTCTCATGTCTTTCACAAACGTAAAGATTGCGGATAAACCTTTCGAGGAACCCCTGGTCACGGGCGTAGCCAGGGGGGGGGGGGGGGTTGCCAATATTAATACAAAATATTACCCAATATTATACCTAATATTATACCGAAAAAATACGAGGAGTGAAGAGAGTTATTACATTTGAATTGAATATATATCCGAACTAGTGGACGTTGCGCACAGCAACGCAATCTCTTGTCGAGTAGTCGAACTATTTTGTATCGTATGGAAACTTTGCGTTGTTTCTCGATTATTCGCTACGTCCCTCGGTCGGAATGAGCGGAGTTTTGCGGATGTTTGTGGTAGTTTCTGGACGGCTACTACTGGGCTGCTATATAAGCGGCGCGTGACCGCGCTTACGGCAGTATTGTTCCATGCGAACTCGAAGCGAATATAAGTGAAAAGTGGTGAACGAATAGTGAAGAGAATTAAGTGTACCGTGTAAGTGAGTAACTTTAGTGCAGTGTTATTCGGTGACCTTGTTAAGGATAGATACGTGAATCATTATTACTGTCGAAAAATGGAGGGGAAAAAAAGGAAGGGTGATAAACTTAAAGGTATGGACTACTGGAAAAAGTGGTGTAGTCAAGGGGTTTCTAATAAAGAAACAAATTTGGATTTAGCTATCAAAGCTGCAGCTACCTTGCATGCTGATAAGAAGACTGTGATGACAATCGGCCCCTCTACCTCGACCTCAATCACAATACCGAATGTCGAAATCGATGCCATGTCGCTGGTGCCCTGTTCGATACCTTCAACTGCCGAATCTACATCTAGTCTGCAACAGGCCAGCTTGCCTGTTACCTTATCTTTTACAACTGTAGCTAAGTTGGATGTTGGTTTTTACGCGAATCAAGAAAAAATCTTGGATGAAAATTTTAAAGTCCAAATTTTAAAACGCCATGGAACCCACCCAGAGATTATAAGTTTCCTATTTCCACAAAACGAAACTTGCGCTTTCAATTGAAATGGTTGGAGAGATTCCCCTGGTTGTCATATTTGGAATATAAAAGTGGAGCATACTGCAGAGTTTGCGTGGTAATGGGATGTTCGCTTGATTAAGGTAAAGACGGTCATCAAAGGATCGGCCAGTTGGTAACCGAACTTTTTGTAAGTGGAAAAATGCCCTAGAAATATTTGAACCTCATGCGAAATCGGAATACCACAAGCGAAATTCAGAACTGGCAGATAACTTTCTAAAAGTAATGTCTTCGCAGGCTTTTTCGGTCACTGAACAGCTGTCTTCTGAAAGAAAGAGACAACAAGAGGAGAATCGAAAGAAACTAATCCCTATCGTAAAAGCAATATTTTTTTTGCGGCAAACAAGGCATCTCCTTGAGAGGTAAAATCGATTCGGGGCGCATACAAATTACACCAGAATCACCAGAACCTGAACCACCACTACAGAATGATGGTAATTTTAGAGCCCTGTTGCGGTTTGCGGCTGAGTCTGGAGATAAAGATCTGGCTGAGCATTTGAATACTTCACAGAAGAATGCCCTGTACACAATCCCTCAGATGCAAAACGAAATAATTGACATTTGTGGTGAATTAATTCAACATAAAATAATTGAAGAAATAAAGAAAGTCAAACTATTTGCGATTCTGGCTGACGAAACCACCGACATCGGACGTGTAGAACAAGTCTCGTTATGTCTCGATATGTTGATTTTACAGATAATAAACACTATATACTTAAAGAGATGTTCCTTAAGTACATTCCAACGGTCGTTGTTTCAGGATCCGGTCTCGCAAATATTATTATTACAGCTCTGAAAAAGCATGGACTTGAATGTTCTCATGTGGTTGGTCAAGGTTACGATGGGGCTGCAGCTATGAGTGGGTATTTACACGGTGCCCAAGCTTATGATCGCCAAGAAAGTCCTCTTGCTCTTTATGTACACTGTAGTGCATACTCTCTCAACCTTGCTATTGCTGATTCATGTTCATTAGCAAATGTCCGAAATTACATTGGGATTGTGTAGTCTGTTGGTTCCTACTTTCGACATTCTGCTCAACGCACTGCTTTGTTGAAAGAAAAAATTCAAGGGCTACTACCCGTCGGTAACCAAAAAAGCTTGCTCTCAATGTGTGAAATACGGTGGGTCCACAAACATGAAGCTATTATAAGATTCAGGGAAATTTATTCAGCGATTGTGAATGCTCTCGAAGAACTCCAATTTAATCACAATAAGGAAACATCGCAACAAGCTGCCCAATTGCTAAGTACGCTTCGATCTTCGGATTTTGTGATGTGTTTAGTGATTCTTCAAAAAGTTATGAGCTATACACTGTCGCTATCAAAACAATTACATACAATAGACATCAATCTTATCACGGCATTCAAACATGTAGATGATGTTATTAATGTCTTACAACTCCTGAGAAACAACATTGACGTCGAATATCTTCATCTCTATGAAGGCGCAAAGGTTTTACTGGAAGAAAATGGTGGTATACTGCGAATGCCACGCGTCGTCGAAAGACAATTAAATAGACCGAACATTCCTGCATTGGATGTATGCACGTATTACAAAATTAATTTGTTCGTTCCATTTCTTGATCATACAATTCAACAATTGGTTGAAAGGTTTACCAAACATCGTAAAGTAGTATCAGCATTATCTGGTGTGCTACTTTCAAATTTTACTGCCAGTTCTGAAATTGAAGAAGCAATTTCCATGTACTAGAGACTGCTTCCCGAAAGCGGCATATCAGTGGTTAAAGCAGAACTTGAAGTATGGAAAACAGTGATGACAAGTATCTCGCCTACCCCGAAATCTAGTTTGGAATGCCTAGATATGTGCGATAAAAACCTTTATAACCACTGCTACCCCAGAAAGGTTTTTCTCGAGTCTAAGGAGACTGAAAAACTATTTACGAAACACTACAAGTGAAAACAGACTTAATGGTTTGGCTCTCATGAACATTCACTATGGAACAGAAATTCATGCAGATGAAGTAGTGGATATATTTAAAAGAAAAAACCGAAGATTTCTTCTTTAATCGTTTTAGATCTAGCGCAAAGGAACGAAATTAATTTAACCATTTCATTTAAAGTTAAGAACTTTATAAATATGTCGTAATTTTTCCGATGAATATATAGATATTAAATTTCATGTCAGTATATTTTTGTATATACTGACATGAAATACCCCCCCCCCCTCCCCCTCCCCCCCCCCCCCCCCAGGAACTCAATCCTGGCTACGCCCGTGCCCCTGGTTTAACCTGTTTTTCAATTTGTAGTCCGAAAATAAGCGGTATAAACCTCTTTCACGAAGTCGGTGATATTTCGTCACTGTTTTACAGTTGCATATACATCAAAGATGTAGCAAAATATATTAGGTTGATATCGGCATTTTCTTCGCGAGGTATTAATCATTCTATGGACAATTTGTATTATAAAAATTAATAAAGAAATATAAATTAAATTTTAAACATAACGCGTGAGAAAATAATGCGTTACCAAAATGCACGTTGTGCGTCCATCAACTTTTCAAAAAAATGAATACTGTTATACGCGTGAGAAATCGTAGATATCGTCGACTTCTAGATATACTTCAATAATATAAAAACTAGAGCCAATCTGATACACTTATGATTAATTCTTAAATTATGTATTCTAAAGTACGAAATTTCACAGAAATAGCAACAAACTTTTTTGTTTTTTTGTAGAGTTGTGTAATTAAATCAAAGTTATGACCACCGCTTATTTGGCAGATTTATTGGACATGTCACATTATATTATATACCGCTAAATTATCAAAACACTATATGCCTCGGCAACTTAGTGATTACAACGCCTGTCGAAAAACATTAAGTAACACAACACATTCTTTTTCCATTTCACATAATGAAAAATATTGTTTAATATTTTAAAATGTTTTCTACCTCTCTGTAGATGTCTTTAATATAATATAGTGTATGTTTAGTTTAAATGGAGAAATGTTTGTTTGCTACGTTGCTATTGACATTTGTTGACTTGGCCATTTCATAGTAATTCATAATTTAAATATTTCCAGATTATTGTAATAAATTTATTCAATGCAGATCAAAACGTGCGCATTGGTTACGCAATGAATAAAACTGGAAAAAAGAATTAATAGAATTTGATTAATGAAGGCCATTTCCACATAGGACCATATTTATTTTACTTCAGAAAATATATTCTGTTTGACAGTTGTTATTTCTTCTTCCATTCTGTAATATATTTATATTAGTAATGTTTATTTATTAATAAATAGAAGAAAACATTTATTTATAAAAAAAATGTAGTTAGCAGAATTACATCATTCAGAGCTAGTTAAACGAAACTTAGTTTTCCACCACGTATAGATTGGAAGCACATTTTTTGTTGGGATAAATCTTGATGACATTCTGCCAGGAATCCAGGAAGCCGACGGAACTTTTTAGGATTAACTTGCCAGCCAACGACAAATCGGATTTAGCTTCAATGTAAGATAAATTTTTAATAATTTTGTTTGAGATTTAAACAGCAGGCTTTAACTTAAATTGAAGATAATTCTTTAACACTTCTTGGTCTCGACTTTAATTCCATTTTGCAATTTTGTCATTATTTTCAACACGCAAAAATATTGTTTGGTATTTAACCTGACGAATTCATTCATGTTGCTGATATTTTCAACATAAATATATTCAAATATCTGATTAGGAATTATGCACTTGATAAATGAATGAAAGAAGTTACAACATTTGAAAATATTAGGTGTTATCTAACCAAGGAACGTGAAACTTTGGACACCTGTGATCTGTGCATTGCGTGTTCTAATGAGTATTTGCTGATGCTTATATGTTAGACGTTAAAGTGATTTTCGTTTGTTTTTAAGATTAGTTCCTCAAGTCCCGCAACGTGTTCCAGTTACACTGATCAGTTTTCTCATATGATCGACACACGCACAGAATAAATTTCAGACACCCTTCGTTGTAACTACACTAATTCGAACGGCTTCAGTCTCTTCAGCCGCCGAATAAGTCCGATGTTGTCGAGTATCGAGATCACTTCGACATTTTCATGGCTTGCCAGCCTCTTCTGGTGTTTGTTTGCAAACTCCTTGATTTCATCTTCGACCATAGGCACTTTCAGGTTTTGATGGATGTCTTCATTTTGGATGTACCACAGGGCATTGACAATACTGCGAAGTACTTTATTTTGGAATATGTGAATTACTTTTACATTAGATTTCTTGGTGAATCCCCAAAATTGCATGCCATAGGTTAATATAGGCTTCAGAATTTGCTTATAAAGCAGTTTATTGTGTATTGACAACACAGAGTGGTGTCATAGTTGCCAATACATTTTTTCTGAATTTGAACGCTTTACTTTTCTTCTTCACATGCGTTTTAAATCTTAGCTTGGCATCCAGAGTCATGTCCAGATACTTTGCTTCGTTGGCATGTAAGATTCTTTTCTCGTCGACTGTCACTCGTATATAGTTATATTTCCTGTTGGTGAAATTGACATGGGTCGACTTCGTTTGATTTAATTTGATGTGTCATTTCTTTGTCCAATAGATGACATTGCTGATATCTGTTTGGACTTTGTTTGTAGCTGACTGAATTTCTTTTCAGTAGTGTGTAAAGCAGTATCATCGGCAAATGTTGCCATCACTACTCCACCGCTCTGCGGAGTATCGATGGTACCACAAGTAAAGGACAGGTCCAAGAACCGCTGCTTTGCGGCACTCCAGTACATGTCCTTTTATGATCTGAATATTTGTTATCATGTTTGACTTTAAAGTGACGGCCAGTGATGTATGATTGAAGAATTTGGCTCATTTGTGGTAGATATTTTTCTAGCTTGTATTTTAGGCTCTGGTGCCATACTCGGGCGAATACTTGGGCCTCATAAAGGAATATCGTCACACAGATACTTTTCTCTTTTAATGATCTTTCGATTACATCAGTGATTTGATGTACTTGATTTATTACTGAGTGCTTTTTGCCGAATTCAAACTGATACCTTGGAATAAGATGCTTCGCTCCAATGGTGGGTTTGAGGAGTTGTAGGAGCAGCTTTTCAAACAACTTGGATACAAGCGGCAACAAGGATATTGAGCGGTATGATGTTTTGTCTTTAGGTGGTTTGCCAGGTTTCAGGTGATCATTATAACTTCAGCAATCTTCCATTGCACTGGCACGTACCTGGTCCGTAGTACAGCGTTGAAAAGATGAGTCAGCTTCATGATGGCTTTGCGTGATACCTGGTACCCCCTGAGCATTTGCACGGTTATTAGGTCATAACTTGGGGTTTTCTTTAGATCGAGTTGTTTGTCAATTGTTGTATCAATCTCTGCTGTGGTGATTGGCTTATTGTCAGGCCATCTTTGTTGTTAATTCGTCGGATTTTTCCGACTCGGCTGGAAAATATTGTCTAGATATTCTGCGAATGTTTCTGCTTTTTGTTTATCTCGCCGCGCCCAGTTACCATCGCTTTTGCGGATTTATGGGTCATGGTTGTTTGGTCTATTCAAGGATTTGATCGCTTTCCATAGCGAGTAGTCACAGCTTTCATGATTTGTTAGCTTACTTAGGTAGTTCTCAGAGCTTTCATTCTTGATAGTTATAATTCCATCTTTGAGCTGTTTACATAATTTATATAGCAGTCTTTTGTCGCCCGGGGATCGAGTTTGCTGCCATATTTTCCGGACGTAAAATAAGTAATGTATTGCTTAGTGATTACGTACTTACTTATTGAGAGCAGAACTGTTAAGTGATCAGATGCCAAGTTAAAGACTTTCTTTGTTGCTGACATATGAGGATGCAATGTTGCACAGCATGAAAAAGTCGACTAAGCTAAGCACTTTATTTCTATCCGTAACCCAGTACGTTAGTTTGCCTGTTAATTGGAAGTGGCAGGCCATTATCTTTGCAACTGCGTATAGTTGTTTTTCTTTCGGCGGGGTTTTAGCAGAACCCCAATAGATGTGTTTGGCACTAGAGCCGCCTCGGGAAATGAAGCGATCTCCTAGTGATCTGAAGAAGCAAATAAACTCTTTCTATTTTGGTGATTATCTTGAAAGGCAATATATTGCAGCAATTGTGATGTTTTTAGATTTTATCTGGACTGTCACAGTTGTCGCTTGTATCTTAGGGGTATGATATTAAGCATTTACGTAATGCTTTAGGTTTTCTTTGATTATCAACGCTGATCCGCCTTTTCCTGGTAGGTCCGAGCGGACAGTGTAATACACTTCGTATCCTCTTATTTTACAATAATTTGTTTTGGCTATGTGTGTATCTGAGACTAATCTCAGATACACACATGACCAAAACAAATTATTGTAAGATAAGAGGATACAAAGTCTATTACACAAATAGATACAACAAAATAGATACAAAAATAAGTAGTTCTAAAGCTACATCAATCCTATCATTAGATGGGAATGTTGCGAGCTCATGAGATCTTTTTATTCGCCTATTGTTATTTCAGGCTACTATTCTGATTTAATTATCCATTACTTCTTCCTATTAACAGCAGCACCCTTATTACCACTTTCAAGTTTGTCTAGTCTATTTTTGCAACCATTGGCTGGTTGTATCATGCTCCTCTTGTTTCGTTTTTGTCTGGTTTGGTTTTACTACCCCTCGTAGTTTGGGCGAATGTCTTATCCTCTGTAACATGCTGTGTTACTAGTTTCGATTTGATGGCCTGGGTTCTGAGTTTTGGCACATTGAAACGTCTCATATTTAGCTTCTGCTTGCGTACTGCGTCATACCGTATCTTTTGAGGTTCTTTGGCAACTATACATCCTCGATAGTTGGCCGGATATGCTTCATCGCAGTTGGCACATTTACCTAAAGCACCTGCTCGGCTCTTTGGATGATTGCATTCGCTAGTGTTATGCTTCCCAACGCATCTAACACATCGTGGTACCTTGAAGTAGTTATTTAGGATATACCCCTAACCTTTTTTCCTTTGTTTATAAATAAGAGATGATGCTTCACTCCTCAGAGGTTTAATCCCAATTCAACTTTTTGCTCCGACAAGTAAACATTCCTTGTCAATATTAATTTAACTGCGATTTTTAACAAAAACGCTAAAATAAGTGACATAACTCGTGAAATCATACGACCAGGCATCAATACGACCGAGACCGCTCGTCAGATTGGTAAATTAGAGGGGAAGGTGCCATTGTAATCTGCATCGCTCAGCTTTGATTGAAGAAGTCAAATAGGAAGAGCTGAGACTTAAAGGTAGGGTAAGATCAGGGGGCCCATGATCTCCCGATGCCGATGTTTAAAATCAGCTGTGGCCGTAAATCCTAGAATAAATACTAAAAAGCTGTTAGGGGAATTGGGAGTAAAGCACACTACTGTTAACCAGTATGTGCGAGGTGTAGAAATGGTAACTTTTTTAAAAGAGCGAATAACTAACTCAGTGTCTCAAAAACGCAAATGCTTTTGTTATACTTACTTAAGTAAGTTTAGCTCGCATATTTTTAACTGACGACTGACTATAACAAGTCTTAATATAACCCTTCTAGAAAATATTTTCTATTAAGCATTAAATAAGCAATTATTATTAAGCAAACAAACAGGAAGTTACAGTAATTTTGAATAAATACGAGATGATGGAATCGAAAGCAATTCAACAAGTGAATATGGTGCAAAATACTATAAGACCCCGCTTAACACGGGGGATAAGTTCCAATAAATTCTAGCGCTAAAGGAAACAGCGTTAAAACGAAGTTATCTTAAAACGGAAATAATGGGGAAAAGTGAAACAGAAAAGATAATAAGAAAATGTATTAGCTTTTTGTTTTATTTTATAACATTTATTGCTAAACACCTTTTTATTACATTAATTATAGAGTTATTTATTGCTAATATCGATTTTTATTTATGAAAATCAAAAAAGTTTCGGGTAAAGAAGTTATGTTTGTGATGGGGAAGGTTCTTCCTTATTTGACATCTTTTGTTTTTTAGTTTAGTAGAAGACGACTACCCTGCCAGTGGTTCTTGGCTTGTGATTTATATTTAGTCAGTTGGCTTAAAACTTCAAGATCGGAAGGAAAAACAGCCAATCAATTCAAATTATAAGAATTTCGCCGACATTTTAGTTATTTATTAGCCTCCTTGAAAGTTAGAGAAAAACTATGAAATTCTATTTGTATTTTATTATATTATCATATAAAATATGCTTCTAAAATGAAAATGGAAATTATTTAATAAATCGAATTGGCGCGACTCGTTTTTAAATTCAAACAAACCATCGTATCTATTCAGTTTCAATTAGTGTTTGGCAATATAAACTGAAATGTTAGTAATTCTTTTAATTATACTATTTATTTGTAGATTTTATTTTAAACGATTATTAATTTGTACGGCCATAGTTTTCCTATTAAATTATTTAAATTTTTTTATATTATTTAATTTAAAATAATACGTTTTAAGAGTAGATAAATATGTATTCTGAAATATATTAAAATTTTATTCAGACTTTTGGACACATTCATTATATTTTATATTTTGGAATTTACGTTATTTATAATTTTAATAAAATCGTTAAGAACAATCAGTTATATAATACCCATTTTTGTAAACAAATTATAACAATTTTAAGAAGAAATTTAATATTTTTTATTTATGCTTTTTAAGTCTCCTTTGTGGCATGACTTCGAACTTGTCTAGAGTCTCATGAGCTCTAAACTTAAAATCGGAGAAAATATATAATACATTTTATTGAGGTAGCCGATACTTGATGGAAATTCGTTTTAAATAAAATGTTTATGTCTAAATTTTTACTATATTATTGCGAATATAGTGGAAATTTAGATATAAATCTTAGTTTATTAATTCGAAACTATATAAGCTGAATGTATAAATAACGATAAGTAATATAGTTTCGATATATTTCTTAAGATGAATTTTCCATAGATGAAAGGTATCGTGACAGTTTTTACAAATATAGAGTTGAGATACTCTTTTATGGAGAGTGTTTATACTTTTCTACCTTAATAGACTTCACCAAGCTCATGATTCTTA
Source organism: Cosmopolites sordidus (assembly GCA_031761425.1). Taxonomy (NCBI): domain Eukaryota; kingdom Metazoa; phylum Arthropoda; class Insecta; order Coleoptera; family Curculionidae; genus Cosmopolites; species Cosmopolites sordidus. Next base: position 346,642 of record JARFXV010001503.1, on the reverse strand, counting down.
AAAACAACAATGTTTCGTTCATTTAAAAAGTTAAATCGTCTCTCATAACTTCTAAAATGGTACTGGCGAAACAGAACTACTTTTCATTATTTATAATATAGTCTTTAAAAACAAACATATTTACAATTCTTACTCTGACACCTTTAACACTTTGACCGGAACATATTTTATTTGGCAGTAAGATGGAACATTGGTTCAATATGCCCTCTAAGCTATAATTTTTCTCCTCCATTTAATTTTTTTGCTATTCCATTTTCTTTATCAGGATGTAGGGTATAAATAAACGTAATACTATGTTTTTAAATGACAATCTTTATTAAAAATACAAATTTATTACTAATATTCTAATATTGAATTATTACAAATTCATCAACTTTAAATGGGTTTTTGACAGCTGACACAGTGCTACTCACTTTGATTGGTTTAACAATAGAGTGAAAAACTAAAAAAAAAACACGTTAAATGGTATACAAATTTTGTATTGCCTATTTGCTGCCTTTTAACAGTCAGCGTACTTCAGTGTGAAGGAATAATCGATCAAAGTTCTCATCATTTTCTTCACACAACTGCGCAAATAATCTAAAATTCCACGCTTTGCTCCGAATTCTGTTTACTGCGTTAATGACAAATTGAAGAGATTGATATAATCTACCACTCAGATTTTTAGCGATTAAATGTTGTCGATGGACGACGCGGTGTATTGTACCTCGAGTACATTTTGTTTTAAATAGCTTATAAATCCACGATAGCGCCCAAACATGGCAGGTACACCATCTGCTGTCCCTGATATTATATTTGATAAAGGGATCGCTTTTCTATGAAATAATCTCTCAAAACATTAAATATCGATTCTCCTTTTGTACGTATCGTTAAAGTTCCCACAAATAGCAGTTCTTCGTAGATTTCTTGGTTCATAACAAAACGAACATATGCCACTAATAATGCTTCATTGCCAGAAAAAGTTGACTCGTCCAGTTGTATAGAGAAGTGGGTCTTTTGCAGATAATTACATAGTAAGCTTTCAATATTATAACTCATTTCATCAATACGTCTTTGAACTGTATTATAGCTCAAAGGATTTTTTTTGATTAGATCATATGCAGGTTTGTATAGAACAGTTCTTAAAACCTCTTGAATAGCTGGCAAAATTAATGTACCCCGATAGTATACGGTTTTTCAGATTTTCCCATAAGCAGCGAGATATTGTAAGATGTCCGCAAACCATCATCGTCTCTTTGTGACGTTATAGCGAACATACTACTCACCATGAATCTCTTCTGAAGTTTTCCTTTAAGTATTTGAAAGTATTTCAAATCTTTACCTATTTTATTAGGGTGACACCTTCTCAGATGATCTTCCAACTTGGATGATTTTATAACGTCATTGGTGAAAATTTTGTTGTATAAAAGGTACATAGGCAATCGTTTGTCCGACAATGATGAAATTAAACTGAACTTCAAATAACGAACAATGTACTGTCTTCATTTCTTTTTAAATACCGTCATGTTTAGTATTAGTTATCTGTGTTATATATTAAGTTAATATTAGTTATATATATATATATATATATATATATATATATATATATATATATATATATATATACATATATACATATATATATATATATATATATATATATATATATATATATATATATATATATATATATATATATATATATATCATGTACCATAGAATCTTGTTTTTAAAGATAGAGAAGTATATAATACCGATACACCTGTAATTGTGGTTCACTTGATTATTGAACTAATATTACCTCCAGTCATAATCGGCGTCGCTATACTTGGAGGAACTACAAAAAGAAAATTTTATGAAAAATAATTTACTTACTTTTCTCCGGCAGTCCAAAATAAGATGACGTTGATTCCCTTTAACTTATATATACCTAACTACTTATTTATATTTTTTAAAATATTTGCTTAGCACTTTTCTTTTCAAAATTCTTAAAAAAATTAACACTGTTTGTCTCTGACATTCGTATTTATAATTGACGAATTAAACAAGTCCGTGCGTACAATTGGTACAAGTCTGCGCCGTCCTTGCAAAACTCTACTGCGTGTATTCGCGCAACATATACTGGTATAAAATGTGTAAGTTTTGTACAAGTTACAGTATTGCGACCACAAAGCGAATAGCCTACTTGCACAATTTTATCAAATATGTTATCTTGCGATATACGATGTTGAAAGCGAAAGCGGAATAACCCAACATCGGTGGGAGGCGACCTTTGTTTCTCGTCGGGGGTCATGATTTTTCCTTGCATTCTTGCATACTTCTCGTTCAACACCGCATTCGAACACTTGATTCCGCAGTTGAACAAGTGTGGACATACCTTTATAATTGCAACAGACGCATTGCCGGATATTTTCACGTCCATTTTTTACAGCAGCAGAGGCTTTAATATAAGATTTTATACATTTTTTACAAGCATGCAAGATGCTATTCGCTTTATCGTTTGATATTTTTAGGATGACCAGAACTTCGTACCCGTACGTCACTCTGACTTCCAACTATCTTATCCATGTCGTGATAACGGTAGAATCAGCAATGGCTAATAGTCTCGATATTTCACGAAAAATTAAGCCTCCAATTTTTATACAAATAGCACGTTTCTATGCAAGTTTTAATAATTTACTTAAACATGTTTTTTTGCTGATTGGCATTTTTGTAAAATCTATATGTATATGAAGACTGATGTTTACTCCATCGCTAACACCAGCTTTATTTTTAATAGCTTTCGTTGAATTTTGATAACAAATGTGAAGATATTCCCCTAAAAATACACGCAGCAAGCAGAAACTACCACATATGAATAGTTTTTTAAAAAATATATTATTGCATGGTTTTACATTTGTGTATAATTATTTTAAAATTATGCAAAAATTATCATTAGGGTTCCTTTAATAGGTTTTGGGAGCTATGTACTTCTTTTGCAAGATAAGAGCTTTCTATGGCCAATTGCAAGTGACACGGAAGTTGCCATTCACTCTCTTTCAATTTCGGTTTAATAATAACTGTTTTTTAAGGATATCTCAATTTAGAAGATGGAAGTAAACATATTTTCCGGTTTTAATTGGATTGTAGATCAATTTTTTTATTGAATCTTTGCTGTGAAACAATAAACGCGTAGATATTTACTACTATGTTAGCATGCTTCAATCGAATTTTCAAACTAAATTATATGTTATTTATATGACAACCGTACCTAATGAAGTGTGGGTAAAACATGAACCATGAAGTCAATCAAACGTTATATTAATAATTCAAAAAGTGGGCTGAATGGAATAGGTCCACAATCCCGGTTCCCGGTTTTCTTACACTTTGCTATTTGAATGCCGTTGACTATTATTATTTACCATTTTAACAAGTCAGAAGGTACTAGTGTTAATATTATGGTCATGCTTGAGTGTATGATGGGCAACAAGAATTCTTATTTTTCTCACATCTAATGTGAGCAATATGTTCTTTATATCTGTTCATAAATCGCCGAGTTTTCTTGTTGGTCTACTTTATCCTTTGGATTACCCAGGACTTTTCTTAACTTAACTAGACTTGTTTCTAAATTTAAACAAATCAGACCTTAAGGTCCACTTTTTTCAATATCTTATCTAACCCTCGTGATAACTGGGCATCAAATGGTATTACCATGAATTTGTATTGTTTTTATTCTGTCCTTTCTGAGTCGAAGGCTCTTTTAACAACTTCCTAAACATATATTTTCTAATTAATCTATCAACAATGTTCTTATAAGTATTCACTTTCTAGCTACAATATTCTTATAAGTATTCACTTTCAGCTACCTCCCTAATCACTTGTAATTCTTTGTTATCATTATCTTAGGTTAAATAATTAATTAACCTATATACCATAAAATTTAAACTAGCCACTTATGTTATGGAAGCTATGATTTGAATAATTTTGAATATATCTCGAAATTGGGATAGGGTTCATAGTTAATGACAGGTTCAAAAATGAAGTTATCGAGTTCGAAGGAATTTCAGATAGAATGTGCAGGATTAGAATCAGAGGCCAATTCAGAAAGATGCATATAATAAATGCGCATGCACCATCTGAAGAAAAAGACCCGGACGTTAAAATACAGTTCTACGAAAATCTGGGTAGACTCATGGAAAAGGTTCCGAGATTTGACATAAAATATGTGGTAGGCGATATGAATGCCAAAGTAAGGAGGGAAGAAGAATAAAAGGAGGTAACAGGGGGTAAAAGTATACACACCACTAGTAATGACAATGGAAAAAGGGTGATAGAATTTGCGTTCGAGAACAATATGAAAATTGTTAACACTGCTTTTGATCACAAAAACATACATAAGGAAACATGGATAGCTCCAAATGGAGAGACAAAGAATCAAATTGACCATGTCCTCATAGAAAGAAAGCATGCAAAAAACGTTACTGATGTTAGAAGTTTCAGGGGAGCTGATAGTGATAGCGATCACATATTAGTTATAACGGAAATGAAACAGGAAAGACCACCTAGAAGAAAAAATATAAAGGGGGGAAGACGGAAAAGATATGATGTAGCAAAACTAGAGGATAGGACAACAGCAATGCATTTCGAACAGGAAATGAAAAGAAAACTAGGAATTAAGCTCAATAAAGAACATTTAGAGGAGGAATGGGTACGGATTGAAACAGTTATGAAGGAGGTAGCAGAAAAAATACTGGGAGAACCCAAAAAAAATCAAACAAATAGGTGGTTCGACGAAGAATGTAAACAAGTTTTGGAGCAAAGAAACAAAGCACGTCTGAGATTACTGAAAGAAAGGAGCGAAAGCAACAAAGAAAGATATGATCGCATCCGAAGGGGAGCCAAGACCATATGTAGCAGGAAAAAGAAAGAACTTTTAGAACGTGAATTAAAAGAAATAGAGGAATCATATGCTAATAAAGAGATAAGAAATTTCTATCAGGAATTAAAAAAAAGTAAAGGCAGTAGCGCTAGAAGACCCCATTATTTGAAAACTCAAGAAGGATCCCTGGTAGGAGATGTAGATCGAAAACTGAAAAGATTTGCCCAATATTTTTCAGAGACGCTAAATGAGACTGGTGAAGAAGGGGACTGGGGAGAACATGAAATGGAAGAAGATGCGATTGCAGAAAATAACGAAATTATAAATGCACCTACAAAAGAAGAAGTAGAAGTTTGTATAAAGCAGTTAAAAAATAACAAAAGTGCTGGAGAAAACAGTATAACAGCTGAAATCCTGAAACACGGTGGTGATACTTTGGTGGCAAGCACATGGAAGTTAATGAACAGAATTTGGCAAGAAGAAAATATGCCAGAGAAATGGAATAAAGCGCTGATAATACCACTGCACAAAAAAGGAGCTAAGGAGGAATGTAATAACTACCGCGGAATTGCACTGCAAGACGTGACCTACAAAGTGATGGCCAAGATGATTAAAGATCGACTAGAGAAATACCATAACGAACAAGTAGGGGAATACCAAGGAGGGTTCAGGGCAGGAAGATCAACAACCGACCAGATATTCATCATGAAACAGATCCAACAGAATACTTATGAGCAAAATTTGAGCTTACATTTGCTGTTCATAGATTATCGGCAAGCATATGACTCCATTAGCAGGGAAAAGGTGTTCCAAGCAATGAGACAACTGGGGGTCCCGGAAAAGTTGAGGAAGTTGGTGGAGATGACTGTCAGGAGAACAGTAAATAAAGTTATAGTCGATGGAGCAATGTCTGAGGAGTTCATTGTAAAGAAAGGACTGAGACAAGGCGATCCACTGTCAACAGTTTTGTTCAATCTGGTGCAGGAAGTGATTCTGAGGGAGAGTGGCATCAATACCAAGGGGTTAATATATGGTACCAGATACCAATGTTTGGCTTATGCCGACGACATTGTACTGATGGCGAGATCCAAGAAAGAAGTAGTAAAGGTTTTCAAGATGTTGGAAAGAAAGGCGAGAGAATATGGCTTAACAATTAACGAGAACAAGACCAAATATATGGTAATGAAAGATAGCACCAGAGGACTCTCCCCTAATTTAGTCATTGATTGTGCAGTAAATAAGAAATATACAATAGAGAAAGTGGAACAAGCTGAATATCTGGGAGTAACACTAACGAGTAAAGGGGATGAAGAAAAGGAAATAGAGAAACGACTAGAGAAAGGAAGCAAAGCTGCAGGAATGTTTTCAAAAATTTTAAGGGCAAAGAATATAACAAGAGCAGCTAAAGTAAGAGTGTACCAATCAATACCTTAGTATTGATTGGTATATATTGATTGGTATATATAGGTAACCGTGGGCCTTAGCCCACGGTTACCTATGCGTGCGAGACATGGACGATGACGAAGAAGGAAGAAACTAAGCTGGAAGTCTGGGAACGAAAAATATTAAGGAGAATTTTTGGAGGAGTTAAAGTTCTGAATGAATTTAGAAGAAGAACAAACAAAGAAATAGAAGAACTGTACAAAAAACCAAACATTGTTCAGGTGGTGAGAGCGCAGCGAGCTAGATGGCTAGGGCACATAGCGAAGATGTCCAGCGGGAGATGGGTTAAAGGAATTCTAATGAGAGGCGAGGGGGGAAGGAGAAGAAGAGGGCGACCGAGGAAGAAATGGCTGGATGAGGTGCTAAATGATTTGAGGAAAGTAGGAGTGAGGGATTGGAAGACTGATGCTTTGGACAGAAAAAGTTGGAAAAGAAGAGTGAAAGAACTCGAAGCCAAGGGCCACTAGGCCTGTAGAGCTGAATATTATTATTATTATATCTCGAAATAGTGGCGTTTTTCTAAATATATCAAAATCCAATCTACATTTATTATTTATTATTGATTAAATCATTCAAAAATGACAACATATTTTTTTCGATTTCGATTTCGTTCAGTTTTCGATTTCGTACGTAAATACTATGGTTTGGAATTTTTGATTTAAGTTCTTAACAAATTCTTCTAGATTTTAATTTTTTATCTTACCATACCCTCGAAGAGTAACTGAATTCATTCTTGGCCTCAATTTCAACTTTGCTCATATATTGTTGTCCTTCCATCAACTTTTATTAAATCAAAAAGTCTTTTTGATAATGAGTCATAAAATTGTTTATTGTGGAATTTCAATGAAACCTGATTAGCACTTTTCAATACTTTGCATATTTATAAATTGTCTTGATTCAAATTTAATATCAGCTCAATTAAATTGTAATTGAATCTTTGGTCATTCCTAACTCTTGTTTATACTTTGTTTCCTCGGAAATTCTTCTTGCAGTATTACAAGAATTTGATACAATTCTCAGAATGAGTCCTTTTATCTTTTTGACACAGTAGTTAGCCTCCCAACAATGAGCCCCGTATGTGCCTTCGAACGGATTCAACTTGGTAACCGATGAGAAACTTTGATTTAATCGGCGTCCTATGTCCCTAACCTGAACTATCTAACCAAACCATCATCATCATGATCTATATTCGTTTACCGGCCATTGTCAGTGACTAGTTAAGGTTTTTTAATCGCCTGTTTATCCACTCCCCTCTTTCCCTCAAGTCCTGCAAGTTCTTGGGATCCTCTCAGTCTAGTCCCACTTCTCTAAGATACTTGTCAATCTCATCGTTCCATTTCTTTTGTGGTCTACCCCTCGTGTTCCTTTCAGTTTCTCCCATTTTCTACACTCTCTTGGTCAGTCTCGTGCAAGGCAATTTAACCAAACCATCCGCAACGAATTAATCGTCTTTCTTCTTCTGAAAAATATTTATCTTTTCAATAATGTGACTTTGCGATGTGATATTATATAGTTGCGAATGTTTCTGGGCAAAAGTTCAAAATCTGCCACTGAATCACCTCTTCGTCACACCAGTTTGAGGCTGAGTAAGGCCGGATGCTTTCTGGAGAGGTATTCTACGGTGGCGAGTAGACTCCTTGAGAGACTAACAGTTTAGCATAAAACCAAGGGTTGATTGCCCGATGGGGATGCTGACTGGGTTATCGGCAGCCAATAACCATGCTTCGGAACCCACGTTAAGCTGTACATCCTGTCACTAATTAACGCCTAGTATGTTGACGCCTCTCTAATTTAAATAAACTAACTCGTAATTTCTCTTCGCGATAAACATCGTCTATGCTATCAATAAATTCCATACATATCAACATTATATTTGATTATAATATTTTACAATTCGTCGGAATTCTGAAGAATTTATAAAACGTAAAATTGTGTAATTGTACGAAACGTGCAAGTTAATCAAGTTAAGAAAAGCAAGTCATTATTCGCATTCGTCACCACTTCCAAAGTATCGGTTAAATATAGAGTTTAAAGTTTATCTCGAAATGAAACAAGAGTAACTTCTAGTTGGAATTGAGTGGGCGAGCATGTAAAGTACGTGACTAAGAAACTCGAAGCCGTTTAACTTAACACAAATTAAGAGAAATTGACGCTTGGCACGTACGGCGGTTACTTTGAAACAGTCTGGATAACTTAAATGAATTGCTTGTCTGATCTTTTTTTGTTTCCTTTAACGACATTTTCAGTACTTTTAGCGGCTATTCTAAATATATAGTCTTTATTCAAAATTTATATCTTAAAATTCTACATTATAAAATATAAGTTTCTTTTTATTACTTTTGACATAATTTTGAGATTATGTGGCTAATACATATGATGGACTGTGACTGAAAAATATCTATATATATATATATATATATATATATATATATATATATATATATATATATATATGTATATATATATATATATATATATATATATATATATATATATATATATATATATATACATTCAATATACGGACTATGAAAATGAAGGCGGCCCGATTTCAAGAAGTGTTAATCTAACTTGACAACATACATTGGGATATTATTGGGCTCTGTAAAACACGAAGAAAGGACGAAGAGCTAATTAAACAGAAACCAACTGGACACTTACTCTACACCCGAGGTACGGAGTGTGTGACGGAATTTGATTCCTCATCAATCGAAAGCTAAAGGACAGTGTAGTAAAATTTGAAAGGACATCTGACCGACTAGTCCAATGCGTCATTCAGCTGAATAAAAAGTTTAGGCTTCAAATCGTCTAAGCTTATACACCAACTATAAGCCATAGGGATGAGGAAATTGAGGAATTTTAAGATGATCTGGTCCAGATTTCATACAAGGAGAAATGTAGGTACAAAATCCCGATGGGTGATTTTAATGCCAGAATTGGAACAACAAGAACTGGCGAAAATGTAAGTGGCCTATATCGAACTGGTGAGCGAGACAATAGATGTGACAGATTGGGTGATTTTGCTGAAAGACAGGAATTATGAATTCGTTCTATAAGAAAAATACCAGCAGAAAATTGATATGGAAAAGTCCATCTGGATTCATAAGTGAAATTGATTACACCATGACCGACGATAAAACTATATTTAGCAACTGTACTGTTCTTAACAATTTTAATTTTGGAAGTGACCACCGAATGGTACGAGCAAAAGTCAGGATTAACTGTCCAAGAGAGCTCGAAAGAATGGCAAGGTCAAGGAAGGGCAAATGGGGTTGTGGGAAATTGCTGGACAGGGGCAACGATTTTGAGATTGCTTTGTCGAACCGCTTTGCTGTGTTACAATATCCGGAGGAGATGGAAAAATCAGCTCAATATGAAGAAATCACCACCAATGTGTTCGGCTGCTTCAATAGCACCAGAAGAAAAATGTCTCAATCAGACAATAATGATACCATTGATTTAATGAAGAAATGACGGACAATGAGAAATGCAGGGAGTCTCTTTGGCAGGCTCGAGTACGCTAGTAATGACCTCAAACCGACGGATGTCCATTGCTTAATGCTGAATAAGCTATAAGTTTATATTTAAATGTCCATTGCTTAACGCTGAATAAGCTATAAGTGTATATTTAAGGAGAATCTGTATTGTAGAGGTAATCAATATTGTAGTGTCAAAGGTCGCGCTGTTCACGATATTGTTCATTAGTTTAAGTGTCCTTATAATAAAATAAAGTTTTTAAAAACGAAGTTTGTCGGTTTTCGTATTTAACTCGCTGAGCTCTGCAAAACTATAAGAAAACGTATCACAGAAGACACGCACCGGTTTACCATGTAGCTAGTGCAAAAAATCCTTTAAGAATACAAACGAATTAATAAGACTAAACAAAAGCTGAGAGACAAAAAACCGAAAATGTATGCTTTAATGCGTGAAGATGGTATAATGTGCAGGACGCTTACGCAAATGTTAGAGGTTGTCAGAAAATTTTATTCGCAGTTATATGAAGATCCGAACCAATCAGAGACAACAATACCCACAGAAGAACAAATGCCAGAAATCCTAGAGGAGGAAGTAACAAATGCTATAGAATCGATGAAAAACGGCAAGGCTCCAGGAAAAGACAGTGTAACTGTCGAAATGCTAAAAGCTGGTGGCCAGACGTTACATAAAACACTGGCAAAATTATATTCAAAATGCACCGAAGAACAAAAAAGCCCTGACTTATGGAAAAATGCAGAAGTGATCCTTTTACATAAAAAAAAGGCACAGAAAGATTTAAAGGATTACCATCTAATAAGCCTCCTATCAGTAATGTACAAAGTTTTCACTAAGATAATATCTAAAAGAATATTAAGAAAACTGAATTACGCACAACCAAGAGAACAAGCAGGATGCAGAAGTGGATTCAGTACAATGGATCACATCCAGGTTGTACAGCAGGCCATAGAAAGGCACAACGAATACACCATGCCATTATGCTAAGTTTTTATCGGCAACGAAAAAGCATTTGACTTCATCTCAAAGCATGCCATAATGGATCCACTACTTGCTTAGCATTGCATATGTAAACCTATTAGTATCGGTAACTAGATTGGAAACAGGATGGTTTAAAGATCAACGGTGCAAACTTAAACCATCTTAGATTTGCAGATATCGTTCTCCTTTTACAAGGCCCAGAGGAGCTGCAAAAGCGCATACAAGAGCTGTAAAGGGCTGGCGAATCATTTGGCTTAGAAATAAACTTGAAAAAGAGTCAGATTATGTTCAATAAATTCGTTAAAGACAGAAAAATTTAAGTTTTAGGAAGCGATTTGGAGATTGTGGACCACTTTATATATATCTTGGACAGATGATTTCGATGGAGGGGATACCACCCGGGAGGTAGAACGACGTGCTAAATGTAGCTGGCAGGCGTTTGGTAGGATCAGCATGGTGTTAAGAGCACACTTTACCTGAAAAGAAAAGTCTTCGATCAGTGCGTCCTACCCGTTATGACATATGGAAGTGAAACCTGGACACTCACATCTCATCCAGTTGAAAAACTTCGGGTAGCACAGAGGAGAATGGAAAGATGTATGCTTGGCATTACAAGATGAGACAGAAAGATCTGCGCATGGATCAGGGGACAAACGAAAGTGTGTGACATCATTAGAAGAGTAAAGAAATTGAAATGGAGATGGGCAGGCCCTTTGGTGAGGCGATGGAACGACGGACGGATTTAGTTATATATATTAGAGAACCTTTTTTGCTTCAATTGGAATACTAGAAAATGCGATTTCACCAAAAGGTCGTGAAAACCTAAGTAATTTCCAGAACAAGAAAGACATTTTTCACTTATAAGAAGGTAATAATGGATGTACAAGGAAAGCATTTGCGTGGATTTAGAATGTATAAATTGACATTTAACACCATAAAGTATAGCTTAATTCATTCTAGGAGTTTCCTGCGGTTAAGATAATGCTATCTTCGCGAAAGGAGATACTTTTTACAGTCGATAACCAGTCCAGGAAGAGCTAAATTAGTGAGCATTTCTTCCTCCTAGTTACAATGGATTGAGAAAAATTAACGGAGAGATATTGCGGTTGAGAATTTAAAAATGTTTTAATAGTTCGTCAACAGTTTGAACATTTAGTAAATTGAGGTATAGGTAACACTTTAACAATTTAAATCACTTCTTTTTGATAAACTGGTTAGAGCTAGTTCCCTGATAAGTAACTCATGATTAACAACACCAAATTTTTTTTTTGGCGCCAGAATAAATAACGTCCACTTAATTGTTTTTTATTGCCCAAGAAAAGAAGTGTATAAAACATATAATACTTTCGATTGAGTGCTTGGTTGGCTCTTGGTGAATCATGGTATGAATGATAATGATTGTTTATAAAGTTTATACATAATTGTCTTTGAGAATGGTGGCGAGGCCGAAACATGTTAGAGAATATCTTGAATATATGGTGAAACCAGTACCAACTGTTTTAATCATTATCATTAAATCATATAAGTTTAAAAGTATCTCTATCAACTCCAAAACTATCTTGCTGGCTAGAAGGTTTGATCTTTAAGATAGTTAGGAGGATTATCGCGGAGTATATATGATTATTTCCTACGAATTTTTGCGTTGCATTAATGTTTCGAAGACTGGTACAAGCGAGTGTAAAAATTGCGTATTAATGCAAAAAGATAATATTCTGATAAACAAACAAGTCTTTTGTATCAATTAATCAACGATTCTTCTTAGCACAATTTAATCTTTGATAGTTAAACTAAATATTTTTATTATATTTTTATATATGCACGGAATTTGCAATAGACGGAATTTTATATTAAAACCTAATTTAGTATTACTGAAAAATGGAACAAATATTTAAAATATTAACTTATTGTCTGATAAAAACTCCACTAATTCTACAAATCTAAAAGCGCACACTTAATAACTCGAACCAAAAACAACTTCGAAGTACACCATTTAAAATGGGTAAGCGAAAAAACTTTACCATCTTAATATTGCTTCTTCAGTATCGAAGTTTGCTACGGTTGGCATTCAAAGCTAAATTATAATAAAACATTAATCAATAACAAAATAGCCTTTAAAGTATTATACATTTGATACGGTTATATCAATTTATTATCTCGCCATTAGTCTTGGTTTTGGTTATTTTGGCTTCATAGTTTTTCTCCCCCTTTTATATAATATACGGAAGATTAGCAAAATAATTTCCTACTAGTTCAATAGTACACAATTTAAATTTGGATTATGTCTAATAAAAAATAATGTAATCGCTAGTTCATATCAATAATATATGTATAATATTGGCCTAAAAAAGTGAAAAATGGCGATCTTTTCGATGATACGAAACTTGGAAAACGTACTGATTTTGACAAAGATTGGCTGATTTTGAAGCTGATTAGAAACAAACTATCCTGAGATTAGCCATATGCCACACTTCATGGTCTACAATATAATGATATTTAAAATAAATAAGCAAAGTGCAAAGAGAAGAATCATCAATGATCGGTTCTATATGCAGCTAGTGTAAAAAATACTAGAAGAAAACAGGGGAATAAACAAAGCTAAACACAAGTTGAGAAATAAAAGGACACAAAAGTTTGCCTTAATGCGGGAGGATGGCACACTGTGTAGGGAGCGTACGAAAATGTTAGAGGTTATCAGAAGATTTTATTCAATGAAATAAGAACATTTTAACCAGTCAAAGACAGCAATGCCAACGAAAGAGCAAATGCCAAATATCCTGTTGGATAAAGTGATAAATGCCATAGAAGCGATGAAGAATGAAAAGCTTCTAAATGCTTCAAAATGCTTCAAAAATTAAAAAATACGCAGCCTATGGAAAATACTGAAGTGGTTATTCTTCATAAGAAAGGAGCATAGGAAGGTTTAAAAAACTACCACTCAATATGTCTCCTGTCAGTAGAGGAACACTGAATGATGCACAAATAAGAGAGCAGGTGGGATTTAGAAGTGCATTAAGTACAATGGATCATATCCAGGTTGTCCAACAGACCATAGAAAGGGCCAATGAATACACCTTGCCACTGTGATTAGCTTTTATTGAATATGAAAATACATTTGACTCAATATCAAAGCAAGGCATAATGAATGCATAGCTTAACCAAGGGATAGACAGAGCCTATGTAAACCTACTGTGATCCATGTACGATGAAGCTACAGCGACAGTTCGCATCGATGATCTTAAAGTTGAAATCAATATAGAAAGGGCTGTCCGGCAGAGACTGAATATCGTCTGTTCTTTTCTCAGCCTGTCTTGAAGATATATTCCGTAATCTGAATTGGGAACAGGATGGTATAAAAACCAAGTGTATATCTAAACAATCTATCTATCGTCGTATATCGTCGTATACATTCGTCTATCATATCGTAATCGTAATCTATCTATCGTATATCTATACATTCGTAGATGATATCGTTCTCCTCTCACTCGACCCAGATGAGCTACAAAAATACACAGAAGAGCTGCAAAGGGCGGGAGCACCATTTGGCTTGAAAATAAACCTAAAAAAGAATTTGCTGGCAACAGAAGAATTTCTATTTTATGAAGCGATTTAGAGATTGTGGGCCTCTGAGATGCTCAGCATTTGTCGTCGAAACACCGTCGAGTAAACGCTTCGAAAATGATGGATGAGATTCCATCGAAACGTCAGCGAAACCGTCCACCAGTGGACATTCAGCTAACACGGGATACCAGAGAATCTATCATTACATTTCACACCCATGAAAACATCCGCGTCTCCGTCGGTTGTGCCTTCCACATGAGATTGTGGAACCCATCGGTCGGGAGTGTATAACTCCTGACTACTATTGTTTCATCAAAGAAGTAAAAAAACTCCATGTATAAGCCATCCGACGAGAAGTCGGCGAAAATATGAGTTGTTTGATTGTGGAGAGGGACTCCCTATTCTTGGCCAGAGAGCATATGTCGGTACCCTGATGAGTCTAACCACCAACAGATGAAACATATGCCCTTCAATGTAAGGGATGGGTGGGGCTTCCTCGCGGTCAAGCAACTAACCAATGCTCATAAATATATATATATATATATATATATATATATATATATATATATATATATATATATATATATATATATATATATAATATATATATATATATTATATATATATATATATATATTATATATATATATATATATATATATATATATATATATATATATATATATATATATATATATATATATATATATATATATATATATATATATATATATATATATATATATATATATATATATATATATATATATATATATATATATATATATATATATATATATATATATATATATATATATGAGCAGTAATTCTGGGCTAGGATTCTGAATTCTCAACAAGAGATTGTGGCAGTTGGGTGTCTGATGACACCCAACACTGTTGTCTCATTGGACGCAGTCCAAAGAATTTTAACACTGCATATATGCGCCATCCGACGGGAAGTCGGCGAAAACTATGTATTGTTGACTGTGGATCGGTTCTTCCTATTCTTGACGAGAGAGCACATGTCTCTTAGCATGTTCTCCATGTTCTCTTAGCAATGAAAATTAGCTCTAGATAAAAAAAACTAGTCATTTTACATATCGAGGGGAAGTTCAAAACCAATGTCCGTTATATTTTATGTTTCACCTCCTTACCTTCAGTCACCTTTACCTGAAAATTTTAAATGGCAACCCCTATCTTGTACACATATTTTAATTAAACTGCGTTTACAAAACTTAAATCGGTTGATCCGTTTTTGTAATAGAGGGAAAAATAAATTTTAATATTTTAATATTTTTTTCGCACACCATTTTTCTTTTCCTATTATAAAAACTAAGGCAAGATACTTTTTATTTTAACTTGTTGCTCATTTGTGTTTTAACGCACACTTTATTCCTCATTGCAGATAAAATTAAAAACATTTTTATCAGAAATGCCGATTTCGAACTGTTTGTTAAGTGGTGT
Source organism: Cosmopolites sordidus (assembly GCA_031761425.1). Classification (NCBI taxonomy): domain Eukaryota; kingdom Metazoa; phylum Arthropoda; class Insecta; order Coleoptera; family Curculionidae; genus Cosmopolites; species Cosmopolites sordidus. Next base: position 330,867 of record JARFXV010001503.1, on the reverse strand, counting down.
CAGATGCAGTGACAGTGCCAGAATTTATCGATGTATACTTTACAAGAGAAAATTAAAATTATTTTTATTTATGGTGCTAAAGATAGGTGTCCTCGAAAAAATATAGGAATCAATAAGTAATAAAAGTTGTTCAAAAATTTTAAGAGAGTGGGTCCGTGTGTAACAAAGTGAATAAGCAACCGACAGTTCTTAATGAACCCACAGATTGAAATTTTGGGCCATTTCTCGGTCAACCACATTTTGCCAACCAGTTCAATTCCAAAAGTCGCTAAGTTAACAAATATTTCTATTGGTTCCATACATTTTAAAACAAAATTAGTTCTTTCCTTACAAATTTAGTATTCTTCAGTATCTCAGCAAAGATGATTATGACAGCAGGATTCAGTTGAAAAATTCAGTGAAATAATGGCTAGGAGAATCCAAAATGATCCGAATTTAATAAATACTATTTGTTTTAGTAATGAAGCAACATTTTGCTTTAATGGCTTTGAAAATAAACATAATTATAAATACTGAGATAATAACAATCCACATGTGTTTCGAGAGGGTTATACTCAGTTTCCCCAAAAGATTAACGTTTGGGTTGGAATTCTGAAGAATCAAATAATGAGTCCGATTTTTATTGAAGAAAATTTAACCGGTAAATTGTATTTAAATTTATCGGAAAACGAAATCGATCCACTTATAATACAGTCCTTAGAAAACCAAATCGATGAAGAAGAAAACCCACTGTTTGATGAAAAAAAAAGTATACCATCAACTTGGTTGCGCACCACCACATTACGCATTACATGTTCGACAACGGCTGGAGTAAAGGTTTCGTAACAAATGTATTGGCAGAAGAGGAACTGTGGAATTGCCGACGAGATCTTCAGATATAACGACACTGGATTTCTTTCTTTGGGGTTATCTAAAGATGGTTGAATACAAAACTCCGCAGTAGGATATTCAGGATCTAAGAAATAAAATTAACCATACATGCAAGTTATTAACAAGGTCATTTTTCAAAACGTTTGAAAATAATTCGAGAATAGATTATATTATGGTTTAGCTAACAATGGTGGACATTTTGAGCACTTTAGAAAATACATTTTTAAATGTTCTCTACATTATCTCACTCATTTTAGTACATTTATCTCATTAATTTATTTTTGTGTTTTAGTTTTTTTAATGTAGTTATGGTTTTCAAGACTTTTAAAATATGATGTATTACAAGCTAGGAGTTGTTATTTAAAATTTTTTGGTACAGGTGGCTTCAGGTAACGAGGCGAAGCATAAAATATAACGGACATTGGCTTTGAACTTCCTCCTCGATATCTAAATTGATGCGTTTTTTATCTAAAGCTAATTTTAGTTGCTAAATAAATAAGTGTTGCTACTTTTGAAATGAAAACACTATATAGATATTATATTAGTCGTAATCCAAATTTAAATTGTGTGGTATTTAACTAGTAGGAAATTATTTTGCTAAACTTCCATGTGTTATATAAAAGGAGGAGAAAAGCTATCAAGCCAAACACCAAAACCAAGACAAACGGCGCGATAATAAATTGATACAACCGTATCAAATTTACTTTAGAAGGCGGGCTTGTTATTGATTAATGTTTTATTATAATTCAGCTTTGAACGCCAACCGTACCAAACTTCGAAACTGAAGAAGCAATATTGAGATGGTAAAGTTTTTTTCGTTTACCCATTTTAAATGGTGTATTTCAAAATTGTTTTTGGTTCGAGCTATTAAAGTGTGCGCCTTTAAGATTTGTGGAATTAGTGGAGTTTTTATCAAACAATAAGTTAATATTTTTAATATTTTTTTGATTTTTCAGTAATATTAATATAAAATAATTAATATAAAATTTTTTATATATAATTAATATAAAATAATTAATATAAAGTTTTAATATAAAATTTCTATAAATATATAAAATAATATAAAATGTATTGAAAATTCGCTGCATTTTGTTTTAAAAACTTTCAAAGATTAATACAATTTGATCAAATAGTCTAAGCATAATTCTTTTTTTTTATATGTTGCTGGAATATTTTTTTATTTGGATTAAGAATAATCGTTAATTAATAATTTTAATTAAATTTTTGTTAATTAATTTAATTAATTTTTGTTAAATAACAAAAGACTTTATTGTTTTTCAGAATATTTTCTTTTTGCATTAATACAAAATTTTTGCACTCGCTTGTACCAGGCTTCTAAATATTTATGCAACGTAAAAATTCGTTGTTAATGATCATGTATACTTCGCAATAATCTTCCTAACTATATTAAAAATCAAACTGCTAGTCAGCAACATAGATTTGGTATTGATAGATTAACAATCGACAATAGATCATTTCAAACTTATATGTTTTGTCCACTTTTTTTTGTTGCAAGAAGTGTTTTAAATTGTTTAAGAGTTACCTATCCCTCAATTTACTAAATGTTCAAAATGGTGACGAACTATCTGTCAAAACATCTTTAAATTCTCAACCGTAATATATCTCCTTTATTCTTTCTAATTGTTGTCAATACTTTTCTATTGTAACTAGGCTTAGGAAATGCTCACTAATTTAGCTCTTCCTGGTGTGGTGATCGATTGTAAAAAGTATCTCCGTCCGCGGCGATAACATCCTCACTTAAAAACCAAAAATTGCCCTAAAAACTTCAGAAAACTCCCAGAATTGATTAAGGCACGCTTTACGGTATTAAATATCAAATTATAATGTTCAGCTCCACAGGCTTAGTGACCCTTGGCGTCGAGTTCTTTCACTCTTCTTTTCTATTTTTTTTCGGCCCAAAGCCTCATTCTTCCAATCCCTGACTCCAATATTCTTCAAATCTTTCCTCACTTCATGCCACCATTTCTTCCTCGGTCGCCCTTTCCTTCTCTTTCCCTCTACAGCTTTTATCAGTATTCTTTAACTCACCTCTTGCCGGGCATCCTCGCTATGTGCCCAGCCATTTAGCTCTCTGCGCTCTCGCCACCTAAACAATGTTTGTTTTTTGTACAGTTCTTCTCTTGCTCTATTTGTTCTTAGAAGTAGAATTCGTTCTGAAAAATCCTCCTTAATACTTTACGTTCCCAAACTTCCAGCTTACTTTCTTTCTTCATAGCTAGCCGTGGGCCGTAGTATTGTTTGATATACTCTTAGTTTTGCTGCTCTTGTTATATTCTTTACTCTTAAAATCTTTGAAAACGTTCCTGCGGCTTTCCTTTCTTTCGGCAATCGTTTACTCTATTTCTTTCTCTTCAACCCTTTTACATGTTAGTGTTACTCCTTGATATTTAGTTTGTAGAACTTTCTCTATAGTATATTTCTTATTTTCTGGGCAATTAATGACTAATTAGGGGACAATTCTCTGGTACCATTTTTTATTAACATACATTTGGTCTTGTTTTCGTTAATCATAAGGCCATATTATCTTGCCTTTCTTTTCAACATCTTGAATAACCTTACTATTTCTTTTTTGGACCTTGCCATCAATACAATGTCGTCGGCATAGGTTAAGTACGATATATTAACATCTTGACATTGATGCCACTCTTCCTCAGAATCACTTCCTGCACTAGATTGAACAGAAATGTGGACAGTGGATCGCCTTGAAAAATGACAAATTATACAGTGTAAATCCACTCAAATGCTTTCGTTATCTGCAATTTGGATAATAAGATGATATTGCCATGTTATATATCTCTATGTGGCAAGGTTTGGGACTGGGAAGTATAATGTTTCTCTTCTTCCTATATGACTTAATTGTTCAGGAGGCCAATCTCCTTGCAGACGTGTCAAATTTAAAGAGGAGTTTTTGAAAAATCTCTACATTCGTCATTACTACATTGAAATCCTTTTTTACGTATGCTACCAAGTCTAAAGCTTCGATTAGAACAGTTCCCTAGTGCAACTTCCCCAGTCAATTGCCCGTCCAATCTTTAGGTTGTTCAAAGCAGCCCCTGCTTCGACCTTATTCAAAACTTGTCCCCTTACCCCTTCTGTTTCTTGTTCCTATTAAATAAATGGATTCAGAAACAATTATATTAGATTACTTAATTAGATTACAAAATTATTCGTAATTATATAACTTCGCATATTATATCGGTATATAAATATATCATGTTTTCTTTATAATTAGAGCAAATTTCTAATTACACATGCCTATAAGAAAAAATTTTTTTTAGTGTTTAGGATTTTAGAACATATTTTATCTATATTTGGAGCGCAAAATCTAAATATGAAATCAGTTTTTATCTATCTGCACTACTTTTTTAGATACATCTAGTTATGTATCAATGTTTTTTTTAATTTAATATATTCAAGAATGGGTGTTCGAAAATTATTATACAATGACTGGTTCCTGTATATTTGCCCTATTGTCACTAGATTGCTAAACATTGCCTTTCCGGTAACTGAAGTGACCTTCAACGCTTGAACTAGAATTGAGGTTAGTCTGTGAGTTCTCGCCATGCAGTGTATATCGAAGTTGTCCTGTTAGCGCTTGGTAATCAGGATTAAACCTGGGCACCTCATCTGGTCCATAAAACTTGTACAGAACATTTACGACAGTTGACTACCAGGAAAAAAAAAGTCCAAAATTCGGCGTACCGATGGTTTGAAGAGAACCCAAAAACCACTTCCATGACTGTTATTTCTGATAGTGTAACATATATTTCATTAAAATGTTATATTTCAGAAATTTGAGTTCCTAGGCAAAAATGAATGCCATGTTTGAATTCAGAGCATCAAATTCGTATGAAATCAGCTCGGTACTAAAACAACTGTTGGCCTGTGTTAGTATTAATGACTTCATTTTTATTAAGATTTAATTAATTCGTAATTAATTAATATTACGTTATAAATTACCTGTAACTTTAATTCATATATTTTATTTCTTTCAGTTGTGGATTGTCAAGTAACATCATGGGGCCCATGGTCAGACTGCGATGCAGATTGTGGTCCAGGAACCATGTCTAGATCGAGATCAGTCAAAATCCAACCTCAAAATGGAGGCAGACATTGTCCCAGCCTTGAACAAAGAAGAGGTTGTCAAGTTTCCACCTGCTATCACCATTCTGACCCAGCAATTAAAGGTATGTAGAACTTAAATTTGTTAAGAAATATTTCTTGTCATAAATTTGTAATGATATATCATCATTATTTTCACGATATCAATTATATAATAGTGCCATTGTGGAATTCATTCTCAAAAATAAGCAAATATACATTTAACAATTTCCTCGGTTTTAAATGATTTTACGCTATTATGAGGACCATTGACTGTTTTCCCGTAAAAAATCTGACTATTTATGAAATTAAATAAGCTATGTGAAAGAAAGCACTTTGTATTAAATCACTCTACTTAATAGAATAATATTTGGCGTATTTTCAAGCATCTTGATGATGTAGTTGTTACTACGAAACGGCCGTCACCCCAAATTTTATTCTATTAAATATACTGATCTAAAACAAAGTTGTAGTGTTTTCTTTCACATAGTTAATTAATAATTAAACCTCGTGGGGGGTTTAACACACCTAGTGGATTTAAGAGAGGTCAAATAATTGAGAAGGGACCAACGGGTCAGCTAGAGACCCCCAAAAATATAAAAAGTGTCCATCTTAGGGTCGTAATCTTATTAGATACTAGTAGGAGCCTTCGGGCTAACTAAAAAATCTGGCTGAAGAAGTCGAAGTCGAAGTTGAGAAGGGAAGGCCGGATTGTTATTTTGTGAAACTGCCTGTAACTTTGGAAGGGTCTATATGCCATATTCAGGTATTGTCGAGCAAATACAGAATTATGTGGAGACGCGGGCATCATAATTCGAAATACCGTTTTATCATCAAAAAGTAGTTGAGGACAAATGGTTTAGAGAGCATGGAAAGCCAGTTGGAATGCTTACTGAATACTGTAGAATAAGCTCCATTTTTTTTGTATCGACGCCATTTTGTATTACCTTTAAACATCGACATCAGCGTTTGGAGTGCTTTTGCTTTTGCTTTGGGTGCAGCACTGAATTGAGTGATTTTACTGATTATCATGTATTAGAAGACATAATTGTACATAAAGCTAGGAACATTAAACTCGTTATGAAAACGCATCAGATTTTGGCATGCCGCCCTTTACAAAGGAAAATCCAACATTGTTATCAGATCGAACATTACGCCACCAATCTCAATACTTTACTTACTCACTACGTATAAAATCCCATTTGGCCAGCAAGACAATACACCCTCATATAGCACGGATATCCTTACATATCTTAGATGCATTCGGAATCTATGTTTTGTCTTAGCCATCAAGTTATCCGATCATTCCTCGACTGGAAGTCAATATCACGAAGTATTAACAGTCTGCGATCAAAAATTCCAAGATCAAATACATTATTTCATTCGATCATTATCTAAGCAAGTCTATGAGGAATTACGGATTTACGTGAACCAAGAAATTATTAATCATTGTTGGTTAATCAACTAGTTAAATTTTCTGAAATTTTGATCATTTATTCAAATAATTAGGCGGTCTTAGTCTTTTTGTAGAAATATATCTCAGGCGCTCTGTTTACATTCTTCAAGTTCGATTAAAGTGGCTAGAGGTCGGGGTCAACGCTCAACAGGTCGATCGATGATATTCCATAGATATTCATTCGGTGATAAATCAGGAGATCTCGATAACAAAGTCAGTGTCACTTTCCCATTATATTTTCAAAACTGTAATGAACGAAAGTGACAGTGAGTGAAAACTTGATTGTGATTTTACTTAATCGGTACTCTTCACCTTCCTTCTTGGGTCCATTTCTATCTTTTGGTTTATTATATGTATCGCGTCAATAGTAAACAGTCCACTTCTGAACCCTTGTTGGTAATCTCTTATATTTTCTTCTACTATTTTCTTTATATGGTCATTTGTTAGTGTGGTTCATTATTTAGTATTATTTATGACATTTATTCCATTCCCCTGGTATCATTTCCTTTTGCCATATTTGTATAATTAATCTGCTCTTTACTTGATCAACTCATTAAATATTTCATCTGATCCTGGGGTGTTATTTGCTTTAAGTTTGTTATTACTTCCTTATATTCTTGATATAATGAAGGTGTACCCGCTTCGGTTACACAGTTCGGTTACACATATGCAGTTTGTTTACTTGTGGAATCTTCTTCCGTTGTTTTTATTCTGGTTAGTAGTTCTTTGATAGTACCCTTCCTATGATTCTTATTCAATGTTTGGCGATATTTGATTGTTCGTGATTTCTTTCTTCACCAGGTTAAGTAGGTTCATGTTGTCTCTGTTATTGTGTTATATTTCCTCCATTGTTTTGCTGATCCATTTTTCTTTTATGAGTTTTAAGGTTTTTGTACATTCGGATTTTTTTATATTTTCTTTGATCTTCTGTTTCTCCCGTTCTGATCAATGCACTTCTAGCTTCTCCTTTCGGTTTCACCATCTTTTTACAGTCATCGTCAAACCATTCTATGAGTGGATCCTGGGGTTTTATTTTCTTTAAGTTTTTTAATACTTTCTTGTATTCTTGATATAATGGAAGGCACCCCTCTTCGGTTTCGCAGTGTTTATATATACTTTGTTTACTAGTGTTTTTTTCCGTTGTTTCCATTGTGGTTAGTAGTTTTTCTTCTCTTTCTCAATGTTTGGCGATATTTGCTTGTTCGTGGTTTATTTCTTTACCAGGTTAAGTATCTTCCTGTTGTCTTTGTTATTGTGTTCTATTTCCTCCATTATACGGCTGATACATTTTTCTTTTTTGAGTTTTAAGGTTTTTGTACATTCGATTTTTCTTTTTGTATTCTTTGATCTTCTGCTTGTCCCGTTCTGATCAACGTCTTTCTAGATTCTCCTTTCTTTTTCACTATTTCTTCACAGTCCTCGTTAAACTATTCGCTGAATTTCTTGTTTCTTTTACACCCCAGTATCTCATGTGTGATCGTTACTACTCTATCTTTTATTATGGTCTCCTGTTCCTGCTCTACGTTCTTATTATGGTCTCCTGTTCCTGCTCTATGTTCTGAGTTTGGGCTTTTCTCTTCAGTATTATTCCAGTTGTTTCTTTAAATTGTCCCTTCTTGTTTCCTTGTTGCAGGCTGTCAATATTACAATTTCTTTTCACATTGCATGTCATTCTGTTTCTCATTTTCAGTTTTAGTTTGGCTATGATCAGATAATGATTAGAATCAAGATATTCGCACCGTAAGACCTTGCATCTTGAATAATTTTTTCTCTCGTCTTACTCACTATTAAGTGATCTATCTGGTTTCTCGATACCGTACCTGATATTCTCCATGTTATTTTGTGTTCCAGTTTATATTGGAATTTTACACTCATGCTGGTCATGTTCATTGCTTCTGCGAGATTACCGAGTCTCGCGCCGTTATCTGTGGCTTCTTCATGTGCGGTGTGTTTTCACGTCACCTTTCACGTTCACGTTCTCACGGTCACCTCTCTGTGACAATCCTCCTTCTCCAATTTTACGTTAAAGTCGCCTGTGGTTATTAATGTATCATATCTCTGTATTGAATGGATGGTCCATTCCAGTGTGTCGTAGAATATTTGGTTTTCTTCTTCGTTGGTGATAAATACATTGCACATTTTTACTTTGCAACATTTTTTTTTGTAATCGCAGACATTAACACAAACGTAAACAAACAAAAAATGTATTAGTTTTTGTTTTCAAGATACGCTATACAAAAAAATCTATTAGTTTTTGTATTCAAGATACTCTGTACACTGAACTCTTTCCACTTTTACTGAAATATGTATACCGGGTGTTGCAATGGTACTCATAGTTGCCCTAAAAATAACATTTACTCAGATCCTTAGTGTAATTATTCTGTTTCTGAATAACCCAATGAATAGTAGTAAACATTTTTTAGTAACCAACATCTTAAATATAGTTTTTATCCTTTAATTCAACCATTCATTCAAATTATTTTACAAAACAGATTTGTACTTGCAATTAATGCAATAAATAAATACTCAACTAAATTTATAAAACTTCTGAACTTTTCTCAAAAAAGTTTATTCGTTAAAGAAAATTGATTTAGGGATTTAGTAGTAAGTTTTGCTCTTTTTTTGCTGTAGTTTAATATCGGCGTTCCTTAGAAAGTTTTCAAATCGAGTTTTAATTTCCAGTTTGATTAAGTTAAGGATTTTACGATTGAAGTCAAGTTAGTAATTTTCTTCTTGTCGTTACAAGTCGTTCACAATTTGCATGAATAAATCGCTGGAAATAGATTTATGACATTTATTTGAAATGCTGTTTTTTTCTTCAATTTGAGTTTTTTATAGGGTACATACAATGACCGATTTAATTTAATGTTTTAGATTACTGTAGGGTACAAGAATCTGTTTTAACGATGAACATTTCACTTTTAAAATAAAACTTTTTAAAAATACCTGTTTCTAGTAGCGCCGTCTTTTGAGGGGGGTAAGCGTTGGAAAGGTGCATCCTTTAAACATTTCAACTACATCATTGTTACTGGTGATAAGACGTGGTGTTTTCAATATGATCCAGAAACCAAGCGTCAAAGTGCCGAAGGAAGCACCCAAGCGAGCTAAATCCGAAGAAAAGCCACCTCGAGAAGTAAAAAAAAAGAATGTTGATTAGTTTCTACTATTCGGAGCGAATTGTGCATAAGGCGTTTTTTTCACCTAGTCAAACGATCAATGCTATGTTTTAGTTTAGTGTAATGATGCGTCTGTTGTTGCGTATTTATCGAGTGCAGCTATAATACCATCAACAAGGCAGCTGGCGCTTTCTGTAAGATAATGTGCCGTCCCATCTCTTGACGTTCATTACTGTTTTTTTTTACAAAAAATGATATTTTAACCACCAATCATTCACCATGCGACTTCTACTTCTTCGAGAAACTGCATTTGCCGATGAAAAGACAGCATTATTCTGACATTGTGAAGCTATTCAAAAGACATCGACCGCAATCCTGAAGGACGTATCTTTGGCCGAGCTCAAAAATTCATTCGTCAACCTAATTGGCCGTGTAAAACATTGTACTGACGCGTAAAGAGACTATTTTGAATAAAAATAATGATTTTTGCTGAAAAATTAAATATTTGTGTTTTTTTTAAAGTCCGGTTTTCCGTCAGACGCATCTCAGTAGACTTAGCTGATCGTGGAATTCGGTTAACCTGGGGATTTTCATTATGTTGATGAAAAATTAGATCTTCGCCTGCCATATAGTTAAGGCAGGCAAAAACATGCAGCTACACTATTTTTGAAAGATAATACGGCACTGTCATGTAACCTTTACCAAAGGACTATTTCCATAAGCAATAACACCTTGAAAAATAACGTTTATTATACAGTGTATTGCATTCACTAAATGAAATCGGAATTCATCATTGAATATAACTAGATGCCATTCTATTCTCCAATATTGTCGTTTTCTACATCACTGTTATAATTGTCATTAAAACTCAACATTAAAGGTAGTACAAAATAGAGCCGATATTGTTACAGTCTAAATGATATTATACGATGGTAAACCAATTCTTCTATTGGAACCTTTGGTGTGAAACACTAAACTTGAAGAAATTTACCACTAAACACCAAATCACTTTTTTTTAACTTCTCGACGCACGTAAGATTAAATCATCTCCTGATGATGCTAACATGGTTAGCGAAACGTGCGTCGAGAAATTCAGAAAAAGTGATTTCGTGTTTAGTGGTAAATCTCTTCAAGTTTAGTGATGGTAAACCACTGGAACATGTTTCAATTCAGCAAGTGTTTCAATTCCTCTATTGGAATCTTTGGTGTGAAACATTAAACTCCAAGAGATTTACCAGTAAACACCAAATCCCAATTTTATACTTCTCGATACACGTTTTGCTAACCATGTTAACATCATCAGGAGATGTGTCAATCTGATTGAATCATTTGGATTGAATCATCTCCTGATGATCCGAAATGTGTGTCGAGAAATTTAAAAAAGTAGTTTGGTGTTTAGTGGTAAATCTCTTCGAGTTTGGTATTTGCCAGGTATGTAAATATGAAACCGGAATTTTTGTATAGAAAATTTTATGTTTACACGTTTATTGCACATATATCGCTAGCTATACATTTTTCCCACCTGTCTGACAATTTGTGGATGCCACGCCAAAAAAACTGTTGCTCATTCGAGACAAACCAGTCATCGAGCCATTTTCGTACATTTTCGTAAGAAGAGAAGCGCTGCTGTGCAAGTGCGTGTTCCATCGATGCAAATAAATAGTAATCGGACGGAGCCAAGTTTGGTGAGTAAGCCGCATGCGATAGTATTTCCCAACTAAACGCCTTAATCATTTCCTTGACCAGTTTTGCTGTGTTTGATGGAGCATTATCATTGAAGCATTGGGTTGCCTTTTTTGATATTCTGATAATCGATATCGATAATTTGTTGTCGGCAGCATCCAGTATTAATGGTTTCGCCAGGTTTTAGCAGCTCATAATAGATCACGCCCTTTTGATTTCACCAAAGACAGAGCATTTTCTTCGGTCCATTTGCAGTCGATGTCGATGGTTCGCCTGGAGTTACCCATGATCTTTTACGCTTAGGATTCTCAAAATATATCCACTTTTCATCGCCAGTCACAATTCAATGGAGAAATTACTTTCTTTTGTACCTGGCGAGCAGCATTTCGTAAGAGGTTTTTTGGTTTTCCTGCTGTCTTTCATTTACATTATGTGGAACCCATTTTCTCATCTTCTAGATCTTTTGCATAGCTTTCAAACGTATAGAGACGGCTCCTCGTGTCACATTTAAATAATCCGCGATTTATTGTTGAGTTTGAGCGTCATCCTCATCTAAAAATGTTTTCAATACGCTGTCTTCAAATTTTTTCTGTGGTCTTCCACGTTCTTTGTTTATCTCGTCATAATCGTCACTCTTGAATTTTTTTAAACCACTCAAAGCATTCAGATTTAACAAGAGCATGCTCACCGTAAGTTTCGACAAACATTCGATACGATTCTACAACAGTCAGTTTTCTTTAAATGGTAACAGAAATTCAATGCTGTCCACAAATCGTAGTTTCAACGCTGTTCCAAACTATGCTGTTGTATGAAACTTCTATTGTTGTGAGTTGAAAATCCTTTTAGATGTCAACAAGGAAATGGCGCCATTGATGCGGTTTGGTGGTTTCAAACCGGTTTCATATTTACAGACCTGGTAGAAGTGGGCCTTGTTCTCTTAACCACCCAACAATTACAAAAAATGAGCTGTCAAAAATTAGGCCTTAATGATTAAACATCGGTTGTGCATCATAAAGCGCTTGTTTAAAACCAAAAGTTCCAAAATAAAAATTATCATATATAGTTGGTTAATTTGATCCATTTAATTTTGAATCCCTATAAGGCAGAATATATTCTTTCAATTTATAATTATTGTGCTTAAAATCAATTATCTTTTGCAATAATTTATTTATATATTTTAATAATTCATTTGATTAATTACATTCTCTGTGTTAGCATTATTTCTAATCCTTTGTATCATTCACTTTATTATAAATAATGTTATTTCTATTGGCCTAATTCATCTACAATCCACTAGATTTTAGTTGATTAAATTAAATGCATTTGCAAATAATTACATTGGTTGTTGCTAGCGAATAAACAAACATCAAACAATTTTGTTTGATATATTGGATGCATTCGAATTAACGTTAGTATTTCTATAATTTTCATAATGACATGTTGTGTTGTAAAATTGATGAATTCGTAAGTTAAATGATAAAACGTTAAGTAACATATTATAATTAAATAGTGCGGTAATATGAAGAAATTGGAAAATATTTTGAATCAAGAATTATATAAACTATTGAGAAATATCAGAGTATTTTTTAGAGAAATTAAAAGCGGGGTTATGGATTCCGAAAAATATTTCATTCATTTCTATAATCTTTAGCTAATTAAATGTAATTATATTTTAGTTCTAAAATCCTAGTAAATAATTGCATTGAATATCTAAAGATAGACAATTATTGAATGTTAGAAAAAATTATTGAAGTTAGAAATGTCAGCCAAGGTTGATATTTTAAGTAAATAAATGCCCTCCATTAATAAATAACAATGGCTTGATACTAGGAGGTTGACATCTCCTATAATCCGGGACCTCGGAGGTCGAAATGCAGCCTCACTTGTTGCGGCTATTACTTGGATGCTAAGTTTCTGAGCGGAGACCAGGTTTGAGTACAATATTTCAAAAGACAAGAGTGTAAAATCCAACAAGGAATAGTCATGCCAATTCGAGGCTGGGTAAGTTTCTGACAGCATTATACCTTGGTTACTCGGCAGTAGGTAGGTTTATCAAGAGACTTGACTGAGCACAAAACCAAGAGTAGTGTTGACCTGTTTTAATTGGTAGCTGATGAGCGTGGTTTGGAGTCTACTTTAAGCTGCAAGCTCAGTCGCTAATAGCCTTAGTTGCTTATGCTTCTAATCCAAAAAACAATGGCTTGGTATTTTAAGATTGCAAATGTGATGTGAAAATGGTATATAAATGTGATACAAAAAATGAATAGGTGGATCCACTATAATTCTTATAACACTCTGTATTATTAAACACCACAACACTACCCACTTTACTACTAAATCCCACCACTAAACATCAAATCACACACACACACACATATTTAACTTTTCGACGCGTGTAGATGATGACAATTTTGTTAGCGAGATGCGCGTCGAAAAATTACATAAAGTGAGTCGGTATTTAGTGGTAAATCTCTTCGAGTTCTGTTTTTTACTGATGATGATAGCCACATGAGGTTTACCGCCGACTCTATACCATGTGCTAGTTTTGCCTTTTTCAGCCGGAGAGTTTTTTTTTTTCATTTTCAATGATTATAATAAATATTTTGATTTGTCTCTGATGTCTCTGGTGACCATAATGGTTGTTTTCAAACGTGTATACTTATCGGCTTCTGTTAAAAAGGAAAATTGATATCAACACATATTATTTTAATAAAATAACAGGTAAGACAATATATTCTTCACGCCTGTGCCGATTCATTTTTGTTCTAATCGACAAAATCTGATAAGTTTTCCCCATCAGTTCAGCTCCATCTACGTAAAAAGTAAGTTTATGAACAGAAAAGCTAAAAGCAATTGGAATGCAGTGTTATCTCACTGTAGAATAATTAGCTAGAGTTGAGTACTCTAAATGTTCAAATAGAACCTTTGTAACATTGATGAGAATGTTTTTTTTTCCTTTTTATTTAAGAAGTTATTACAACATCTTTTCATAGAATTGGCCTAGCATGTCCCATTTTAATCGTTTATATCATGTGATCATTTAAATTATTTATACCTGACTTTGGAGTACAAAGAGAAGGACTAGTTTGGTACAAACTATTGCTGTTTATGGGTGTATATGGGACAGTAGGGCAACAAAAGAACAATAGAGTAAGAAGGATTGGCCTCATAGAACTTGTTTTGAACCTGGAAGTTCAAACATAAAATATGCCCCCCTTGTTAACCAAAAAAGGAGCTTCTTCGGCATCTCCATAATAAGCTTGGACTAATGAAAACCTTTGTCAAAGCCATGGACAAAGAAGGTAATGATTTCAAGTACCTAAAAGCGATATTTCCTCAATTATGTGATGCAAAACTAAAAGACAGCATATTTATTGGATCTCATATAAGAAAACTTTTAGGTGATTTCCGTTTTCACGAAAAATTAAATGAAAAAGAATTGGCAGCTTGGAAGTGTTTTGTAAGTGTAGTCAAAGGATTTATAGGCAACAAGAAAGATGAAAACTATAAAAACATCATAGGTAGACTCTTGAAAGCCGATGAAATACTAGGATATGATATGTCCTTAAAAATGCATTTTTTACATTCCCATTTGATTTTTTTTCCCAAAAAATTTGGATCTTGTAAGCGACGGACAAGCAGAGAGGTTTCACCAGGGCATCAAGACGATGGAAGCAACATACCAGGGTCGTTGAAACCCATCTATGTTGGTCATTACTGCTGGCTTTTAAAATGAGATGATGCTGCAGAACACAAGAGAAAAAAAGTTTTTGTCGCAGTATGACATCTCATGTAATATATGTTTTATTCACAAAATCCTCATAATGTATTTGCATAAGTGTAACACATTTTACATGTTTTTATTAAGTAAATCTTAGATTGTAAAAATATGTCGTCTCCTTTTTATTCGCACCGCCGACCTCCTGTAACAAAAAAACTGTAGGTGTTACAGTGATTAGCTGTGTAGATCATTTTCGGATTCAGGATTACAAAATACTTCATAAATACCTATCTTTATCAATGTTAGTTCAAAAAAGATTAAATTTGTTGACCTGTGTTATTATATATTATGAACTATTAAATCGAACATCACCAAACACATCGACAGACCTTCATATCTAGCCTAGCTACGGGTTTTACACCTTTCCCGGATATAGACATAGAGTTTTACTGGTTGGAAACATTATAGCACACTCTTTATTCCTCGAACATCACAATACAGTGAATGTACACCATATACTAGACTTACATGAGTTCAATTCAGACTTACATGACATACATACTTACATACTTCAATGACTTACATACATGACTTACATACTTCAATAAAGTTCAAAGAAATTCTGGTGATATGCACACATTGTCTTCTTGAAAAAATTAGACCTTAAATTTTGTTTATTGTTATTTTTTTTCTTTAACTCTTAATATCTGAACTTGGAAATTTTTATTTGAATGTACAGCAAATGTAAAATATATTTATTATAGTTAGGTCTTTCTAAACTTTAAAATTCCTGATCTTTTTGTATGTTCCATTGTAAGTGGAAATATGATATATGACAAAAACTATGGCTATTCTTGTTATCTCTTGATAAACTGAAGGCAAAAATTAAGAAAAACGTTTAGGAATGACCAGGACTGATTTTTTTTGCAACGATAATTCAATTGTATTCATCAATGATACATCAATTAATGCATTCATCGATCACCGAATCCTCTATATTTGGCACCTTTGGATTTCTCTCTTTCTGCAATTCAATATATTTATAGTTAGAACAAATTTCGGTTAATAAGATTTGATTGACACTGTAAAGCTTTATTTTCTCGGCAATTCAAAAATTTACCAATTCCAAAAAAAAATATATTTTATGTGTTAAAAAAGATTTCAACACATATAATGTATACCCCATTAACAGCATCCTTTTAAATTATAATATGAAAAAATAGCAGTCCCTCAAATACTAATTATTGACAGCCCTCATGTTCAATACTGGTTTGTGATGTTATGTTGTATGTACCGAAACATGTACTGTTTTGAGAATTTTCTTAGGAACAGGATTAGAAAGTGAAGGCAGCGGACACATTTAAACCAATATTACAATATTGATAATACCAATACATGTTAATAGTATTTGAATTAAATATAATAATGAGTGAAATGATATTTATATCAAACTAACTTAATGATCATTATTCATTTTTACTGATCAAGATTTTTAAAAAATATGGTGAAGCAAAGGAAACGTCAGCAAATATATCTTCAGAAATGAATCCAGAATGAGGTATATTAATATATATGACTTTCATTGTCGATCTAAAATCCAATATATAAAGAGTTTTGTAATAAGAGTGTCAGAACTTGTTTGAAATGTTTCAAATGTTAAACATTGTTAGACATGTAAATGTTGTAAATACTGTTTGAAATGTAAATGTGATGCATAGACTTCTGTGTTCACTACATTCTGTCAATTCACCATGGAAAGATACACGATACAGTGATTGGACCGCAGAGTAGTTGGAAAACAAACTTCACTTTGGGAAAAAATCTTTAGCTTGAATTAATGATTTTGAATCTAAACAATGCTTTTTCAATAAGATGGTTCGACTTGCCACTCATCTCGCCATATAATCGATTTATTGCAAGAAAAATTTCCTGGACGTGTTGTTTAGAGAAATGGTAATGTCCTCTGGTTACCAAAATTAAACGATCTCCCGTCCTTGGATTCTTTTTTGTTGAGTTATGTTAAATATCTGATTTACGGAAATAAATCCCAACAATTTTTAACCTTAAACGAAACATTCAGGCCACCTTGAAAATAGTCCACACGATATCTGTGATAGAGTATTAATGCATTCTACCACACGAAGCTGAGGGGAATATTTGAACGATATTATTTTCAAAACATATTGCCATTATTTACTTTCAAGATAAAATAAAAAATTACCGGATCATTTCTTGTAGTTATCGTTGTATCATTTTAAAATTCTGAAACTCTTATTGGACACTATATATGCGCTAGTATAGTAATGAATATACAACGAGTTTCAAAAAATGCATATGGTGCAGTAAAACAATTTTAATAAACTAAAAATTAAATGTTAAAATTAACAGTATTCTATATAACCTTATTTAAATCATGCATGCTTTAATCAATGCTAATTAAAGTTAGAAATTTTACACATTTCTCATTCGCGCTGCATTTCATAATTACGTTAGACGATAGTGATTAAGTAGCAGTTAATTTCGGTTGGTAGAACTTAATGGATACAATTTTGGCAAATTTCCGTTGGTAAAATATCGGTAAAACTTAAAGAGCTATTCGTTACTTGGTCTATTAATAGTGTAACTACGGCTGTGTCAAAAGTGTGAATGATTTACGTACTAATTTAGGTAACTAATGATTCATTATAATAGTCTGGTTTTGAGACTGTCTGAGGTAAGATGTATTTTAAGTAATGTCTGATTGATTGTGGTATATTCATATACTTTTTTCTTTCTTAGGGTTTTTCGCCACGATCTAAATCTCAAAAAATATCTGTTCTTATGTAAATAAAGTATCACTGGGTAAAAACAAAAAACCAAACGGAGACAAATTTCTCAGTGATTCGTTTTTTTTTTGTAATACATTTAGCTGCCTAACGAACAAAATTTTTAAAATATAAAAACGTTCTAAAAAATTTACGAACTTTTAACGTTAACGTTTCGGGAAGTATTCTCCTCCCGTTTTCAAAACGAATCTAAAAATATCTGAAAATATAGGAAGTAAATATATTTTTGTGTATGTCAATAACACTTACATTGACAATTAGTTTTTAATGACAGTGACATACTACCAAAAAATGTATATGATGATATGGTGGTCTGATGTTGTGGTTCTCATCTGTGCGGCTTGGAATCGTAAGTTCAAGCTGACGCGGTGGTTCCCTTGAGAACGGAATACGTAAATCCTCTCTCATTAAGATTCGAAAATAACGGTATGCTTTTCCGAATCCACTTTACTCTGGGGGTGGTTTTTCCCTGACCTTCTTTTGACGGCTTGACAAAAGGAATGCAACTTTTCTCTTTGCATTATCACTACAAGTATGGTTAGGACAATACAAATAGCTAAAACAATATAATTTGTGGTTTGTCAATGATTAGTTTTATCGAGGTTTATCGGCTTCAATTGATTTGCCATTTTCTTTAGGTGGTATGTTTCGTCAAAATTGATGTTGGTGATGTTCGGAGTAATCGATGGTTTTGTTCCATTTAATTCTGAGCATTTTATTTCAGGTAGAATGATCGGTTTTCCTCTCTAAATTTTTAAAGTATTCAGTGATTTCTGTTCCTTAATCTGAGTTTCACAATCTTCTGGGATTTTAATTACTGAAGATTTCGATATTTCAAAATATTGATCGGTGTCACATTTGGCAATCATTGTTTCTGGTTTGGTAGGTAGAATTAAAACTAGTTCTCTGGTAATCTGCTCTGTCACTGGTTCTTCAATATGAATTTTGATAGTTGGACAATTTCCAATCTGACATCCTGCTATTAGACTGTTCACACATTGGCCATCGAGTAGAAATTCTTATATGCAGAAATGTATCTTCTCGATAACCGGGCATGAATTAACGATAAATTGTCTTCTCGTAGAGGTTTGTGCCAAATAAGGGTATTTTGGTATAAATATGGTTCGATTTTGGATAATTGGATAGACGTGATAGATAAGGTAAGGTAAGGTAGGAAAGGGTTTCCGGCCTCAGTATAGGTACATGTATGGCAAATATTACTTTGCTTTCTAAAAATTCTACTTGAATTCACAAAAATTGATAATATGACGGTAAATTATTGAATGTTATAATTTCCGAATTGTTATAGATATTATTTAAATAGTTTATCATGTTTTTTAAATCCAAACTTGATAGCATGCTGTTTTGCATAGCGTTTACTTTGGCAAACAAAATAGCGTGTTCCAAACAATCTAGAAACATTATTAGATTTTGACAATCTAAATTTATTTGTGTTTTAATTCCTTGAAAACTTAGATAATCTTCTACGTTATTAATAATTTATTTAATTGATGACTGTAATGTACATAAACTTATTTGCAGTGAGTCTTGATTTTTACTTAGAGTTCCCCCAGTTTCATTATAATTATCGATTGGATTTTTTGATAACGAAACCTGTAATTTTAATTCGTCAGCTATGGTTTTCTGATTGGACTCTAAAATTGCGATTGCTTCATCATATCATGTACCATCATCTGAGTCGAGGGTTCCGAGTAACCATTTATTAATGTTTCAATTCCATCAAATAAATCTCGTTTGTTTCTAAGTGAGGGTGTAAGATTTCGATTTTATTTATTGCAATTTCTATTAAGTATTCGGTTCTGAGGAGCAGGTTTTGAGCTAGTGCATCATAAGAGATATTATTCGATGCATTTACTAGTAATAAAGTAAGAGTTTAAGAAAGTAAGCCTTAAGATTACTTAATTTATCGATTAAATGTCTTAAATCTACGTAATGTATGCCTATTATAAATAATTCTGGAATTCTCTCTCTGGAAGGAATTCTCTCTCTGGAATTTTATGAAAATAGGAGCAGAGCTAAAGTAGAAATAATTAGATGGATTGCTGCAATTAAAGAGGACCTAAGATCAGCAAATATTACACTAAAGTGAAATTCAGGATAGAGGCGGTTTCAGACACATGGTTGACGTTTAGAAGGTTGGCCAGAGAGAAAAATATAGAAAGACTGGAACAACTTGGGCTGACGAAAGGAGAAAAGCTCATAGCGAAAGAATGAAATTAGTATGGGCACAAAGGAAGGCTAACAACAACAAACGTCTCTAACTGTACTTCGCGTGGTCCACCAAGGCCCATACGTGAATAATAATAATAAGTCTGGAATTTCCCATTTGGATAAGTAATATGGGTTCTCCAGCGTGGTGATTTGAATATCAGATCCGTTTGTCAGGTGGATCTACAGGACCAGGTATAACAGGATCGTTACTGTTTCCTACATCATTCGGAAAAGATTTTCCTCCATTAGGTTTAGGTTTTCTGAGGGTACTTTTATGGTATGAAGTTTTGTCTGTTATTATTTTGGTGCCAGTTTCATCAATTATTGGTACCTTTTTAAATTTTGACTTGTCCTTGCTCCTATATTTTTTTTACGTAGGCGATGTTTTGATGTTGAAAATCAGGAGGTTCCTGTCTGGTTTCGTTTAGTTTCAATATTACATCTTGTTTAGTTTCGTCAGTTACTCTCTTTATTTTTTCATATAGCTTGTTTGATGTTTCTTTATGTAATTGTACATAGCTGGATATAATGGCGTTGTCATTTAGATCAAAAGGGCTTATAGTCTTTACGTGTCCTGTTGTTATTTCGAAGGGCGTAAGTTTGGTCACACTTTGGATCGAATTATTATAACCCATTACAGCTCTTTTCATCAACTGCTGTATTGTCATGTCCTTGTTTTCTTCTCGTAAGCAACATTAACTTTCTATTATGATACTGCCTTCATTTCATTCATACCTCTGTGGCAAGTTTTAGTTGTATGATAAAGGGTAAGTTTTTCATGTTTCGCCTTTCTCGTTCGTATGTCTTCCAAGAACGTTGAACATTGTAATATCTTGTAAGATGAGTTTTTAAAGAAGTTTTGCATCGTGATTGCAAACAGACGTGCGATTTAGGGTTATTATAGTATATAGCGTATAATTGGTTCGATTTCACATATTCTTTCAGGAACTTGACTACTCTATTTGAAATAGTTAAGTAAAATCTCTTGTTTTCAAACACTCGTTCTTGTCTTATTTGAAATTTCGTTATATCTCCGCTTGTAACAATTATCTGATTTTTATAAATATTCATGGCTCTTTCAGTTATTGGCATTCCGCAAATGGGGTCTTCAGCCGAAGAGTTTAACATTTCAACTCCTTCTTTATTATTTTTATGGATAGTCGGTGTTTTAATTTGGACGTCTGAAATAATATTTATTTTCATTTAACTTCATTAATTGTAACTTGATCTATATTTGGTAATTCGCTAGGTGTTAATAGAAATTCTTTTATCATATCGTCAGCGTCACCTGCATTATTACAAACAGTTTCGGTTTCTGCTGTAATAACTTCCGCTATATTCCTAGAAAGGGCATCAGCTGCTTGATTGTATTTCTCTTTTTGAATATTAATAGGAATTTTCTTCAAAACTTTTTCCTTTAGTAATAGAAAAATTTGTTTCGAAAGGTTTTTGATATTTAAAAGGAATTTCGATTTGTCGTCCAATTAGATTGTTGTTTAAAAGATCTATATTCAGTCCCATATTAATTAAATCCGTTAGACCTATTACTCCATCAAAATAGTCGTGAATATCAAAAAGAATAAAGTCTATCACATAATCTAATTTAAATTCTGAAAATGCTGGAATTTTCGCCTGAAATTGCTTGTTTTTACTACCTATTGCTGTTTTGATGATGTTATTCGCTCGATAGATATAGTTTGGAAAACATTTTTCTGCGAAGGTTGGTCTTAGAATCCATCTTGAGCTCCCGGTATCTATTAAGAGTTTAATTTTAGGATAGCCAATTTCGTTATATGCTAAAGCGTTATTAGAGGAAATGTTTATTTCCGCTAAGGTTGACTTTCGCTCAGGACTTTACCAATTTCTTTAAGGTTTAAGGAATTGGAGGAACTCTTTAAGGAACTCTTTAAGGTTTTCATTCTCTGAATATTCTTCGTTTTGTTGTTGTTCATCTTCACCATAGTTATTCAAATGATAATCAAGGTAAGTTTCTTCGTTTGGTTCGTAGTAGTATTCTTGATAATCTTTAACCTTTTTCATACTCGTTTTTGTGAAGTTCTTCAAAAGTAAAATTCGGTTTTTGATTGGGTATGTGTTTTGGAATTGGTTAAATTGATTACGGATTCGTTGTCTGTTAAATCCGTTGCTGTTTCTTGTACCAATTGACATGGGTGTTGGTTTACTCATTTGACTAATCCTGGGTTGAAATATATAATTTTTTATAATTTAATATTTAAATATATATTTTTTGGCGGTCCAAAAACTTCTCGGTTTATGAAGAATTTTTGAGGTAGCAATTGTCTAGGCTGTACATTTATTGGTTGTGATGGTCATTGAAATGATTTGCCATTGCCGAATATTGTTGTTGATTAAAATTTGGGTTTCCATTAAAAGCATTTTGATTAAATGGATTTTGATTAAATGAGTAATTCTGATTATTTGAGAATTTTGGGAAATTTGGAAAAATTTGTTGGTTTCGGTGTACTGAGCTTTTCAGTCAGGTTCAGGTTCCCATATAATTTTTCGAAATTTTCAAATTCAATGACATAAGCCATCGCGTCTTCCAATGTGTCGAGTTTTTTCAAATGGCAGACTTCATTTTTAAAAACTTTATTTTGAAAAAGGTTTACAAAAATAGGTCTTTATCAAACTACAGCTTAACTAAGAATTGACCATATTGAATGTGAATACATCATTTATACTTTAAAATGCGTTTGCCTTACATTTCCCACAGGACCATCCGGTGGCGTGATAACTCTCAAGGTAATGCTGATGTTGTGGTTCTCATCTGTGCGGCTTGGAATTGTAGCAACTTAATTAGCTGACGCGGTGGTTCTCATGAGAACGGAATACGTAACTTTTTTGATATTTTTTCAGTTTTTGATCGTGGCGAAAAACCCAAATAAAGAAAAAAATTAAAAAAGATGTATTTTATACCCAAAGTATTGTAAACACTGCTAAAACAGAATTGTACTAAAAAATTCCACTAATACTTTACAAATTACCTAAGTTTGATACTTTGGGAATGTTGAGATAGAGCTGAACCGAGAGACTGGAAACATTGCTTAATTGGATGTTTCGAAATCTGATCATGATAGCTGTCAACTCGATATGAACATTAATTATTATTATTATTAATTTTTTTTGAGCGATTATTGAAGAATTATGGGTTTTATAGTGGTTCAAATAACCCAACTTAGATCTGCATGGTCTTTCAAATGCTGGGCATCTAAGGTCAGAAGGTTACAGAACTGGTATACATGGACCAGCCTGTTTGTTTTTTTTTGCGCCGGCCTTTTCGCTGCGGCTTTTCGGCGAATATTTTTCTCATGGAGCTGCACAGCTCTGTATATTTCTTCACGCCATTCAGGCTTGACACACTTGACATGGACTTCTTTAGAGACGATTTTATGACATCTTTGTATCTTTATTTTGAAATCCCTAGATTTTGTTTCTTGTTCTTGAATTCACCGTAGAGGATTTGCTTCGGCATCCTAGTGTCCTGCATCCTTTGATAATGGCTTAACCATCTTAACTAAGCTTTGATGATCTGGAATTCTATGCTCAAACTGTTGGGTCTTTCAAGTACCTGCACATTGTTTTGATAGTATTGCCATTATATTCGAAATATTTTCCGGAGGTAGCCTTGATGAAATATTTCTAGTTGTTTTATTTGATTCCGATACAGGACCCACGATTTAGATTCTTCTTTCCATAAAGAAGAATGGGAATTATGATGGCATTGTAAATATTGATTTTAGTGCATTCCTTGAAGTCTCGGTTACAAATACCTGTCTCATTAAACGTCGAAAATTAGCACCAGCACACTTTATTCCATTCACAGCACTATCAGCTATTTGTCTTTCTCTCCCTCTCTTTCTTTATTTGGAGCAGTTTGTTACAATATTTTTGTTTTTGGTGATTCATTTTAAGTCCGAATTCGCTGTAGGCCTCACTAAATAATTTCAGCACTATTTACAATGCCCTCGCACTATGTGCTACAGAAGCTACAATTATTTAACTGTAATCGTCCTAGGCCGAATGATGGTGAATTGATAATCTGTTTGGTGAAACTGATAGGTGAATTGGAAATCTGGCTCTGACATGGTGCAGGAAAGCGGCATCAAACACAGTTAAAAGCGTTGGCGCAAACACATCTCAAAATCCTCAGTTTCACTCATTTGTATGAACACTTTTGGATTCATGCCATTGTGCAGAAGTGTAGACATATGCCACCAGCCTAGGCAGGTATCTCATGATGTCCAAGAGCTTCCATATTATATTTCTGTTATCGCCATTATTACCTTTGTCAACGCCTTTGTTAAATCCAAAAAAAGGCCACGAATAGGCTTTCATTTTGCTGTTGACATTTTTCTTGTATCTAACGTAAGGAAAATATCATATCTACTGTTTCATGACCTGCTCTTAATCCACCCTAACTCACCGGTAGCATTGGTTTAACAATACCGGTCAGCCTATCTAGTACGACTACAGCCAACATCTTTCTTGCAACAGAGAGTACTGATATACCATTCGAAGTTTGATATGTACTAACTAAGATAGAAATTGCTAAACAACATCCACAAGAATTGAACAAGTTTCTGGTTAAACATACATAAATAATTATGTATGTTTTACATTAAATAAGTAAAATGTCAATATTTGAGAATAAATTAAATGACATCTTTATGGTCTATCACCGGTATTTCAAATCGGAAATTTCGCACATTTCCGATTTGCGTTATGAAGTGATATTTAATTTTCGTTGGTGATTATTTAGCATGACCTGTGTTAATTACACAGGTTGCACACTTTTCATCAAAGTTATAGTTTAACTCCTTATATAATAAGCGAGCCTATCAATTTTTTATTAAAAATTTATTTACAAAAAATAGAATATTTAATATTCAAATAAATTCATATATGATCAACAGTTCAAAAAACTGTAGTGTCAATCATTATAGAAATTGAAGACAGAAGTTTTGAACTATAGAAGCTAAATTTTTACAGAAATGTAATAAAGTGACAGGATGTATAAACAATACAATCTGGAGAATAAACATATTAGAATTGAAATAAAGACAATGCCACTATTAGAATTAATGACTATAAAGTTATACTATAAGAATTACTACCACTATAAGAATTACAGTCTACGATATCTCAAATACAAAAAGAAATAATGCTAGAAACACGTTGACAAATCGAATTAGAATTGATGAATTTAGAAGGATATGTAAAATAGAAGAGATAAACGAGCGCATACTGAATAGGGAAAATTAATGGAACAATCACATAAGTAGAATGACAGACAATAGGGTAGTTAAGATAGGTAGCGATAAATCATCTATTAACAGAAGAAGGGTAGGCCAACAATATAAAAATGGAGCTTTCCATCAAATGGTAGGCAAAATTTTCTATTAAAATGAAGAAGAAGAATACTCAAAAAAATCTTCATTATTTTGGATGGTTTAATTCCATTGTAAGCTGGGCGTTGCACTTTCTTTGTTTCACAACATATGTCTTCTAAAATAGACAAAGGGAAAACAACTAATATCACCATATATAACTTTCATAGTTGATCCACATTCCTACATATATTTTCGTTCATAAAATCATTAAATAAATTTATCAAATAGGTCAGGTGGAAAATTTTGTCGTTAAAGTTTATCTTTAACGTTAAAGTTTTCTTACACTTTTGATAGTAGCTTAATATTTACACTTTAGTTGCAAAACATTATTATCAAGTTTTAATTTTTCATTTTGCTTGAATTAAAAGTTGTTCATTTGATGTCAGGTTGTCTTCTCAGCTTGTTAGTCATTTTAGATCTACATTAATAAATCATCGAGTTAAATTTTAAATTTCACGATGTAAAGTTTGACTTAGAAGTTTCACGACAATGTTGAAACAATTTTCTTGCTTAATTCATCTCTGGTTTTATAAAATTTTAATTATTTGCTTTTTCTTTTTAACTTAAAAAAAGACACAGCATTATTTTTTAAGTACATTTCACTCAGTATAATTGATAAGAAATAAAATATTTACGCATTATTCAACTGCATATGATTTCATCGGTATTTCAGGCGGGTCTGATATTGTTCCTATTAATTTCCACTGCTTAGAAATTAATTGTCTCTATTTTATCAAGTGTCGCCGGGAAAATGTCAGCAACATCGGAAGTGCTTTTCATAAGTTATTAATTGAAAATAACATTATTAAAGTCATACGTATGATTTATGTACTAAATTATTATGTTTTATACTAAGCGTATTTCAACGTTCTGCAAAATCTGGCGTTTTAGCATTAAAATTGTGCAAAAAACAGTTCAAGTAGGAAATACAGTAAGAAAAAAAAGTATTTGAACAAAGCCATTTTTCTCAATTTCCTGCATTTTAAAACCGTTAATTTTTTAAATGCTTAATATAAACTGGAATTGATTGTAAAAAAAAACAAAATTATATCATAATTATAACAGAACTTAAAGTTCAGTAAATAATAGTTCGCGAAATAAAACTATTGAATGGGAAAAAAGTAGTAACACCTAAAAATAACACAAATTTGCGAAATGTAACTTTTTGAAACTTTTTTTTACTGTATTGTTAATAATCGTAATAATAGTACTAAATGTAATGGATAATAAAAGGATTTTTTATGATATCCACCACGTCAGCATTATCATATTCAGATTATTTTCTAATTTAAAGGAAATTAGGTGTAAACTGCCTTTTAAATGTAATAAAAGTAGCTATATTCAAAGTGTTAATTATTTAATCTATATTAAAAAACAATAAAGATTTTTTCGAAAATAATCAATGCGAAAATTTAAAAAACTCACTCATGTTACAACTTAACTTTTTATAATTGCTCAACATTTCTTTGCCTATTTTTTTGTAATTAGGGTTTTAACGTTGCCTAAAAATTTTGAAATGGAATTTCTTAAAGTATTCCAGGCTTTTTTTTCTAAGCTCGTCATGACACTCTCAAAATTTTCGTCCTTCATAAGTTTATAATGTCAGGTCATGTGAATATTCGTTGCTTTAATTTCGCGTCCAATAAATTTGGAAATCATGAACAGAGATAATTAAAAATATCTCCATCTTTCGGCAATGCCTATAAACAAAATCTTTTATAATAACGAGTAGTATGTTCTTGGAATCTTTTTTTCTCCTAAGCGAACTTTTTTTCTCCTAAGCGACCAATCGGATTTTGTCCAATATAAATCCTTGGCTCTACTATCCCACTCACAAATGTAAAACCGAAATTTAGTATAGCCTTGTTGTTAACCAAGAAGAACCACAATACTCACTAACTCACCACAAATTGTCAATTGAATTTTGGATAATCTATTTTCTCCAGAACATTTATCAAGTTAGCAAGTTTCTAAGAGATAAACTGAATGTACGCCAGGTATTGATGCATTGATGCAAGCTTCTTTTTGAAGAATCTATAAACAGCCTCAATTCTTGTGTGCTCTAATCGATACCAAATTTATTAACTAAACCATCAATATCGCAACAAAAACCAAATTATCCGCTTTCTTAAAATATGCTATAAAGTCTTGTTGTCTACATCGATACTAATAAAATGTATCAGAATCTAACTTTTTTTTTTCTTTTAAACGCGAACCGAGAAACTCCGCTGCATCTTTAGATAATTAAAATTCACGTACAGTGGCGGTTGGTCCAGAAGGGCACGTAAACACGTGCGCCACCTAAAAAAAATCAAATTTAAATCAAAATTTGATGTCTGACAGTTACACTCGTATTTTTACACAACAAAGTGTGTATGATACTAAGAAATGTAAAATTTTTGATTGCGACGCATTTCCTTATCCCCATTCCAAAATTTGGTTATGCATGCCCCACCTGTTTTTCCCCCATGAACCGCCGCTGTTCATGTACCAAATCATTCAGTTCTTTTTACTTAAAGGGACGGGGTTCAATCATAGAATTAAAAGTTTCACCACTGATTGGAAGATCGCTACGTTCCGAATTTTGGTTCATATTTTTTTTATAAACAGGAATGGGTAATTCAGGTCCATGTGGAACTGGCTTTGTTACAGGTGAAACAACAGGATAACTATTTCATCGCGGTTTTTTGAATTATATCCCGTACCTTGTTCAAACAAAAATTACAATCATCACTATAATTTGTTTGTTCCAGCCACATCATATTAATTCCAAATGACAATGATTTTGATTTTCCATAAGTTCACTATCTCAGTATTGCAACACAAAACAGCATACTTTTGTGGTATCTACTGTTTATCTTGTTGACTTAACCTCACTCCAAAGTAAGCAAAATATGAATGTTTACAAAATCTGTTATATTTCTCCTTTTTTATTTCTCCTTTGTTTAACTAAGGTATATTGTCCATAAATATAAAAAAATATCCCTGGACTATTTTGCAATATTGAGACGCCATTGTCATAGATCTATAAGAAACAATACCTTAACCACACTCGTATATTCTTAACATGTTCAAATACTTCCGAGTATTTAATATCATATCAATGATTACTAAATCTCCAGTCTCAGTCCAAGACATTACAATCCCAGTATATGATACTTCGACCACCGTACTTTATTGTGTGGAATGGCGAGGTTGAGGATCAGTATCTTTTCTCCACACAATTTTATGGTGATTGGAACTAAATTATTAAGGCAGTGATGAACTTTCCTCGTTTTTGAATATTTTTAATAAACACTTAGACTTACATTCGTTACTAAAAAATTAGTGACCTAAAAATTAGTGAACAACAATATTTTTCCCTGTTTTTCTGACTAATGAATGGTTTCTTACGAGTACTCCTCCCTCTATATCCCGGATTATGTAAACAATTTCTTACATCTGATTAGTTCTTCAACCAGAAAGCTTGAAACTTCTATGTATTATACAGCTACTGGAGAGATGGAGAAATATCATCAACGAACGGTTCATTCTATATTGATTAAATATAATTTTTAGTAAATAAAATTTTTCTACAATTTTCCTCAAAAAAGAAGAAGGGTTTTTGCATTAACATAATATATATGACTTAGTAATTGAGGCTGATGATGTAGATAAAATACCTGCAAATCTAACTTGATTGCATTAACTAAATGTAATTTTATCACATTTTATTGGTAACAAACAATATCGGTGAAATGTAACGGGCTTTCATAAGTTAATCTATTAATTCAAAACCTGTCTGTATATCAAAATCGTGAATGATTTACGTACTAATTTGGATAGAAAATGATTTACTATGAACTCTGGCTAAAATTATTTTGTTTTAACATTTTGGATATAGCAAATAATATATTATCAAAGTTATGTTAGGGCCAGTTATCAGTTCGTAAGTTCTTTTTTGTTTTTTGAAGTTGATGAAGTAAATCAAATAATTTTTATTATTCACCATCTTGCATCTCTTGAACGGCTCTTTTGCCTGGTACTGTGTTAAATGTTAAACACTTGCGTTTTTTATGATATTAAATAAAGTACGGAGATCTTTTATTTTCGAACACTATTGCCATACACCGGTACTCGAAGTAACAGTTCAAAACGAGGTGAAAAATATACCACATTGAAAACCAAGAATTTACTTTCTCTTCTCTTCTGCCAGCTGATTTTCTTAGACTCGTTTCCTGTTTCCTTTTTTAGATTCCTCCCGGCTTATTAGCCATCCCTCATCCTCTCAACCCTGTTGTTCACTACCGTTCCAATGTATGTAGATCTCACAATATTTTCCTTCTTTTATACACAGGTTAATGCTTTCTATATTACAAGTGCGCCTTATATTAATACTCCCGAGTATCTTTATTATTATTTTAGTAAATATTTTCAGTTCGACTGATTATAACATTCTCTGTCAATTCTTGCATTAAAACCTTCGGTTTGAAACACTAAACTCGAAGAGATTACCACTAAACAGCAAATCACTGTTACCAAACTTGATGCACCTTTTGCTAACCGTGTTAGCATCATCGGGAGATGATTTAATCTAATTCTAAAACTAACACATATGGTCTATTTATGTGACTAATATAAATTGTTGATGTAAACTGTTCATTGATTTCATCATCTTCGAAAATTTAATTATCCCAAAAGTTAAGTTAAGTTATAAATATATTTAGGATATAGCATATATTTAGGATTCATTATACTAGATACGATAATTTTACATATTACAGAATCCTATAAGTTGTAACAATGAACTTTATCACAAAATCTGCTATTCATAGCTTAATGGCCCAATTAGCAGAAGTACAAGATTGCAAATAGCCTCTTCCTCATATTTCATGTATTAATAGAATTTTATGGAATCAAAATGCAAGTCTTTATGGAAAATCCTACATAAAAAGCCATA
This sequence comes from Cosmopolites sordidus, assembly GCA_031761425.1. Lineage (NCBI taxonomy): Eukaryota > Metazoa > Arthropoda > Insecta > Coleoptera > Curculionidae > Cosmopolites > Cosmopolites sordidus. Next base: position 300,492 of record JARFXV010001503.1, on the reverse strand, counting down.
AGGTATGCCCAAATATTTTTGTTTTTTTTATATTTTCCGTTCATTTTCATTTCCAGCTACAATATGTTTATTTGTGCTTAAATTATTTCATATAGAACCAGATTTTTCGAATCTCTTCTATATATTCATATATATATATATATATATATATATATATATATATATATATATATATATATATATTATTATTATATATATAATAAGCGGAGGCCTCAGACTAACATGATCCAAAATCTGCCAACCCGCATTGGACCAGCGTGGCAGATTACGGTCCATACCTTCAACATGGTATTTCAGTATGTTGAAATATGACAGTACAACCTCAAACACGGCCCTCATTCCCCGGAGGCCAAGGGGCAACTACCTACGGCAGCGGGAAGACCTGTCCCAAGGCAGAGGGTGCTAAGAATCACCGGGTTACATCAGGCTGCTATTGGACTTTTGACATTGCAACGTTAAATATACGGACTATGAAAACAGAGGCCCGATTGCAAGAACTGTTAATCGGACTTGACAACATACATTGGGATATTATTGGGCTCTGTGAAACACGAAGGAAGGGTGAAGAGTTAATTAAACTGGAACCAACTGGACACGTACTCTACACTCGAGGTACGGAAAATGGCCGATGTGGCGGAATAGGATTCCTCATCAATCGAGAGCTGAAGGACAGTGTGGTAAAATTTGAAAGTACATCCGACCAATTAGCCCAATGCGTCATTCAGCTGAATAAAAAGTTTAGGCTTCAAATCGTCCAAGCTTATGCACCAACTATAAGCCATAAAGATGAGGAAATTGAGGAATTTTATGATGATGTGGCCCAGCTTTTATACAAGGAGAAATGTAGGTACAAAATCCTGATGGGTGATTTTAATGCCAGAATTGGAACAACAAGAACAGACGAAAATGCAACTGGCCCATATGGAACTGGTGAGCGAGACAATAGAGGTGACAGATTAGTTGATTTTGCTGAAGGACAAGAACTATATATTATGAATTCATTCTATAAGAAAAATATCAGCAGAAAATGGACATGGAAAAGTCCATCTGGGCTCACAAGCGAAATTGACTACATCATGACCAACGATAAAACAATATTTACCAATTGTACTGTCCTTAACAATTTTAATGTTGGAAGTGACCACCGAATTGTACGAGCAAGGGTTCGGATTGATTGTCGAAAAGAGCGCGAAAAAATGGTAAGATCAAAGAAGGGCAGGGTGGATTCTGGAAAACTGCTGGAGAGAGGAAGCGATTTTGAGATTGCTTTGTCAAACCGGTTTGCTGCGTTACAAGATCCAGAGGAGGTGGAAATATCAGTTCAATATGAAGAAATCGCCAACAATGTACTTCAAACGGCTGCTTCAATAGCACCAAAGGAAAAATGTCTCAAACAAACAAAAATCTCCAGTGAGACCATTGATTTAATGAAGAAACGGCGAGCAATGAGAAATGCAGGTAGTCCTTTTGGCAGGGTCGAGTACACTGAGCTCTGCAAAACTATAAGAAAACGTATCAGAGAGGACACGCGCCGATTCAATATGCAGTTAGTGCAAAAAACCCTGGAAGAAAACAAAGGAATTAACAAAGCTAAACAGAAGCTGAGAAACAAAAGAACGCAAATATATGCTTTAAAGCGTGAGGATGGCACAGTGTGCAGAACGCGTACCCAAATGTTAGAGATTGTCAGAAGGTTTTATTCCCAGTTATATGAAGATCAGAGCCAGTCAGGGACAGCAATACCCACGGAAGAACAATATATAATACCAGATATCCTAGTGGAGGAAGTAACAAATGCTATAGAATTGATGAAGAACGGCAAGGGTCCAGGAAAGGATAGTGTAACTGTCGAAATGCTAAAAGCTGGTGGTCGGACGTTACATAAAACACTGGCAAAATTATACTCAAAATGCCTCAAAGAACAAAAAGTACCTGACTTATGGAAAAATGCAGAAGTGATCCTTTTACATAAAAAAGGAGCACAGGAAGATTTAAAGAACTACCGTCCAATAAGCCTCCTATCAGTGATGTACAAAGTTTTCACTAAGATAATTTCTAAAAGAATATTAAAAAAACTGAACGACGCACAACCAAGAGAACAAGCAGGATTCAGAAGTGGATTCAGTACAATGGATCACATCCAGGTTGTACAGCAGGTCATAGAAAGGCACAACGAATACACCATGCCACTGTGCTTGGCTTTTATCGACTACGAAAAAGCATTTGATTCCATCTCAAAGCATGCGATAATGGATGCACTGCTTAGCCAAGGTGTAGAGAGAGCCTATGTAAACCTATTAGAATCAATATATGATGGAGCTACAGCCACAATTCACCTTGATGATCTTGAAGTGGGAATTAATATAGAACGAGGTGTACGGCAGGGTGACGCAATATCGCCTATTCTTTTCTCGGCTGGCCTTGAAGAAGTATTCCGTAAACTGGATTGGGAACAGGATGGGGTAAAGATCAATGGTGCAAACTTAAACCATCTTAGATTTGCAGATGATATTATTCTCATTTCACAAGACCCAGAGGAGCTGCAAAGACGCATACAAGAACTGCAAAGGGCTGGCGAACCATTTGGCTTGAAAATAAACCTGAAAAAGAGTCAGGTTATGTTCAATAACTTCGCTCAGGACAGAAGAATTTCAGTTTTAGGAAGGGATTTAGAGATTGTGGACAGCTTTGTATATCTTGGGCAGAGGATTTCCATGGACGGGAATACCGCCCGGGAGGTGGAACGGTGTGTTAAATGTGACTGGCAGGCATTTGGTAGGCTCAACATAGTGTTTAAGAGCAGACTCCCACTTTGCCTGAAAAGAAAAGTATTCGATCAGTGCGTTCTACCCGTTATGACATACGGAAGTGAAACCTGGACACTCACATCGCAATCAATTCAAAAACTTCGGGTGGCACAGAGGGGAATGGAAAGATGTATGCTTGGCATTACAAGACGAGACAGAAAGTCCTGCGCATGGATCACGGAACAAACAAAAGTCTGTGACATCATTGGAAGAGTAAAACAGTTGAAATGGAGATGGGCAGGCCATATAGCGAGGCGATGGGACGACAGATGGACCAAGGCAATCCTGGAGTGGATACCGCTTGATCGCAAACGTCCGCGAAGAAGACCGAAAGCACGATGGACTGATGACATCGTTAGGTATATTGTAACCGAGTGGCAGAGGAAAGCCCAGGACCGTGAAGGTTGGAAGCATGCTGAAGAGGCCTTCATCCTGCAGTGGATCGATACGGGCTGATGATGATGATGATGATGATGATGATGATATATATATATATATATATATATATATATATATATATATATATATATATATATATATATATATATATATATATATGAATTTTGCGATTAATATTTTTCAAAGAATGTCCATTCATTCATTGAAAAAATCCTGAATGTACCTTTGTAGCTGTCCATAGATGAAATGATACTTCCTTCTAGTACCCAAAATGCCATTTGACATTAGGAAATACTAAACATCAAATTAAAATACTAAAGAGGCTGCTTTCAATTATCTTATAGAAATGTTTTTCTTAACACACTTAAATTAATGAATTTAAAATTATTTGGTTAAGTAAATTTGAGTTTGGTATATTCTATATTATTTAATATTCGGACCACAAAATTTTCTTAGAGAAAATATATATAAACCTTTTTGTGGGCAATAGTAACAAATAGCAGGTAATATTCAGCTGTTTATATTCATTCTTAAAGATATCCTCTATGCAAAGATTTATCAATCTGTCCATCCAAGAGTTATATATAACTTGCTTGATGTTATGTTATGACTACTCTACTCACATTGAAATCGCTCAACTTTACTTCTCACTTTATCACTTTATATATTTCTGATATGCATTCCTATGCTAGTATTATGCTTGTATTGTATACGGTAAAAATATTCAAGGCAATCTGGCCGTCGAAACATATACAGATTTTTGCTCCTTTGGAAACTTCGTTGTTTCGTTTTGCCTATTGCCAAATTACATAGATTTTGACAACACAAAAGACTGTAAAACAACCAGCTTTATTTAAACTCGAGATTGAAGCAATAAAACTTTGCTCTTGTACTTGATAAAATATTAGTGTCCAGATAAAATATTTATATTAACATATTATTACGTTAATTACTTGTTGAAGATGTACGAAGATATATATATATATATATATATATATATATATATATATATATATATATATATATATATATATATAACGATGTCATCAATCCATCGTGCTTTCGGACTTTTTCGCGGACGTTTGCGATCAAACGGTAACCACTCCAGGAATGCCCATCTGTCATCCCATTACCTCGCTATACGGCCTGCCCATTTCCATTTCAATTGCTTTTATCTTCCAATGATGTTATAGACTTTCGTTTATTCCCTGATCCATGCACAGGACTTTCTGTCTCGTCTTGTAATGCCAAGCATACATCTTTCCATTCCCCTCTGGGCTACCCGAAGTTTTTGAATTGATTGCGATGTGAGTGTCCAGGTTTCAGTTCCGTATGTCACGACGGGTAGAACGCATTGATCGAAGACTTTTCTTTTCAGGCAAAGTGGGAGTCCGCGCTTAAACACTATGTGGAGCCCGCCATTTACCTGCTAGCCATATTTAACACGCCGTTCCCCTCCATTGAAATACTCTGCCCAAGATATATAAGCTGTCCACAATCTCCCAATCCCTTCCTAAAACTGAAATTCTTCTGTCCTGGGCGATGTTATTGAACATAACCTGACTCTTTTTTAGGTTTATTTTCAAGCCAAATGGTTAGCCGACCCTTTGCAGATCTTGTATGTGTCTTTGCAGCTCCTCTGGGTCTTATGAAAGGAGAACTAACTCATCTGCAAATCTAAGATGGTTTAAGTTTGCACCATCATGTGTCCAATCCAGTTTACGGAATACTTCTTCAAGGCCAGCCGAGAAAAGAATAGGCGTATTGCGTCACCCTGCCGTACACCTTGTTCTACATTAATTCCCACTTCAAGATCATCAAGGTGAATTGTGTCTGTAGCCCCATCATATATCAATCATAATAGGTTTACATATGCTTTATCTACCCCTTGGCTAAGAATTGCATCCATTATCGCATGCTTTGAGATGGAGTCAAATGCTTTTTCGTAGTCGATAGAAGCCAAGCACAGTGGCATGGTGTATTCGTTGTGCCTTTCTACGGCCTGCTGTACAACCTGAATGTGATCCATTCTACTGAATCCACTTCTGAATCCTGCTTGTTCTCTTGGTTGTGTGTCATTCAGTTTTTTTTAATGTTCTTTTAGAAATTATCTTAGTGAAAACTTTGTACATTACTGATAGGAGGCTTATTGGACGGTAGTTCTTTAAATCGTCCTGTGCTCCTTTTTTTATGTAAAAGCACCACTTCTGCATTTATCGATAAGTCAGGTAATTTTTGTTCTTTGAGGCATTTTGAGTATAAATTTGCAAGTGTTTTATATAACGTCTGACCACCAGCTTTAAGCATTTCAACAGTTACACTGGCCTTTCCTGGAACCTTGCCGTTTTTTATCGATTTTATAGCATTTGTCACTTCCTCCACTAGGATATCTGGCATTTGTTCTTCGGTGAGTATTGTTGTATTTAATTGGTTCTGATCTTCATACAACTGGGAATAAAATTTTCTAACAAGCTCTAACATTTCCGTATGCGCACTGCACACTGTGTTATGCTCACGTATTAAGCCATTTGCGTTCTTTTCTTTCTCAGCTTCTGTTTAGCCTTGTTAGTTCCTTTGTTTTTTTTCCAAGGTTTCTTGCATTAGATGCACGTTGAATTGGCGCGTGTCCTCTCTGATACGTTTTCTTCTAGTTTTGCAGAGCTCAGTGTACTCGACCCTGCCAAAAGGATTACCTGCATATCTCATTGGCCACTATTTTTCATTAAATCAATGGTCTCACTGGAGATTTTTGTCTGTTTGAGACATTAATCTTCTGGTGCTATTGAAGCAGTCATTTGAAGCACATTGTTGGCGATTTCTTCATATTGAACTGATATTTCCACCTCCTCCGGAACTTGCAACACAGCAAACCGGTTTGACCTTGCCATTGTTCACGTTCTCTCCGACAGTTAATTCTAACTTTTGCTCGTACCATTCTGTGGTCACTTCCAACATTAAAATTGTTAAGGACAGTAGAATTGCAAAATATTAGTTTATCGTTGGTCATGATGTAATCAATTTCACTTGTGAGTCCAGATGGATTTTTCCATGCCCATCTTCTGCTGATATTTTTCTTATAGAACTAATTCATAATATATAGTTCTTGTCCTTCAGCAAAGTCAACCAATCTGTTATACCTATTGTCTCGCTCACCAGTTCCATATGTTCCAGTTACATTTTCGCCAGTTCTTATTGTTCCAAAATCTGGTATTAAAATCACCCATCAGGATTTTATACCTACATTTCTCCTTGTATAAAAGCTGGGCCACATCATTATAAAATTCCTCAATTTGAAGCCTAAACTTTTTATTCAGCTGAATGACGCATTGGGCTAGTCGGTCAGATGTACTTTCAAATTTTACTACACTGTCCTTCAGATTGATGAGGAATCCAATTCCGCCACTTCGGTCATTTTCCGTACGTCGCGTGTAGAGTACGGGTCCAGTTGGTTCGGTTTGATTGATATATATATATATATATATATATATATATATATATATATATATATATATATATATATATATATATATATATATATGCATCCGACAGGGAAGTCAGGGGGAAAGTTGACTGTGAATAGAGTCTCCCCTCTTGCTGAGAGCATATGTCGATATCCTGAAAGGGCCTAAACATCAAGAGACGAAACATGTGCCCTCCAATTGAAGTGATGGGTGGGGCTGGAGGTATAGAAAAAGTTTAAATATAACTAAATAGGCTGCATAATTTTATTTATTCATGGTGTCTCAAAACAGGGGCGGGGTATAATTTTTTTTATATCGATCACCTTTTATGTTAATCCATTTTTGCATTCTAGTATTGATTCTAAACATATTTCGTGAAGTAAGTCCTACTTCTAAACCCAATGGTTTTACCGATATTCGCCATTTTATAAAAATTATCGGAGTTGCAGATTCCATTTTGCAGTGTCATATATCATTTATTTTTTGATGTAGGATAATCATTTTTGGTAGGGACGTTAGTGAAGCTACAACTTAACTTTTAATGCAAACAAAATTTGTCTACTTATACAGACTGTCCAGAATAATCTCAATTTTTTTAAATAGACTGTCTAACATTTTTTCATTTTATAATATTCATAAGACAAAATAGTTCTATTTTTGTTCTATCTAACATGACATATACATATCTGTCATAATTTCTAAGATTTTTAATTTTTTGTTTTTAATACGAGTCCGGCAAGGAGGTATGGTGTTTTTGAAACGACTGTTACGCGGCAGTGTCGAGAGAATGTTTTCAGGATGGTTGGTATCTACTTGTTCCAGGATGTCATCTCAGTAGCTATGAAGCCGTGGTCTGTGGCACATCACGTGTTTATTTATATCACTTTTATTGAAACTGGTTGTTCTGTTGTGCTCACACAGCGACGATTTTGAAATCATTTTATTGTTGGTCGGCATGGTCACGTTCCAAAACGCGATACCATTATGAAGTGTGTAAACAAATTTCAAACAACAGGATCATCGAGAGCTGGGACTGCATGGGGAGGAGATCGAACAATACGAACCCCGGAAAACATTGAAAGGGTGCGACAAGCGGTCGAAACCAGCCCTCGCCGTTCAGCGGTACGTCACTCTTGCGCTCTTAGAATTTCAGACATGTCAGTTCGCAGAATCTTACACTTGGACCTTCTATCCGCATTTCTATCCGTACAAAATCATTGTCCAAAAATTGTAACAAAACGACTTTGTGAGACGGTTTAGGTTCGCAGAAAGGATGTTGGAATTGCTGGACGACAACATGGTTTTGTTCATGAGTCACGAGGCTCATTTTCATTTATCGGGGATGGTAAACAAACAGAACTTTCGATACTGGGCACCCGAAAACCCCCGAGAACTACATGATCAACCGCTGTACTCCGAGAGAGTAACTGTTTAGTGTGCCGTATCTCGAACTTGCAGTATTGGACCGTATTTTTTTCGTGAAAACAGACGAACAGTGTCTGTTAACCCAGATCGCTATCTCGCCATATTGCATGATCATTTTCTGCCAGAACTAAGAAGACGACACATTAACCTCAATACGCTTTGGTTCCAACAAGATGGGATGACTTGACGTACGTTAAAAGCAACAATGGCCTTTTTAAGGCAACATTTCCCTGAGCGCCTTATTTCGTTGCGTGAGAATGTGCAATGGCCGCCTCAATCACCAGACTTTTTAGCTGGCGACTACTTTTTTTTTTGGGCTACTTAAAATCAAAAGCTTACATAGACAAACCGCGAACTCTTGAAGCTCCTTCCGAAACCATTACACGCGAAATTGAAAGGATTTCTCGTGCCGTACTCGAAAAGAGTATGGACGATTTTGCTACCTATCTACAAGTATGCCTCGCAAGTACTATTTCGCACCTGATTGTGTTATGTATACTTTACTGACAATATAGCACTAATGTATAAAAACAATAAATTTTGATATTCGTTTAAAAATAAGAATATACCAATTCTTTTAATGAAACTCACCTAAGCTTTTATATTATTATCAAACTTATGGATACATTCATGATAAATCATGATATATTAAGAATTTAGGTCATCACATGTTTTAATATTTGATTAGACAACAATTATTATAAAGTTACAAAACTTATTGTTATAGTAAACAAAGCGTCATACATATTTAGTTTTTAAAGAAGACAAGTTTAACTACAAACATTTATAAAGAAGAAGTTACTAGAATGATTTAATTAACTGTTCTATATGTCTACCATTTTGTACAATACAAACTCTAAGCCTATGTTCAAAAGAACTATTGACTGTAATGAGCATTGCCTGATTAATTTCATAAACATATTTCTTATTCTAATTTGCGTGTTGCACCTCTATTGTGGTGGGTGGTATTTGAAAAACCTTTTTCTTCAACAAAACCCCATAAGAAAAAAATCTGGTTTTGTTAAATCCGGGAATCTGGCTGGACACGGTATAGTACCTCTTCTACCAATCCAATTATTCTCATAATTCGTGTCCAAATATTGTCTCATTTGCTTGCTAAAATGTGGAGGAGCGCCGTCCAGTTGTAACTATATTCGTTTCATTTACAGTACAGTTAAAGGCAATTCTACAATCCAGTCTTCAAAATGATTTTGCAAAAATTGAGAAAACCACCCCCAAAAACTCTATTATCAAAAAAATTATGGCACTAGGAGGTGATCTCCGATAATATATCAACCCGCACATTAAGAGACCATCTATGCTGACATCTAAAGGGATAATGAATCTTGAATTTTCACTGCCCTAATAGTGGAAGTTATGTTGGTTGATATACCCATTTTTGTCGAAAGTCTTGAAGCAATTGTATATCATACGTATGAAATTTATATTTCCTAGTTATTCTGTAGTTTGTGGATTTTTTCATGCCTACGTTGTTTTCTATCTGCCTGCATGAAATATGCGGATTTTTAGTTACAGCTTGAAGAACTAAATATTCGTTTTCTTCATTCATAGCTCTTTTCTGTAATCTATTTTGTCTCGAATTTATTCTCTTTCCTTTTTTTTTCGTAATTGACACATTCAGTTCTTTGAAATCGCGTTTTTAGTCGTATAAACGCTAATGTATTAGGCTGACGTTCGGCATTAAGGAATCTTGGCGCATAAATTTTACTTGCTAAAAACGAGTTTTGATCACTTACGCCCAAAACGTAGATCATGTTTATCAATTCATCTTTAAAAAAAATAATTTTCGTTCTACTTTCTGTTCTAATAAACACCGTATTATACAATTTGACAGTTCATAAAGTCCAAATAATTTACCGTTTGGTTCATTTGTTTCTACGCCATGATTATCTAGGGCGTCTAGGTTACTGCGTGCTTTAAGTTGTAATTGGATATTCACATTTCTTTTTCATAGTCATCATAATAGATCAAAAATATACTTTTCCTATTTAATTATGAAATCTACATCATATAAAAATTGTTTAAAAGCTATACTAAACAATATTTGCCATTTAAATTGAATGTTATGACGTTATTACTAAAACGTCTAAGGTGAATTCCATTAAAAACGAAATATTAAAAACAAAAATGTAAAAATATCGGAATTTATGACAGATCCGTGTAGGACATGTTTAAGAATAGAAGTATTTTGTCTTAGGAATATTGCAAAAATGAATAATATTAGACATTCTATTTAAAAACATTGATATATGATTTTATTATTTTTTCATTTTTCACAATTTTCCCGTACATCCTGTATAACGTATATAAATATTGTTTGCAATAAAGTTAAGTCATAGTTTTACTAATATTTCTAACAAAAAAGGATAATCCGACATCAAAAAATTAATTATATATGACACAGCAACATAGAGTCTGCAACTGCGATGATTTTACAAAATGGCGAATATCGGTGAGTACCATTGGATTTAGGTATACGATATGTTTCACGAAATATGTTTAGAATCAATAGCATAATGCAAAAATAGTATCTATATATTACATCTAATATTTTTACGGATGGTAGATAATGTTCCAAAATTATTTCGGGTGTCGATCCGTTTCAGGTTAAATTTATTCTGTCTTTTTGTGACATGGATCCACTTCTTACACGCCACTTCATTCTTGGGAAAATGAAAAAACTTCACATCATAAGGGTTCTTTTTCGACTGATGGAGTTACACCCAAATACAGCACAACACATTGTTATTATTGAATATTTTAGATTAACACCACACAAACGCTGTACAAAAACTTCTAGTAAACTTGTTATATATCAAAACTATGATGTTCGAATTTTACTCAATGGATGACGTATTCCCGTCAACAAAGCTCCGCCCACCATGCGCAATATCTTACCTTAGTATTTATTATACCGTGCGTTAAAGATAATATTGCACTGTGTTTCTTCAAAAATTCGTCAGATCTTTTTTGAGAATAATGAGTATTTTGAGGAAAATATAAGTTTTTTTAATACTTTAAAAATTTGATCACTGTTATCTATGGTAATAATTTTTTCTGACTTAATTATGCTGCACTCCTAAAATTTACGACGTTTATTGATGAAAATCTTATTCTGGTGTCTTCCACCAGTGTCAAATTCTCCTCATCGCCGAGAGTCCTGTTCATGGATTTTTACAACAGTCCAAATGATAAACGAAATGTATTAGATTCGATGAATATGGAGCTTTATCCTCTCGCCCAATCGAATATATGAGTCCCTTCCAATTTGATAATTCTGAAAGTTTTATGATTTGATGATAATTAGCTAAACATTTTAAGAATTTAAACTATTATAATCGCACTCGATAATACATTATTAAATATTTCTTTTGAAATATAGTTTTATAGCTAGATCTAAGTACCTCTTGTTAATTATTACCTTAAACTACTAAAATAATTGTGAATATCTTACAGTTTTATGTTAATTTGTTATATGTAATAAAAACATTATGTTATAATGTTATATTTTTTTTGTAATCATCCGATGTATAGTCTGAAATATCACCTTGATAGCTTATTTTTCATATTCAATACAGTTTAAGTGCTCCGAGTAGTATATAGTTGAATCAATCATCTTACCTAACGGCAACCTTTTATGATAGACAATATCTTTATAATCTTACCACACGAAGTATAATATGTATACATGCACTGTGTTATTATTAAATATCCATTTTTCATATCTTATGCTTTGATGTTCTCGTTGTTCGGCTCGACCAATTGGTGCGGAATAAATATATTCGAGCAAATCTTTCTTTATACTGTCATTTCATATTTTATATATTCGGTGGACCCATGAGAAATTAGTTTTTTATTTTTTTTTAATTATTGTTATCTATTGACAATAGTTTAACTTAATATAACTTAACTTATTCAATTATTAAAATGTAGTAAATTTAAGTAGTATGTAGTAAATTGTAGCTTATTATTAAAATGTAGTAAAAATTAGGCAACCCCTATAAGAATGGAATAAGATAATATGGAGAAGTCTCATATAAATATTTGATGCTTTTAGTTTCGAAAACAAAGCAGTACCATTAATGTTGTTTATTATGGTGCCTTGAATATTAGTGATTGGTTACAAAATTGTAAGAACGGTTATTTCAACCTTTTCAACGGTAAAAAATCTAGAAGAAATGTTGAATTTAATAAGGATCTGTTATTGATTGAAATTGAAACTGATCCTGAACCATGTTCAACGTATAACATCTACATTGTACTTTTGTCCAGCCAACAGTCAAACAAATTGTTTCTGGAGATGTAAAATGGTTTCCATACAGCAATCTATATAAGAAAAACAATGGTTAACACCAGGACAATCGACATTGCCCTCTCCAAAAGAAGGTCTTTACTCTAAAAAAGTGTTACTGTCAGTATGGTGAAATTTTAAAGGAATTATACAATATGAGATTTTGAATTCTAATGAAACCATAACTGCTAAACATTATTGTGCCCAGCTTGATAGACTAAACATAGCTTTCATTCAAAAGCGTCCAAAATTGAATAATCAAAATATCATATTGTACTACACAGCATAACAATGCAGACCTCAAAGTCCAAAAATCTCACAAGAAAATGGTTGGAGGCAGTTTGGACTGGAAAATACTTCCTCATCCACTGTATTCCCTTAATGATACATTGTCAGATTACTATCTTCAAAACTTCACTAAAAGAACCTTTTACTTCAAAACCACCTTCATTTTACAAAAACGGAATAGAAAATTTATTAAAAAGATAGGTGAAGAGTGTAAATAACTATTGATCAATCTTCTGTTGGAACTTCTGGTGTGAAATACTAAACTCAAACAAATTTACTACTAAACACCAAATCGCTTCTTTAAACTTCTCTTTGCGTATTTCGCTAACCATTTTCATCATCAGGAGATGATTCAATCTAATTTTAAATGAAATTACAAACGTTAGGTGAATAGAATAGGCTTATCAAATGGATGGGAACAAACAATAAATTCATGGTAATACCCTTAGATCCTTTTTAACAAGGGGGCTAATTATGATTTTGAAAAAAGTAGATACTAATGGTCTACAAACCATGTAATAAATTTAGAAAACTTCTGGATAATCCAATGATAAATCGGGGATTTATGAAATTTGTTGTTAAGATTGTGATCGAAGATATATTGGGTAGGTTAAAACACATTGTCCACATTAGTTATAGCAAAAATTAAATTTTGCCTTGCCTAACAAACTGTTAAGCATAACCATAATATAAATATTAGTAAATTAAATCTTGTAATAAGTGTAAACTATAATAGTACTTTGGATGAATATGAAATCATTTCAGTAGAAAAATATAAGAAACCCATAAACCGGAATAAATAACCTATTCCATTTAGTCAACTTTTTGAATTATTAATATAACGCTTGGTTATCTTCACGGTTCATGATTTTTACACGCTTCATTAGGTACGGTTGACATATAATTAGAACATCGTTATTTTAGAATTGATTGAATGTTTAAATTGACTCATGTCGTGATGATGCTAATATGGTAAGCGAAATAGGCGTCGAGAAGTGTGGCGTCGAAAAAATGATTTAGTATTTGGTGATAAATTTCTTCGAGTTTTGAATTGCATATCGATGGAGATTATATTGTAGACTAAAATTGTATTAACTGTGAAATAAAATAAAATTTTGTTTAGTATCAAAGAACGAGTACTTATTATGGATACACGTATCACTTTTTTCATCTACTAGATCTTGTGGATAATTGCGGATAGTTGCATTAGATATTACACTTCATTTCCCTTCATTTTTATACTTATGGAAAAATGGAGTACAACAATGCTGAACTAAATGGCGTCAAGTATACTGAATCCGATATGTAACGTCACATGTTCCAATTAGGACTTGGGGAGGGTGGCCATCTGAGGAAAGTTCAGGTTTATGTGTTGCAATTCATTAAGTAAAAGTGTAAAATTCAACAAAGAATAGCTGTTCAGCGGCGCCAGAAACTATATAGAGTGATCCTCTTAAGAGCTAGAATGTTAAGTATTAACTAAGTGTTGGTGTTTGAAGAGGTGCTAACAAGAATCAATCGGTAGCTGACGACCTTGGTTAATAGTGTATGCAAAATCTAATTATTAAATAAACTCAGTTTCCTTTACCTTTTTCTTAATTTGCTTAAGGTTGCACATGCTATTATAAATCCACTAAATATTTTGCAAGTACTGACTTTTTATTTGAAAAACAATATAGTTCTTTTCAAAAAAAAATGCAAATTGAGACATATAACAAATCATAGCAAAATTAGCCAAACCTAAAGAAATGGGAAAGTATAGGCAAAATATACTAATCTCCATTTCAACGAAACGGAAAAATTGTAGGAGGATTGTTGTTTTTCGTGTCGCGTCATCATAAATCGAATTTATCGCGTTTTGTGTTTGGCGAAATAAAAGCGACCATTCGGAAATTGCTTGCCATTCCCCGAAATATAACTTTTGCGGAACATTTATCCGATCCGAGCCGGAAATAAGACGTTCGTAATAAAACGGTTTGTCTCATCGGGCTCTGGTGCCCCGCCGTCGATTTGCTCCTAATTTTATGTCGATCGTTCGAGGATTTTCGCCATTTTACACGCGAAATACCATATCGATTTTTAGATATTTCAGATTTATGGAAGTAATCTTTACTTAAGTTCGTAATGTACAACAGTGTAAATGTACTGATATCTTTAGTAGCAAAATATTCAATTATTATGTTTGGTTTAAACAAATCAAACGTTAAAAAATTAATCATTTTAACCATATTAAAATTATTTTAAAGTGGAAGAAAATACGTTAATATAAGACAATGTAATTCAAGAAAACACACTATCAAAACTATGAAAATATGACAAAGAAAACTTTCCAAATCAATTTGTTGTTACAGGATAGTGTTTCCTTTAACAACTTTTTAATTCATAATAATAAAACAGAGACACAAAACGGAGACCCAGAACGGGCAAAAGATCGAGACAATGAGTTCTGTAGATACATTCAAGTATCTGGGTATGAAACAAGCATGCCAAATTGATAACGGCTTAATGAAAGAAGAGCTTACCTGTCAATTTATGAAAAGAGTAAGGCAAGTTTTGAGGACAGACTTAAATTGCAGAAACATGTCTAAGGCTATCAACACCTATGCATGTTCAGTGCTAAACTATTCGTTACACAAAATTTTCAGCGTAAGATCAGAACACTGCTCACAAAATCGCAGAAACACCATCCTAGAAGTGCAGTAGAAGCACAACATTGCCGCGACAGCAAGGTGGTAGGGGATTGGTCGATATTAGTAAGCAACTGGACCAACAAATAGGAAATCTGTGGAAATATTTCTGGCACCAGGCGGAAACGTCTATGCTACATAAAGCTGTATCCCGGGTTGATGGATCAACACCACTGCGACTGAACGAAGATGAAGTTCAAGTCTATGCAAAAACAGAACTTGAGAAATTACAATCGTGCAGAGAAAAAGCTTATGCATGGAAGACATTTGAATGAGGTCTCCCAGGAACAAGTCGGCATATTAGCGTCGAACTACTGGCTGACTGTCGGACAGATGTTTCCGGGAACAGAAGGTTTTCTACTGGCAATACAAGACCAAGTTATATCTGCCAGACATTACCTCAAGTACATAGTTCCGGTCGGTGGAAGTGTGGTGGATGATCGATGTAGATATGGGTTCCGGGTCTCCGAGACAATTCAACATATAACAGGGGGCTGTGAAGCATTTGCAGCGACAGAATATAAAGAAAGGCACGACGCAGTGGCGAAGATCATTTATCAGGAATTGGTAATAAAACTGCAGCTAAACGAATCAGAAAAAGTCTCATTACAATCCGCAAGTCCCATTACAATTACACTACAATTACAATCCGCAACCAGTTCTGGAGAATAACAGTTACAGAATGTATTGGGACCAAACAGTGCTTACCGAGCAGAAATTAAATAAGAATAGGCCCGATATTGTATTGTTGTTATTGAATTGTTGTAATCGATAAAATTGCATGAAAAACATTATTTACAGATAAAGCTATCCCAAACAATAATTTAATTGTAACATACCGAAAAAATTCTGAAGTATAAAGAGCTGCAAGAACAGATGAAAAGACAATGGGATATGAAGTGCATCGAAACAATACCTATCATATTGTCATCAACTAGAATCATCTCAAAGAACTTGTATAAGTAAGGAATATTGTATAAGTAAGGTTGTATAAGTAAGGAATATTAAAATATTGGGCCTCAACGATCACCTTTTTAGACCCGCCCAGGAGGCTGTATTACTTGAAACAGCCCGAACCATTCAAAAGTTTCTGGATAACCATAGGAAACCAAAGACATCTACTGTCACCACTACAACCGTGTGGCCCGAAAACATGGAAAGGGCCCCCACACAGCTTAATCCTTCTGATATCTAAGATATCTGGGATAAGTCAATATTTCCCTTGGGGCCGGTTCTGCAGTGCGGGGATGTGCCGGGTGTGGCTTGTGCCTGGTGTATTCTGGTATTGTAGGGCCGGTATTTGGAGGGAGTGCGAATGCCTTTAGGCTAAATCCATAATAATCTTTGTTTATTTGGCACTTGGCTTTTACATACAACCCTACATACTACATACTACATATATATATATATATATATATATATATATATATATATATATATATATATATATATATATATATATATATATATATATATATATATATATATATATATATATATATATATATATATATATATATATATATATATATATATATATATATATATATATATATATATACATATATATATATATATATATATATATATATATATATATATATATATATATATATATATATATATATATATATATATATATATACATATATACAAACATATATACATATACATATATACATATATACATATATATATATAACATATATATATATATATATACATATATATACATATATATACAAACATATACATATATATACAAACATATACATATATACATATATATATATATATATATATATATATATATATATATATATATATATATATATATATATATATATATATATACAAACTATATCTAAATATCGTCTGTTCATAAATTTAATTTATACATATAATTCTTTCCAAAACCAAACATACAAAATTACAAATATTTGTGGATTCTATGATATCTATCATTGTATCATTGAACAGCCGAATACCATTCCCAAGAAGAGACGTATTCATAAAGATACGATGTTAAAATTTTATATGGAAATTCTTCCTTGAGCGAAATTACTTTGATGTTTTTCTGATCTCGCTATTAGGTACCTCTCAAGGTATGCAGCTCTGCCATACAGAGCACCAAGTTAAATAACACTATGTTAAATCCACCAGTGAATACGTATTACAATGCTATATAATTCAAATTGTTTTATTTTGTAAGGGTTGCAATTTGTTTTGTTTTTTAAATTTTTATTACAACCTAACAATAAGGAACTACAATTACTAAAATTGGGCCAAATTGTGGTGTTGCATATTAACAATTTTTACCAATAACTTAAGTTATGTGATATCCTATGAGAGAACATTCATCAACGACTTCAACCTTATGCTTTCCAATCCCGTAAATAATTTAATATCTTTTATTTAAGAAACAAAAAAGCACCCAATTCGCTCGCTTGTGAAATGCTAATATCATTTTCCAAAGTTACTAACATAACATTTACTAACATCATTACTTCAACAATCATAACCAAAGTTACTAACATCATTTACTTTTGTTTGATGAAAGCGTTCTTCACTTTTTAGCATAAGATGTCACTTCGTAGCACTGCAGATTCTTAAGTAGATCTTCTCTGTTGATAGTCTCTTAGGCACATTCTATGTCTACAAATACACCATCAATATTACCATCACTGATATTTTGGCGCCATTTCATATAAATATGTTGCAGTTTTCGCCAAATGACTTCAAACATAATGAATGCTTGTCACGAAATCCCGATTGTTCCACATAAATATATTTTTGGTTTTCGAAGTACGGATGCATTTGTTTAAATATCACTATTTCCAATATTTTGTCAACAATCGGCAAGAGGCATTGCTATACAATCCTCTGTTAGTACTGGATTATCACATTTTCATATTGGAACAATGACACTTACTTTCACGTTTCTTGGGACTCGACCATTGAACGGCGACCTATTAATTAAATTAAGTAATGGTTAGCTTAGTTGCTGAAAAACGCTCTTATATACATTTTATGTTGCATATATCATCAGATGGTGACATATTGTTTAAATTAATTACAATATATCTCAATTAAGAGTTAGTTTGATTTGGACATGTGAATAGAATGGTAGAAGAAACACTGCCAAAGAAAATGTGGATATGAAATCATTCAGGGATAAGAACACAGGGGAGAATAGAGGTAGAGTTCGGAAACAATATTAGGAAAACGATAAGTGAAAGAAACATGACAGAAAAACAGTGCCAGAATAGAACATACTGGAGAAAGAGTCTGGAGATAGGATAGGAGATGGACACATTCTTGAAATTCTGAACAATGTTCTGAATACTACCTGTATCCAACAGTTTTTGAGAAACTTGGATAAATGTTTACCGAGCTGAAAGCGGTCTTTCTGGGTATTGTTGCCTGTAATTATACGTAACCCCTTCTAGAGCTTCTCCGAAAATAAGATATATCGTGATATTTGCGCACAAAATATAGTTTTGGTTTTAAATCGAGCTTAAATGTTTACACTGACATACACTGAAATAAGTTTTGTCGCAATTTTTAAATACCATTTTTTTTTAGTGGCATAATGCGACGTTGTCACATTGTTCTTGGCTGATGATTCTTAATGAAAGGAAAAGTAGTTTATATATTTGAATATTTTATTCGTTAGTAATACCCAATCAATATTTACCAAATATGTGTATATATATATATATATATATATATATATATATATATATATATATATATATATATATATATATATATATATATTATATATATATATATATATATATATATATATATATATATATATATATATATATATATATATATATATATTATATATATATATATATATATATATATATATATATATATATATATATATATATATATATATATATATATATATATATATTTATTAGAGTCAGGTTATGTTCAATAACTTTGCTCAGGACAGAAGAATTTCAGTTCTAGGAAGGGATTTAGAGATTGTGGACAGCTTTATATATCTTGGGCAGAGGATTTCCATGGAGGGGAATACCGCCCGGGAGGTGGAACGGCGTGTTAAGTGTGGCTGGCAGGCATTTGGTAGGCTCAACATAGTGTTTAAGAGCAGACTCCCACTTTGCCTGAAAAGAAAAGTATTCGATCAATGCGTTCTACCCGTTATGACATACGGAAGTGAAACCTGGACACTTATATCGCAATCAATTCAAAAACTTCGGGTGGCACAGAGGGGAATGGAAAGATGTATGCTTGGCATTACAAGACGAGACAGAAAGTCCTGCGCATGGATCAGGGAACAAACAAAAGTCTGTGACATCATTGGAAGAGTAAAACAGTTGAAATGGAGATGGGCAGGCCATATAGCGAGGCGATGGGACGACAGATGGACCAAGGCAATCCTGGAGTGGATACCGCTTGATCGCAAACGACCGCGAAGAAGACCGAAAGCACGATGGATTGATGACATCGTTAAGTATATTGGACCCGAGTGGCAGAGGAAAGCCCAGGACCGTGAAGGTTGGAAGCATGCTGAAGAGGCCTTCATCCTGCAGTGGATCGATGCGGGCTGATGATGATGATGATGATGATATATATATATTTATATATTTGGTTAATGTGTCATTATTTATAACTTATATTTTTCTAAAAAGGGTCCCAATTTATTTGGATTATTTTCTCATTTTCCTCCCCGTGATGCGGGTTTTGGTTAAATATCCAATAATAGGATTTTGTTTATAAAATAAATTTATTACTTCCGCCATTTTATTATTTAAATCAGCTACATGTAAAGATATACAAAACTCTTCATTAAATATACCTAATAGCTATTCTTAAAAGCAATTTTTTGCTTTGCCTTTTCTATTCCTCTTTGATAACAACTGCATTTCCTGTCAAACCCTCTACGAAAAGTATCAACATCCATAATTTTTAGTACATTTCGAGCATATTTCCAGTTTATGTATATTTTTATTTAGTAATTTAAAAGTATGCTCTTTAGATTCATGGGTGTCACTGCAAATGGAACACACGGAATTAAACTGTCTACAATTACTAGCTTTACGTCCATGTTTCCATCTGAATACACTCACAAATTCATAAATTGGAAAAATATACCAACGCAAAACAACTCTTTTTAAATTTATGAATATGTTAAAAGCAGATGTATAAATCTCCAATACAGCATTAAACTCGTTTTTACATTTTCGTAGATGCTTATTATTTCGTAGATAATATTACCAAAAAAATAATCTGCATTCTGATACATCCACAATAATAACATTAGGGAATTTTCTCTTCAGGACTTTTATGTCGTATTGATCTGCCAAGGCTACCAAGTCTACACATTGTAGGTTTTTTAAAGATTCCTCGGTGTCGCATTCGATATGAATATTAGCTTGAGCCGCCGATGTTATTTTATTCTCATTTAAATTTATATTTGTTGGATCAATCTTTTCAATAATATTTTTTTTGTAATCCAGCTATTCAATGAAATCAATGAGGATTTACATTTTTATTTTCCCCACTTCACTTCAACTGTGTGTTGTTTTTAAGAATTTCTTCACTATTTTTTTAAATTGCGGTGAGCTTTGAATTGATTTTCAAATATTTATAGCAAGTGATAAACAGTCCTCGCACAAAAACCATACATTTTTGTTGTCAGTAACTGACTTACACATATTATCTTTTATTTTAGCACAAACTAAGTGCTTCTTTCTTCAAACTTCTTTCGGAATAATTGCGCTTATATACTACAAAGTTATCTGAACAAACCGAACACGTCCTATCATTAGCCATGGTCGAACACTATTACCATTTTCTTTAACTTTTTTTCGTACACTATTTTATTTCCTTTCTTTATAATTATGAATAACGGGTGTGTACGTTAGTCACTACAAGAGCTTTTGCCATAAATAAGAAGAAAGTCTCATGAATGAATATGAATATCTTTATTGTTCTTCAAAATGTTCGCCTTTTCCATTAATACTTTTTTATTTGGTTGAATTAATTCAGAAGCGATTTCAAAAAACCTCAGTGATTTATTCCAGTGTTAAATATAAAGGGTTTCCTAATAAGAGCGAATGGATTTGAATTTGAAATAATCACAAAAAATTCGGCCGAATATGGTGGTCATTATTTTTATTAGATGGTATATTTTATGCCATTTATGATTTAAATAAAATATCGTTGAAGGGACCTTGACTGTTGAACTGATTGATCCGATTGGTCCAATTTCCGATGACTCGGTTGTGCATATCGGATGGTATGGCGACTATGGTTGCTCGAATGTTGGCTTCAAGTTCATCAAGAATCTTGGATTTGTTGGTGAAATCCTGTGATTTATCATAACCCCAAAGAAAATAATCTAAAGGTGTTAAATCACAAGATCTTGGTGGCCAGTAGCAAGGACCATTCCGTGAAATGGCCGATTTTCGAATTGATTGCTCAATAAGTCGGTCGTAGGGCGTGTTGTGTGGCAAGTTTCATCGTCTTGTTGAAAATATAGCCTGTGCGCATCAATTCCATCAATTTTCGGAAAAACAAAATCGGATAACATGGCACGATAGCGTTCGTTATTTACAGTGACGGTCCGTCCTTCGGCGTTCTTGAAAAAATACGACTCAATAATGTCACCGTACACTAATCCACACCAAACAGTGATTCTTTTGGGGTGTAATGGGACCTGATGAATCACCTGTGGGTTTGTCTCACGCCAATAATGACAATTTTGCTTATTGACGTAGCCGTTTAAGCAAAAATGAGCTTCATCATAGAAGATGATTTTGTAATAAAAATCCAAATCGTTTTCTATTGCTTCTAACGCCCAATCTGCGAACTCCCGATCTAATCGATGGTCAATTGGCTTAAGTTCTTGTACCATTACAATCTTGTATGGGTGTAAACCGAGATCCAAATGCAAAATACGCCAGGTGGTTAACTTGGATAAGCCTAACTCTTGAAAACTGCACGGACCAAACACATTATCGTTCGCGGCAACACTTTCATGAACAGCCGTGATATTTCCTTCACTACGGCTACTACGAAGTCGTGACGGTGGCTTTTGGTTATGAAGACTAAACTCACGTTCAAACTTATCAATTATACGGCGGATGGCTTGATAAGATGGAGTAGAATGACGACCGTGTTTTGAACGGAATGTTCTTTGAGTAGTAACAAAATTTCTCGAATTTTGATAAAATGTTTGGACAATTTCCAACCGTTGTGGCAATGAAAACTTGTTCATGGTGAGATGGCAAACCTTACCGAAAACAATTGATAGCAGATGTCAAGAATGGCCGTGGATATCAAATATGGCCGTCATTAGCAGTCAAAATCCTTTCATCCCTATTGGGCAGCACTGTAAATGACAGGACAATTTATTTTTAATATTCTTCTTCTTCTGCTATCTGTCTAATATGGATGACCATATATATGTAGACCATTGCCTCTTTTCTTTCTTATTCCTCTTCAGACGTAGATCTCCAAGATCCTCTTCATCGTCTCATTGGTAAACCTTGAGTTCTTTTCCGACATAATTGTTCAATTTCGCGTTCTTTGCAAGCCTATTGTCGTCTATTTTGTTAATGCGTTTATTCCAATATTTTCACTAATTCACTAATTGACATACAATAATTTATTTTCCAGATGTTATCAGTGAATTTCATAAAAATAATTTAAATAGTCCAAATATAATCCAATAACTGATAATAATGCCAATTTTCACATGGTCGTTCAAACAATCGACATTTTGAACAAGAATATAGAATCTCATTATCTTGTTACTATCCCGTTTTGTTCGCGAATATGAAAAATAAATTGCTTGTTCGTTGATTTTTAATAAATAATTAAATCGTTCAAGTTTCTGAGATCGATACGATATGCCATATATTTTCTTCCTCGACAACCCAGTTTTAATGGTTGAATAAAAAGCATTTACATTTATCGAAAAAAAAATGTTTTTTTTTTTCGTTTGTTAACAAAGCGATTAATGTCTACTAGAAATATTCAAGGTCAATTCTAAAATATCAGTATTCAAGAAAAATTAAAATCCGATTTGCTAACATCGTTTCCGCTAATTGAAAAAAATTTTCCATGGAAAATTGTTATTTAAATATTGTGTACCAGCGACTCGCGTTAAAAAAACAGATTAAAAACAGCTAAATCGGGGTGTATAAATATTAATTTTTACCAGAGAGATTATACGGATTAAATGGCGGGAACATTGTAATCAAGAATTAGAAAGTTTTTTTTACTTTTCTCTATTTTTCAGGAATGGGAAATATCGCAAATGTTTAAATGAAACATTTTTCGGTTGAAATTATAATTCCGACAGAACATGTGTTTGTTTTTAGTGGGTTTTGCGGTTTAATTACTGCTAGCTCCAATGCTAGCTCTCTTTTTTGTTTGTTTTAGAATCTGCTTATAATAAAAACCGAATAACAAAACTAGCTTGTTCTTGTTTATATTGTTTTGGATTTCTTCTTATCCTTTTTAAGTATTTACTTCGGTCGGCGATATATTTGTCCCATCGGGCTGTGGTATTCCTCAGTAGATTTCCTTCTAATTTTATATCGATGGTTCGATACTATTTTATCTCCAAAATACCACATCAATTATTAAATATTTTAGAATTATAAAATGCTCTTTCTTTACAAATTAGAGTTTGTAAACTGCAGCTTAACAATAGTTAAATATTGTTGGTACCCTTAACTTCTAAATAACAAATAATTTTTTTAGGCAGGCTGAAAATATAAATGATTATATTATTAAGAATACAACAATTTTTTTTTGAACTTCCTAATTCTATTTACATTCTGCAAAATAAATAATTAATTAAATTGTACAATACAATAATTAGTATGGCTGCTAAATCTACATTAAGATGTTTTCATAACTTCACAGTCCAAGAGTGGGTTTATGCAAGGAAATATCTTAAACATCTACTTAACAGGTCATATTTTACTCTTAGTCTACTTTCAAACTTTATACTTACTTTAAACTATATACACTTATAACTTGAAGATTGTGAACTATGTTACGGTTTGGCACATACCAACAGGTATTGGTTATTATCCATATATTTTTAACAGGAATCTTTCCAGAATTTGGATGCTAGATATTACTGTAAATTTCCATAGCTAAAGCCATAGCTCCAAATGATGGCTTAATGATGGTTTAATGATGGCTTTGTAAATTAAAACTTAGCTGTCTGGCGATAATGTTCAATTCTTTGTCCAATTAACTTATAAAGTTCACTTAGTCTGAGTTATTTTCGTTTGGTGAGGTGTGTGTATAGATAAACTAATGAGACTAGTGGCGTAGCGTTTAATTTGATAACACTGTTGGCCTCACTTTTGGATGATATACAGGCCAACATCTGATACATCTTCAATTTGAGTTCCTTGCAGCTATTTTCGTGAATACGATTTTTCTAGTGCGTTCTGAACATGTACTTTCTATGAAATGTTGTGCGTTATCAAATTTGGTTTTAGACGGGGCACAAACGGAAACTTTCAAAACTTTAGCAGGTCTATGGAAACAGTATTTTGTCAAGGACTCAGGTTTTCAGTTGGTCTAAGGTATTCTCTGAAGGCTGAGACTCGATTGAATATGAACATCCCGGCGAAAGATCTTAATTTTCTGTAAAGTGTCATTGATTTGACCAGTCTTGGATATTTGAATACGACTTGGAAACTTGAACTGCCAAAAAATCAGAATGAACAAATTAGAAATCAAAACATGCTGTTTTGCTTTCATCATAACCAAGGGATCATCCATAAGAAATTTCTGTCTCGAGGTTAAACCGTAAACCAACAATTTTATAGAGTAATTCTTGATCAAGAACATCTACGATTTCCAATTATTTCCAAGCGATTTCCATTAACGAGTTTTTGCCAATAAAAATCTGTGCCGCCGCAACCTCCTGGAATATTGGAAAATATTGACGATTCAAAATCTGGATTGGCGATTCTAATATCTGAGTTCTAGGACCACGATGAAGAGCGAACAAGTGGCCTTCAGTGCTGTGTGGCTTCCCAAGGCAACCACTTTGAAGCAGACAATTATCATTTAATTAATATTTGTATTTAAGAGCTTAATTTTACATAATTATTAGTATTTTATATCGATGATATATATTTCCATGATATTTTAGTTTTTATGAGAGCAGTTTGTAAATTGATTTTTCTAAAGATGAAGAAATATAAATATTATTTTGGGTGATTTAGTGAATAATTTAGACAATTACAATAGATAATTTACAATACTATTGATATGAGAAGATAAACTGGACGAGACGGAATCATTTTATATTTGTAACATCTATTTTTTCCTCTAGTTTAATATAGAATATGACATAATATTCACTAATTAATCTTTTATAACTCCCTTTGGCTACTTTAAAGGGTAGCCCCTTTTAGCCAGTAAGACTAGTACGGTATTTGGACTCAACTCAACTCCTACTCACAGTGAGGATGTTTGGAATTTGTTTATATGTTTGTGCATTGTTTGTGCATGTAGGTAGATGTTCTCTAGAAAATGATTAAAATCTAAAAGAAATCGCTCCTCAATGATGCCAATAACCATGCTAAGTTAGTCCGGATGTATTCTAAAAGATTTTCTTTATGGATCGCTCGTTCGTTGGTAGACTTTTCGAGAAACTATGGATTAAGTGCAAACAAAATATTAATGCCTATGGGGGATGCTGACATAAGGTTAAATGATAGCTGATGATATAGTTCGGAGACCACATCAAGATGCAGGTTCAGCTTAATATGGTCCCACTACCACATTAAGATGTTATTATTATTAAGTCGAATTATTTCCAACTTATTACTATGAATATTAATCATTACTAAAATTAATTATAATTGAAATTAATTAAAATTTTCCAACTTTATTATGAATCCAACTTAATAATTACGAAAATAATCACTCCCTGGATTTTTTTCATAAATTACGTAATATGTATAGTGACCATAGTTGTCACTTGAAGCATAAATAAGATCCGTAATTCCAAAAATTAACGTTAATTGTTATGTTCTGATTAAAAATGCCTAACACGCCTTTATACTGGCGTTTAAAAAAATATTGAGGGTTGTAAAATACTCAAGTATGTTCATTGCAGGATTGACCTTAAAACTGATCGTTACTGAAACAATTGTGTAGTTCATTTTCATTTCAAATATGAACTAAAGTCATCTGATCATCGTCAACGTCGTATTAAAATGAGTTAAAGAATGGATGAGTTAAAAGAAATGATTAAACGAAAACCCAATAGTATTTTTAAACGTAATTCTATTTAAGATTAGATTTTATTTAAACAGATACGTAAGAAACTTATTAGATTTAATCATTTCACGATGATGCTAACATGGTTAGCGAAACGCACATCGAGAGATTAGAAACAATTGATTTAAAGTTTTGCAGTAAATCTCTTTCAATTTTAGATGCGTAAATAAACAATTGATTGTTTTACAGATGACAACTTTTTTTACAGATGATATTGTTAAAATTGTTGCTCAAAGGATCACAATATAGCAAAATGATAAAAAAATGAGGGAAACAAAGTTCTCTTTACTTGATCGTATTAATTATCAATATTCAACAATTAACTGTATTATAAATAAAGGTAGTACGACTAGACGAACTATGTCTCGTTCAATCACTCGGGGAAAAAAGTTTGGACTGGGTTTGTCGACCTCTAAGTGACGTTACCGTGTAACCTTTCAGAATTAAAGACGACTGAGTCTAGTTCGATTACTTCGAGAGAAAACATCCAAGGTTAAGTGACGAGTTGTTAAAAATGAAACCGGACTTAACATGTGGATGATTTTTTTCCCCCTAGTGATCGAACGAGGCATAGTTCATCTAATCGTACTATCTGTATTTAATAATACAGTTAGTTAATTATTTTATATTGATAATTAATACGACAAAATAGACAGCACTGCTTA
This sequence comes from Cosmopolites sordidus, assembly GCA_031761425.1. NCBI lineage: Eukaryota > Metazoa > Arthropoda > Insecta > Coleoptera > Curculionidae > Cosmopolites > Cosmopolites sordidus. Next base: position 273,141 of record JARFXV010001503.1, on the reverse strand, counting down.
TAGCTTAGAGCACACCGACCTCTAAGTGGTGTGACCATAATAATTCGTATGTGATTATCTAAACGATATTATCACAACAAGATGGCACTACACCACATCCAGGCGCTTAAACAATTAATTTTCTGAAAAATGGCTTGATCTACATAACATTGCAGACTTTATCCGAAAAAGCCGATATATACGGTCGAACCCCTCGTAATTTCTTTCGCTGCTTTCGGAACGTTCAGTTCGAATCCGACTGATGACGGCTCAAGGCCAGAAACCGGTCACGAGAGACGCTTGATGAGCACGGAAAAATATCGATGTTTTTGAATTCATTTTTTAACCACGACATTTCTACAATGTGTAATCTCTAATAGCGATAGAGATTAGCAAATGAAATCGTTCGGTTTGACACTACAAAACTAGTTTGTTTGGAAATATATTTTAGAACAGATTTATAAGAACAGACCCCAAAGAATACATGATCTAAAAGACATCATATCTGTCAAGGATAACATAGGGTCGGTCACAAATATGTGCAAACGTAATTGAAAATCCTTACAAATTATGGGTATTAGCAAATATAGATATGGGTATTCACAAAGCAACAGCAAGATTTTCAAAAACTGAACGGTTTTTAATTATAAATTAAAAATTGTTTGTTTAAAAATCCTATATTAGGAAATAAAACAAAAGGAATAAAACAATTTTGTACTTTTAATAAAAGTGATAGATAACAAAGTAAAAAATTGTTTTATTCCTTTTTAAAAAATGAACTATCACAAAGTAACGGACAAATCAACCTATATTTGATATTAAGGAGATGTAACTGTATTCTTATAATGCGTCAAATCTAAATTTGATATTCTACTGCTGATACGAACCAAATTGCTTTTGTTGCTTTGTTGCAGTTGTTTTTCCTCAAATGTTCCACTAAAGAATCTATTGCTTTAATTATGCCAGAAACTCCTGCTCATTTCTCCAAACTTCCGCATATTCACATCATTTGTATATAAATGGTTAATTTATTCGAAATATGAACTAGATTATTAATTAGACATTTACTTCAATCCACAATTAATTTATATAGTGAAACAGTTTGTGAAAAAATGTGACTTGAATAAATCAAAACATATGCACCGATCAATTTTCAGAAATCAGTAGAAATCAGATTGTTCCGTATTATTATTTTTCCTTATTCTTTGATAAATCTGATATCGTTTTACTATGATAACATATATAAATAAATACCTAAAATTATAAATAAAAGTTCAGCGAAATCGGAGGGAATAAATATGAACTTCAATGATTTCAATAGCGGGGACATTAAAAAGGCAAATTAAAAAAAGGTTTTAGTACTGTGTCGTATATTTTCCAATACGGGAAATGTGGAAACATTTTACAAAGGATATTATAGTTCCAATCGAATATGCATTTTTTGGTCTTTTGTAATCTGTTCAACTGGATTTTCACTCTTAAGCCTTCTCCATCTGCTGCTGAATATCTTTTGTATCCTTTTTTAAATGTATTTGTAGAGAAAATTAAGCAAAATGGTATACATAAGCTTGATCTTATGTAAAGGATTTTGGGTTCTTTTTTTCTCTTTTTAATTAAAAACTTATTTACATTAACGATATATGTATATTATGGGGATTTAATAGCACATGGTCGACTTGCTGCTCGATTAGCTTTAAATTTTACGCCGAATGTTCGGAGATTTTCGCAATTTTAAACACAAAATTCTACATTCATATTTTAAATATTAATTGTAGTAACATTTAGTTAAATATAACAGATTGAAATTTATTTTACCGATGCAACATTTATTTAAATATATTCTCTTTTCGTCCTTTTTCCGAACCTGAAATCGTACGCTATATGGAACATTCCCATATCTGAATGTAAAACAAGCATTTTAGTTATTTATAAAAGAAATATTAATCTCTGTGTAATATATCTCAGATTTAATAACATTCATTCGCGTTGTTTCAGCCATGTTTTATGTTAAATGTATTAATTTTTGAAAAATCTAAATTCGTTTTATTAAATTCACTTAAAAGGGGACAAATCAAAGCTCGGCGATATCGGAATGTATAAATAATAACTTCAACGTTCCTTGTCCAATATCAAGATGAGAAAACCTCTCCTCATCCTATCAGTGCTGGCGTTCACCAAGGTAGCTAGCGTTCTTGGTCCCTGCTGATCTTTCCGTTTCCTTAAATATCACTCCAGCAACACATGCCGCCAGAATACCCATCTTATCAACTCACAAAACTCAATCACTGAATTTTGAAGCAACAATAACTTGGCTAGCTCTGTGATGCAAGCTTGTCAATGAAACTATTAAATTCCCACAAATCTCTGTCAAACTCAAACTGTAGTCGGTACCTTTGAACGGACATAAATTACTCCAATAAGAGGACGTTAAGTACTTGGCAATGCATTTCAACGTTCCACTAATTTGGAAGAAACATATATTCACAAAGCGATAGCGATTAAGTTTCAAACTAAGTAAACTTTGTTGGTTAGTTAAACGGTGGTCAATATTATCGCCGGAAAGCAAGGTATTGGTTTATGAAGCAATCGTTAAAGTAATTTGGACCATTGTCATTCAGCTTTGAGTATCTGTAGCAAGATCTAACATTCTGGAAAGATTCTAGTTTAAAGTACTTGGGATAATAACTAACGTCCGTTGGTAACGAATGGGCCAAGTTTTACGTTTTACATTTTTTTCGTGATATCTTTGATATCACGTTTTATGATTGATATATACACACTAAAAGAACACAAGTGATTTGGTGTTCAGTGGTACATCTCGTTGAGTTTAATAGATATTACAGTTTGCATCGTATGTTTTCTAATCTACGACGTACGTAAATAAACTAATGAGAGTGCTGGTGTAGCGTTCGATTTGGCAACACTGTTGGCCTCCCCTTTGGAGGGGAGGCAGGTCAACATCTGATGTGTCTTTAACACGAGTTTGAACTTTCTAGAGTCACTTGGTGGTCTGTCGCAATTCTTTTTGTGTATCGGATTGTTCTAGTGCATCGTTTCTCAACCTTGGGGTCGCTTTCAGGAATATGGGTGGTCGCAATGTGTTCAAAAAATAAGACCCGTAAGTATTTTTAATTTAAAAACAAGTGTTATAAAATTAAGTATTACCAGGTAATAACAACATCATAAAATAAACTTAAATAAAATAATAGCTAAAGTTGTTTGAAATGATAATTTAATGTCACAGCTGATTTTGTTTTTTATTTAAAATGTTTTCTATAAGCAAATTATTTTATAATGATAATAGACAATGTCTATATGTAGTTATTAAAGCCACCATAGACGAGAACCTTTTTTCGCATAAGTAAGAAGCAGCGAAGGGATCAATGTTTTCAAAGCTTTCGTTACTAGGCACGGTTTCACAGGTTACTACGTACGGTTTCACCAGGTCTGGACGGTGCCTTTCGTTTTATCACAAATTTGTCCATTTTATTTATTATTAATTTATATATATATATATATATATATATATATATATATATATATATATATATATATATATATATATATATATATATATATATATATAAATATATTTATATAAATATATATTAAAATATATAATTATATATTTTATTATTAATTTATTTTATTACCACACTGTTATTAAATGAGTGAGATAAGAAATCGTAGTACTTGTTTTCGTAAAAACGTAATTAACAATGAAACTCTTCGTCTTGGTCTTTTGTTTTTATTACCAAAGCGCATAGCTTTTATAAACCTGTTTAAACGCGCTCGGGACGAATAATCCATCTCGGATGTCCGGGTGGGTCATTTTAGAAGCGCGTGCAAATGCAAGGGCACATATTCGAATTGGTAAAAGTAATATAAAAACAGGGGTTTACACAAGTCTTGTAGTTCGGTATTTGTGGCTATGTACGGTATTTCGGTATAAGTGTAACGGCCCATTCACACATATATCCGCCATTGACGATTCGTCATTTAATACAAAGACAAATAGATGATTCGTTTTTTCATGATTTGTCAGCATTTGAACACGCTCGTAGGAGTTTATAAGCCATTTAAAAATAAAAACGATTCTTCATAATTCACGACACTGAAAAAAGGACGAATCGTCGTCGTGTTAAAAGAACCGAAGTCACTGTAGTGGCAACATTAGTAGTGGCAACATGTAGTCGCAACATTTTTTACTTAACTTTTTGGCTATTTAGTGGCTGGCGACACTAAAAAGTTTGAGAAAGGATGTTCTAGTGTATCTGAAAATGAGTGACAACAATTTCGAACAAAGGGCTATCTCTCAGACTTGGGCACGATGCGACGGAAACTTTTACGAAACTTTAAAATGTTTATGGAAACAGTGTTTTGAAAAGAGCCCAGGTTTCCCCCTCCGACTTTCGTCTGTTCCCAAACCTCAAAAAATTCCTATATGGCAAGTGTTTTTCATCAAATGGAGAAGTTATAGCAGCCGTAGATGAGTATTTTGAAGAACTTCCAAAAAATTACTTCAGAGTTGGAATAAATGAATTGGAGAACCACTGGAAAAAAATATTTAGCCTAAGTGAAAATATGCGGAAGAATAAAGTATTTTTTTTAACTATAAATTTGATAATATGGTAAATAATTACTAATAATTATATGGTAATGGGTTTTTTCGTTTTAAACACTTATTCAAATTGGCGATTTATTTTTAAAGTAGTGCTGCTTTAATACAGTTTTATCAACTTACTTCTAGATTTGTTTTGTTAATAAAATAAATGCATTTGTTTAATTAAATATTACGGACTGTAAAATATTTTACTAATGTAACATTTATTTGAATTAACTCTTTTTAATCCTATGCCCGAATATGATACATGTTTTTTTCTTTCTTGATAAAAAAAATCCCTATATAATATCTGATACTCCCCAGATTTAATCAGATTGCTCCACATTGTTTCAGTTAATGTTTTAATAAAGCTTAATTCGGTTTACTGAACTGACTTAATAAGTATAAATCAAGAATCGGCGAAATCGAAGCGTATAAATATTAGCTTCAATTATTACGAAAGCGAAGATATTACAATCAGAAATTAAAAAAGTTTTTGTATTGTGCCGTTTATTTTTCCAATACGGAAAACGTGGAAACATTTTAAATGAAAAGTTTTACAACGATATTATAGTTTGCAAACGAATATTAGTCTTTTTAGTTTGTTTTGTAATGAATTTAATTGCATTTCCACTTTAAGCCTTCCTTATATAAATATAAATCAGATAACGCTTATGTATAGGGTTTTAAATTTCTTTTTTTTTTTTTTTTAGTTTTACGCTGGTGATTTATTTGTATTGTTGGATTTTGACACCACATGTGCTGCTCGATTACTTTTTAATTTTACATCGGTTATTCGACTTGTTTAACCCTTTGTATGTGTATAATTATGTACACATTTATTATATAATTTTTCTGCTTCAAAAACTAATTCTGTAACGTTTAGACGAAAAGTACTTAATGATGCACATGTTTTCTTGTAATATGCTAGGCTAGTGTCGTCATCCTGTCATAAACATGAAAACTACCACTTTTTGCCATTTTGATAATTTCCATGATGGCTGGCACACGAGGTAAGAAATAAGAAATCTTGTGTCATCGGTACACAAGTAAAAATAAATTTATATATCATTATCTAATATTGGAAACAAAGGTTGGAACTAAACATATACCTGTATATGTTGCCAAGATCTTTTATCAACCTGAAATAAAATGGCGGTGTTTTTTAAGCGGAATAATTATGCACAATTGGTTATAACAGTTGTTCACCTAAAACAATGCTGCTGTTTATAGTGGTCATAATTCTGCACAGTTGGTCCAAATAGTACGTATTTGTTTTATTTTAGAAATTATATGATCCAGAATAGAGAATAGATGTACATGCATCTATTTTAATGAATTTTCTAGATATTTCATCCAATTTGGATTTGAGCGTTGATGAACATGGGAAGAGGAAAATGATTTCCAAACTCCTTCACCAGATTTTGTTCGTATAGGAGGTGACAAAGTTGGTCCAAAAAGTTTTGAAATTCCTGAGGCCCATTGGGAAGATAATTTGCCTTTGGCGTTATTTGCAGGAATAGTGAATGAGCCAAACTTCAATGATATTATAACCTAAAAGGATGATGTGTATAAACGTAAATTCTGATATATTCTGGAATGAATCAGACCGAAGCAATGATGAGTCCGAAGTCCGTTAGAACATATTCAAAAATATATAAATGTTGCTGAGTTTGAAAAAATGGCAAACCTTACTAATATATATGCCCATCAAAAAAAAACATTCACTTTAAACCGACGAATTTACTCGAACTAAAAAGTCTATTTGGAATGCACATTGCGGTTAGCTGACTAAAATGTTTAAAAATTTGGCTGTTTTGGAATGGGAAGGTCTTATGCATAAATATCTTTAGAGATACAATGAGTAGAAACAGATTTTTCCAATTCAACGAATGAATTTACACTGTGTCAATAATTTGGAGAATCCATAAAATTTCAATGATAAATCGTATAAGGTACGCCGTATCTCTTTATGATGCCATTAGAAATCGTTGCGCAGAGTTATATTTGGAAGAAAATGTATGCATTGGCGAGCAAATCGTGCTGTTCAGGGGTCACTTATCAATCAAGCAATATACAAAAGATAAACCACCCCACTTGGGATGTAAAAATATCTATTTTATGTGGAAGATCTGGAATGGTTTACGATTTCGTGATTTACTAAGGAGCTGCTACTGCTGTGGGCGTAGACAATCTGAAAACTAATGGCCTTGGAGCATCAGTGATCATTCATCTTTCAGAACGAATACAAAAAGGTACGACAGTAAGAGTGAATAGACTTAGCAATTATCCACTATTGGATGACAAACAGTTGAAACAAAGAGATAGGGGATCCCATGATGAATTGACAACCGAAAATGAATGGATACGGTAGTACTCGCTTTACAGTCTTTTTGAAATAATTACTAGAGCCAGTCGACAATATTATTGGCACAAAACTTAAAAGACTATTTTAGACTTAATCAGCATGTATCAAGGATAGATAATTGACAGGCTTTGAATCAAACACACATGGTTAACCGACTCACATAGTTAATGATATCCTTTTAAATGCAATATCCAACTAACCACCAACTATATTCCAGTCAGAGATTGTCCTTACAAAAGTGTACAAAATGAAACAAAGAATCAAGTAATATAGTTTCAAGCAGTAGTTAAAACAACAGTATATATTGCTGATAAATATATACGTTCCTATCGAGAAAACAGAAGATAAAGAGAAACAACATTTCAATGAAAAGTTCTACGAAAAAAAAAAAAAAGTTCTCTCGTTAATGATATTAGGATATTAGGATATTTCAATGCGCAGACTAAGAAGGGATAATGCGAATTAACGAAGCTGTAGCTAAACGGACAATTCATTACAGATAAACAACATTATGAATAATAACGAATACCTGCTTTGTAATTTTGCAGCTTCAGTTAATCCCTTGGGACTGTAGCCAGGTAAAATAGACGAACATTAGATTGATCGTATATTAGTGAAAAGGAATAAATGCAAATCAATACATGATGTTAGAATATACAAGGGTCAAAATAAAAAGATGATTATAGAAAACGAAAAATAACATTGAACTGAAGAAATCCAAAAATAAGTAAGAACATATATTAGAATGTTACACAATTGAGAAAAAGTTGCTATGAATATTAACAAAAATTGGAATGAAATAAAAAAGTTGTAACAACCACCATGGTGAAGACTAATAGATATACGAATATAAAGAAAGCAACTGAGAAGTTAGTTTGATAAAGAATATAAGGAAGAAATATAAATCGATAATATAGCAAGGAAGGAATAGCTTAAAACATAAGTTTTGTAAATACATTGGAAAAAACGAAAAAACCAATAAAGCATGTCCAAAAAGAAAATTAATTGAATTGAAGAAACGATGAGCGAAATTGAAAAGGAATGTAAAAGAAATAGCACGAGCACATTATACAAGTATTACAAAAGGCACGGAGTAAAAAGCCGAATAGGAATTGTAGTACCTTGTAAAAAGAAAATTTATAATGAAAAAACCAAATGATATAAAAGAAAATTATGAGGAAACAATTGAAAAATTTCAAAACTAAACAATTTGGAAGAACTTCTAAAGAACTAAAAAAACCAAAAATGGCGATGGTGGAATAATGATTACATTAAATACAGTTGTTAATTACTAACAAATGAAAGAAAGAGGAAAGAAAAAAAAACAGGGAGATTTGTCTAAATTTTCAAATTCTAGAGCTATTGCTATGTTAAATGTAAGATATAAAGAACTAACATCAATAATAAAGAAAGGAGTACACAACGTACGGAAAAGAAAATCCACCATAACTGGAATATACGCAGTTCAATATGTTATGGAAAAATGACACGTAAGTACACCCTATTTATTGATTTCAGATAGGGTTTTGGTATATCAAATATGAAGACTAGATTGCTAGATGAGCTAGACGAGAATATACAAGTTCCAAATAAATTATGTGATAAGAAGAAAAAGTAAGAAACAAAAATAGCGAACAGTCAATACTTTATAGATGAGACAGAAGTAAACAGAAATATACGACAAAAGGGTTATTGACTTCCTTAATGTTATCCAAACAAATCTCAGATGGTTATCTAGATAATGTATGTCTCCTTTAATTTTTGTGGAATCCAAACGTTAAACCGATAAATTACACTTCTACACTTGTATGGTATACTTTAAATATTATAGTATTTATCATATATATATGATATATATTACGAGATATATTTATGGACGATGTCCTTTATAAAATTTCGGAACAGTATGTTACAATAATTTTTGGAATAAGACCCATCACGGTAATATCTAGTAATATTGAACAATTTTCACTGGTAACAGATTTGATTTCTAATTGGTGGAAAAATAAAAGTTTTTTTGTGTTTATTGCCTTTTTTATTTGTATTCAGTCGTCTTTCTCTAAGTTCGCATTCAAGCATACGAATCCAGATTCGAGCCAGATTGAGATTTACGATTATCTAGGAAATGAGTTACAAGAAAGACTAAAATAAAGTAATTACAACTTAATTAATTTAAGCTAAATAAGTCATAAATTACACTCATATAAAATACAATACGCATTAACAATTCCCGCAGGTAGATAGTTTTTAGGCATTTACTATTGAAGCCCGTTCCAGGAAATGATACAGAAAACATTGTTTTGGCTGTTCTTTATATAAATCGTGCAAAAATTTTACCAAAAAGCCATCCAAAGATATTTGTTTATTTATTAAATTTGTCCCATTGACTTTCTAAAAAAAACAAATTAAAAAACGATGAAATTGGATCGTATAAATACCAATTTTCACGAGCGAAATTTTAGCTAATACAGTGGCATGGACTATAAAATCTAGATTTAAAAAAGGTTTTACATTATTGTTTATTTGGTCGAAACGAGAATGTGGAAAACGTTTTTATGAAACATTTTACAATGGTAATTCTAATTCGGTCCGAATATATGTTTCTTTTGTCCTTTATTTCGCGGTTTATTTAACTGTATTTTCCCTCTAAGCATCCATATATGCTGCTTTCCTTTTATATTCATTATTAAATCTATTTATAGAGAGAGTACTGCTTGTTTATAGGCGTTTGGATTTTCTTTATTCCTTTTAAACATTATTTACATCATTTATTTGTATAGCCAGACTTTGGTACCCCACGGTCGATTTGCTTTTTACTTTATATCAATCGTTGGCGGATGTTTGCCTCTTGTATTTACCGTTTATACGTCAGATTGATGCTGGGTAAGATCACATGCCTCCTGAGAGGTATGCTAAATAGGGAGAAATATTAAATAGTTATAGTTACTGCTACGCCTTTATAGTTCGTACCAAATAAAAGCAGCTGCACGTCATTAAGCACGTGATCAACATTTTGACTGCCCTGTTGCCAGATTGTGATTAAATATCACAACCTTATTTTAGCGAATCATTTTTACAATTGAAACTTTAATAACAATTAAAAAATCAACTTTAAATTAAAACTGAGTATCTAGCAAATTACTAAGTATCTAAAAAAAATATAATAAATGTTGAAAGTATTGCAAGTGTCGTCGATTTGGTACCTCTAGATAGATTCAGCATATGTAAAATGCTTCGTTCAAAAACCATCAACATTTTTTAATATTTGAATGGTTATTATAATAATAAGATTATATAATTACCAATGACATTTATTGATATATAATATGCAATTATAAAATAGAAAAAATAATAAAATATCTGCATCCACTTATATTTCCATTAATATGATCACTTATTTTTAATCAATTATATGTTATTTATCATACCATTTCATTATTTTATGTTCCGTAAGCTTGATTCTTTTTTTCTTTCCGTCATAAAGCTAGTTTTCTTTCCGTCATATAACCTCTCAAAAATCTATACGTTTTAGGACAACATTGGGAAGTTCCATAAGCCCTCGTCTTGGTTCATCTTTTTCCATTTAAAACCTACTTCTATCAATATGTTGCATAATGACATACGGCATTTATCAAACAGTTGTTTCTCTTTTAATTGTTCATGTAAAGAATTCAAAGTTACATGAAAATGAGAATTAAACTGTGAGTACCTATGTATAAATTCCACATGGGATTAAGAACAATCTTTTCTGCAATTCTTAGTACGAATACTTACAGTGTTCATACATAATATAAATGGTGTCACGATTAGAACTTGTATCCAAAGCTGCAGTATAGGTAACCTTTTTAATAGAACTCCGGCTTCCTAGTCGATTTTAAAACTTTATTGTTTTTCACCTTTTGTAAAATTGTACTAACAGTGGACATACTCAACCTTAGCTGCTGCAACACGCTAAAAAAAATATCATTTAAACTAAACATATCCAATATTAGCAATTAACTTAATATACCACTCCAACAGCCGGAAAGGGTAACAATGGGCCATTATTGTCTCGTTCTTGTTCAAAGTAGTGCATCAGAGATGCTACTAACTCTTGACAATGACTATTTAACTGATTTGGCATTTAGCAGGCGTTACCCTGGCAATTATAACGCCGTGGTAGTTCTTAAAAGAACTGCTTTCGATCGTAAGATATAAAATGAAATTATTGTATTATATAGATATGGTATAACCTTCAAATGTGTCAATAAATTTTAATAAAAAATGTGAAACTCGACAACGTCGCATATGCTGCCAACCAAATACAGCCGCTAAATTTGAAAAATATTGAATACATTCCATTTGTTTCTTTTATAATTTAATTTATGTAGTGGTATTTCTGTTGTTCTTCAAAAGCGCCATCGATGACGTGCAACGGTTTTTGTTTTGTACAAGCTCTAGTCGTAAATCCTTACATTCCTCACCTTACCATTTAGTATGAACAGTACATATTTTGCTCGTTTTCTACACACTTTATTTAAATGTTTTTCTATTTAAGCTTTTCGATTTTCTTGGCCTTTTAATTTTCTCTATAAAAATCTTTGTTTACTGTCGTAACTTGTTTACAGCAATTTAAACTTGTTTTTCATTTTTTTCATTTTGATAATAAATTAATATTTATAAGATTAAATTTACGTATAGATAATATTTGTAACATGTTTTTAGTGAATATGTTTTCTATATACACGATATTATAATGTTTATATTAACATTTCATTATTATTGTTAGGAATAATTGTGTCGGAATAATATTTTTAATTTGTTGACTTGCATAAATGTATAAGTTCCTAGGTAATTGTAGAGAAGTGCAAAATATATGTATAATTACATACATTAAACTGTTAAGCTTCTGGAAAAATTAAAATCCAACTTGCTCGGCATTGTATCCCCTATCTATTTAATAATTCATGAAGATTTTTTCGGACTTTTTTTTATTTAAATTTTTTTCTCCCATCGATCTACCTTTAAAACCAGATAAAAAAACAGCGAAATCCAACCGCATCTAACACTAATTTATACGGAAGATTTTAAGGATTACGATGACGGAAACATTATAATCTGGAAATAAAAAGTTTTTTTTCACCATTGTCTATTTTCAGGAAATAGGGAATGAAGGAAATGTTCATTTTACAACAAGAATTAAAATTCTGACATAGTATTTTTATTTTCGTTTTTTATGGGCCTTTTTTTTGCTGGGTTTGTGTTATGTTTTGTGGGCCTTTATCTTCTATTAAAAATATCTTTTTAAAAAACAGCTTTTACTTGTTTATAGGATTTCAGGTTTCTTTTTTTTTTACATTCGCTTGAATGTATGTATACTGTCTGACAAAAACTTTAAAATTGGGTAATATTTTTTAAGGCAATAATTGATTGTTTCGTTTTTAGTTCCTGATCTTCGAATTTCATTGCTTCAGTTTCAATTTTGTATTATTTTTCTTGCGTTTATTTGAATTGAATTTAATAACTTACCAGGTCTAAGTTACAAACAATTGCAAATTTTACTCAGCTGTTTAAATCTACTTTTACTAGGTTTAATGAAATTCGACAATTGAGGGTCATTCAAGAAGTGCTTCCAATTATAATTAAAAGTACTGTCAAGGTGGTTTGGTTGGTGGTTTGGTTGACTTTTGAACGCGATTCAGTTGAGTTTCTTTGATGTTTCATAATATTTAATATACACATCAAAGATGAAGCTGTAGTCCAAATAAAGCGAAAGCGTTTCCATCTACAGGAAAAGTCTTGGCTACTATTCTCTGAGATTCCAATAGAGTGATGCTTAGTGACTGCATGGCAAAAGGTAGAACCATCAGAGCATTATGCTTCAGTACTAGACAACTTGAAGGCTATACGTTGAGATCTTTTATTATTATAAGCGCTTCTTATCTTACGGGCTATTGTCAAAAGTTCATGATCTAATCTTTGAAGTGCTTACACAGGCACGTGGAAGTTGTTGTTCTTGGAATTTGTTTCTTGTTCCAGAGAGTTGCAACGTTATTTATTTAAATTATTGTATGGTTACAAAGGCTGAATGTGACGCCAAAATTAAAAAAACCAAAAATTCTATATTGTATAGTGATCTTCGTAGAAAATTAGGGTATTGTCGAGCCTGGTATAAAAATGCAGAGAAACATAGGCTATATGTACAAGATGTTGAGGAAGAAGATTTATACTTTTCGCAAATCATGTCACAATACCAGAGCAGTAGCAGAACTAATGATTAATCGAGGAGCGGGGCACAATTTGAATGCAAACTGTATCGTATGCACACAATTTTGTATTTCATATTATAGCTGAGACCGACGCCAATCGCTGGTGTAGGGTCGCCGACACTCATTGATATGCAAAAATAATATCCTTCACTTTTTTTATAAGGAGTCATATGCACCGTAATGAAGACACTGTGGTATGAGGAACAATTTCCTATGGTAGTAGTCTAATTTTTAATCAAGGTAATCAAACTACCAACAGTTCTTTTGAGGAAATTTGAGAACCTCAACTGCCATATCTTAAAATCGCATCAGAATTAATTTTTCAAACAAGTTTATGTGTTTTTAGAGCTCTAGTCTTATAGCTTATTTTCTGAGAAGACCATTGAGATCCCTGCTACTTTGTTATTTCAACACAACAGGGACGTCAGCACCCTGCATTTAAAATTCGAACCTTATGGTAGAAAGATTTTAGAATGTGTTACGTTAAGACCAAATCATTAAAATTATATTTAAATATTTTATTCCGGCCATTATAATTCAGGAATTAAAAAACTGAGAGATCGAACCATCCAATTTAAAACTAGTTTTTTAAAAGTAAATTTACTGATAACAATAAAGACATACAGATGGAAAATGTAGAATAAGATTGTTTCAAAACGAGGATTAAAATTCCAATATGCTATTTTTCCTTTTTTTTTTTGCAGGCTATTTACTATATTTCATCTTTCCATTTTATGGTCCTTCTTTATCTTCTACTAAAAAATCTCTTTTAAAACACGTGTTTGCTTGTTTATAGGGTTTTTAAGTTTCGTGTTCTACTTTTCTTTCTTCTATTTATTCGAATATATATATATATATATATATATATATATATATATATATATATATATATATATATATATATATATATATATATATATATATATTACAGAAATCTTTCACCCTTTCTCCACGTGGTGCCACCGATCGCCTTCGCCGAACTGTCAACCATGCGACGTCACGTATCTCTCGGGACCGGTTTCTAGCCTTTCAGCCGTCATCAGCCGAGCTCTAGACGAAGGCAAGGAAAGCAGTTCGGAGAGACGATCGGGGCCAGACCAGATTAAGTTGCCATTTTTATGACGGGTCGTGATCGCACACAACTCACGCCATCATACGGCGAATGCTCGTAGCAGTCAGGACCGCTCGTAATATTCTGCCTGGAACCTCGGGTATACCCGAGCTACCTTGTGGGCATATATATATATATATATATATATATATATATATATATATATATATATATATATATATATATATATATATATATATATATATATTATATATATATATATATATATATATATATATATATATATATATATATATATATATATATATATATATATATATATATATATATATATATATATATATATATATATATATATATATATATATATATATATATATATATATATATATGTATATATGTATATATATATATATATATATATATATATATATATATATATATATATATATATATATATATATATATATATATATATATCTGACCCATATACTGACTATTCTCTATTACCCCCTACAAGTAAATGGCGAATATCGAAAACAATGGATTTGGTAACAAGGTGGGAAATCCCAACCATTCAAGGAGGATTGCCCCACGGAATCTCTGGGGCAGAAATTCGCTTGCTAAACCAAAACATAAATCAACACGACTACTACAATGTTGTTACTACAACTTTGATATCGGATGAGAGAATGACGGAACTGAAAGAAGAGGGGGGTTTCATCGTTCATAAGAGGCACCTTGGAAATAGAAAAGAGATATAGAGCACCAGCCTAAGAATCATCTACTTAATATTTTAACTAAACACAAGATATAGTTTAAAAATTATCCAGGCTCACGCCTCAACCTCAAAGTCCGATGGAGGATGTGGAGGTCTTCTACGACGATCTTGGTAAAAGAGCCCATACCATTACACTCTTATGATGGGCGATTTTAATGCAAAAGTCGGGAAGAAGCAAGATGACGTGGAACGTTCACACGGTTATTATGGGTATGGAGGGAGAAATGAGATAGGTGGTAAATTGTTGAACAATTTACAACAACTCAACCCTTTTGTGATTCACTCTTTGTTTCACAAAAAGCCACAAAATAAATGGACGTGGATAAGCACCGATGGCAAACACACTTGACTTTATTTATGATTACAAATATGAAAAAAATTGTCCATGACGCCACGATATTTAATAAATTTACAACTGGCAGCGATCACCGAATGGTGAGAGCTAAGCTAGTCATAAACATAAAGATAGAAACAATGAAACTCGTAGCCATGACCAAGTACATAAAGTTGGTGTCAACGAAGAACATGGAGTTTTAGGAAAATAAAATAGCAGATAAGTTGGAAGCAATAAGACATATGGAAAATGGAAGTTTAATTATCGAAGAACTGAATGCATCTATAATAAAAGGTATAAAAGAGGTTGAAAAAATCTACTGCTCCAGCAGGAAGAAGATAGACGAAAAGATAAGCCAAAGCACCAAAGAGCTTATGAAGGAGAGAAACGATTTAAAGAAGAAATAGGAAATAAACTATCCACGACTACGACAGTTGAATAAACAGGGTAATGTCAAAACTGACTGAGAAGAAATTCTATAAATGGTAGAAATGTTTTATGCCGAGCTATATAAAAGACAAACACAAGGAACCTTAGATAACCAAATTATCAGAGTTTTAAATCAATGATTACAGGACATCCCAGATATCACACAGGGCGAAACAAAACGAGCACATTCTGAGATGAAGAAAAACAAATCTCCCGAATGATGATGAAATAGTCACAGAAGCTATCAAAATAGGAGGAAACAAACTATTACAAGTATTCAGAATTATCTTTAATGACTGTCTTTCAAAGGGAACAATACCATCCCAATGGAACAATGCAGTGATAATATTACTACATAAGAGGGGATACATAAAGAATATCGAAAACTACCGACCTATCAGTCTTCTATCACACATATACAAGCTAGCTTTGGGACAGACTATGGCATTAACGACCACCTCCAAGTATTGAAAAGTCGCATAGGAAAGTCGATGGAGTATAATAAACTTCTAATACTTATCTTTATAGATTACGAGAAAGCATTCGACACAGTGGAGCAGTAAACGATGTTAACAGCTCTATCAGATTGCAGAATTGGCTACCGCTACACTGCAGTTATTAAACACATTTATCAAAACACCATTGCAAATGTCCAGCTCCATAACAACACAGACAAATTTGATTGAAATTGATTTTTGGTGTTCGCCAAGGTGGAAATTTGATTTTTGGTGTTCGCCAAGGCGACATTATTTCACCAAAAATTATCAATACTTACCTTAACCACTTGAGATTCGCCGACGACTTAGTCTTAATAGCCGACCGCCTCGATGATGCTATTGTAGTGTTAAAAGATACCAACGAAGTGTCCAAGAAAGTGGCACTCAAAATCAATTTCGCAAAAACCCAAATTATGACCAACCTGGTACTTTTCGGGGGCGTCTACTTCGATAACATCAAAGTAGAGGAAACTACATCTCTTAAGTACATAGAATACGAGATTAGTATCAGCAGAGACAATTAGACTCGTGAAATCGCCAGAAGAATCGGATTTGCCTGGACTGCTTTCGGAAATCTGAAATATATTATTCAGAATTCCCGGTTTGTTTGAAGAGAAAAAATGTCCAACCAGTGTATCCTTCCAGTTCTCACATATGACGCAGAGACTTCAACAATGACAAAACAGACAATCAGAGAGATAGGGGTGACACAACTAGCTATAGAACGGACAATGTTGGGAGTTTCTATCAGATATGGAATACCAAATACAAAACGAACGAAAGTGATGACCATAAACAAAAGGAGCCCTTGAATGGAGACCAAAATCGGAAGCCTTTAGAAATAGAGGACGTCCCCCCACTAAATGGAAAGATGACCTAAAACGCATGAAAAAAAAACTGGATGCAGGCGGCGCAGGACCGAATACAGTGGAATCTTTTAAGGGAGGCCTACGTCCAGCAGTGGACTTCAATAAGCTGATGATGGATGGATTTTTGTTAATTTAAGATATAATTAAAAAGTAACATGTTCCCAAAGTTGATGCTATCATTACCGCGGTACTGAATGAGAAGCGTTTTATTCACAGGACCAGTAAAAAACCTGCAAAATTAGTGGCTTTTTTCAAACAAGGCACTTTTATCCTTAAACAATAAATAGCTCATACAAATTTAAATAATATATACCTAAAAACGATTTCATTGAAAACACTCTTCGCATTCAAATTATTATGAATATACATTCTCGCACAAACTTTTTTTTCATTTCCTTATCCTGTACCAGAGTGAAAAAAAAACATCCATTTGTAAACAATACGTCAAAGAACGTTCATTTATCAAAATGGAATCGTGGAAAAAAATGTCTCCATGATTGACGTAGTCGAGGACTTTTTACGCTCCACAATGGAGAAAGTTAATTTCGACAAGGTGGAGTAAATTCGGTGAAAAATTACGCGTCATTGGGGGCAAATGGGAGGGCGGAGTGACGGGAAAAGAAATGGAGGGAGATTGAAGGCTGATGGCAAAAAACATGCAGAAAGGGGACTAATATTTTAACGGAATCGATGATGCTTCTAATTTCAATCTTGATCTTTTTGAAGTGACATTTGCGCGAAAAAGTGCCTGATAGCTTTACTTTCATTAATTCTCAATATTTTTTCGAACTTTTGTTTCATTTTTAGAAAGTTTAAACAGTATTGACTTTAAGATGCGGTGAAATAAAAATAATTGAATTTTTCTAGAACAGTTCATGATTTTTATAGAAAAAGAGAATGTATTGGAGGCGAGAATCACTTTAGAAAACCTTCCCTGTTCACCTCAATAGATGAGCAGCATGTCTGTAGGGAGTCAGTATTTAATGTTCAGTGATCGACACTTGATTTCAAAATTAGATCTATAATCAGTTTTTACCAATCCCCAATTTCTTAGGAATTGAACGATTTTAGCACCTTAGCACTCTATTTGATTTATATGGAATAATGTATAGATAGAATAAGAGATAAATAGCTGAAACCTTGGATTATTAAAGAACTGAGTCCTAGTAGATTTGATAGGCTAACGAGAAGCATCGAGTTCCTAATATCTGACAAATTAAAATAGGCATATATTGTCTAAGGTATGGTATTCCCTAATATTAAGGAAAATAATAAGGAATTTTACTACATTAACAATATATTGAACACAAGATTTCTAAAGCAACAGATGAGAGAATGAGCAAATTAACAATAAAATCTATACATGCCAACATAACAGAAAAAAAACCAAACAATTTTTTGATGGTTAATAAGTTAATGAGTTATAAGAAATCAATTTCTGGGTGCTAGATGATTACTTAATCTAGTACACAGATATTATGTTATAATCATAATTGAGACCTTGAATACAAAGATGGGTAAAAAATAAAAATACGAATCAATAGCAGAAATCAAAGTGAATAAGATGTTAGTAGAGAAACACCAATTTACCCACTAGGTTTTGTAAATGGGAAATGCAATAATAATATAAGATTCAATCAATAATTAGCATATCATATGAAAAATATTCACGAGGTACTTACAATACAAGCTGATGTAATAGACATATTAGATGTCTTTAGATCAATAACAAATATTTTAAAGTCCGTAAACCCCAGCATTAGCATTAGTGAAAAACATTAATACAGCATAAGTTAAGTAACAAGATAAATATAAGAAACAACTATTAACAAGGAATATCATAATAAATCACAATAATAAGGAATGACACAGGAAATTACAAATTATTAACTATATTAAAATTATTAACTATTCTTTATAGTAACTATAAAGAATGTTGTAAAATATGTTCTGAACAGGGAACGAAGTGAGTGTGTGAACAACAATGGCTGTGAACAGAAAACCAAAACAGAACAGAGGCAAAGGAAAGAAATATCCAAGGAAATACCAGAAGAACTTTTGCTCTTTTCTTGTAGCTTTATATCAAGAAATGAGAAGAGATAATATATATCTATAGACGAGAAAAAAAGGATATATGAAAACTGTAAAATCGAAAATATAGAAAGAGAATTCCAGAATAACAGTTTTACATTTTTATGCAGAATTGAAGAAAATTAAGACAATTTCAAACAAGGGCATCATGCGTAAAAAATACAGAAGGTGAGAAGAAAACTGGAGAACATGAAATGTTAGAAGGTTAAAAAGAATAGGGGCCCAATGAATCTCCAAATTTAGGAGTTGCTAACTTTTGTCGTTATTGAATTCAAAAATTGATTCTGTGTCATAACTTTCATAAATAAGTCTCCGTTTATTTTTGCAGTTGGTTGCACTGCTCCGGTTGGTTGTACTTATTTACCGAAATATCGATAAAATCAACACCCAACAAAATGGATCAACCCAATAAAATACTATTTAATTTGAAGAATATTATTGCCATCTTTCTCATAAAAATTCCGATCAAGCCACTTATCCAACGATTTTTCATGAACTCTACTCAGTTAATCTTCGCATTTCTACTTCTCTAATCTTCGCTGAGTTGATTCTTTGAACTGAGGGTTACACTGCGGTCTCTTTCGGGTGTCAAAATTTCGCAATTATCTCCATTCTACACGTCCTATCGTGAAGATTGTCGACCAGATGTAGCTTCATCTTGCTGTCAATAAATTGACTGTGGACATTTAGCAGACTTTCCGTAGCAGTCTTTTTGTAGAGCTCATACTGACTAATTGATCCAAATCTACCATCGATGTCCCTATATATCTTAAAAATGTTCCTTGAATGAAAAATCGCATCTTGAGAAGAATTAGATTCCCCTTCGATACTATGAAATCAGTTCCGACTATCATCAAAACAAACCCCATGATATGAATATATGATAACCAGGTAACTGCAAAAATTTGGAGGAAATTCCCAAGGAAGAGGATTCTGGAGATTACAAACATAATGAACTCGATATTCAGACTGCAATATTTCCCACAATCTTGGAAGTACACATTTGTAGTAGTAATATTCTTACAGCACTTAAAATGTTGCTTACTAAGAAATGAAGACCATTTATATTTGATGTGATTACCAAATTGTTTGATTCTATTTAACCCTTCGGCTATTTTTATAGTGAAAATTGGAAAACTGCAGAAATGAAAAACAAAACTGAGAGCCCAAAATAACGCCATAAACATAAGGTCATGTAACACAGTAACAAAGCTTCAAATAATTTAACACGATCTTTGCAATACGTTCTGTATACAACCGTATAATCGATGGGTACTTAAGGCGGTGGTCCGATAGTTCAGTGACTAGGGAGGTGCGGCCTTAAATCGTATTTTTGATAGGGATGTTTGTGTTTTAGGCAGGAGTGTAAAATTCGACAAGGAGTCATGCATTAGTCACGCTAGTAACTAGGCTGAATAAATCCGGATGCCTTTTAAGAGGTCTTCTACATTGGCTATTGGTCAGCTGGTAGACTTTCCAAGAAAACAAAACCTTAAGCACAAACTAATGGTTCACATACCAATGGAGGCTGTTAATCGGGATGACTCTAATTCGGTGCCCACGTTAAGTTGTAGATCCAATTGCTAAATAGTCTCAAATGCTGAAGTATCTACAACCGAAAAACTTTAGCCGTTTGTAATTTAAATTAACCCCACTTAACCAAATTTGGCCAGACAATATGCAAATCGAATGTGAATCGTATACCACTACGAAAACAATTCACCACCCGAAGAATATTCTTAACTGTTTCAGGGATGCATTAAGTTCGTTCTCGTATTCACAGGACTTGGACAGACCGATTATTATTATCAAGTTTTTGCCGGGTACGAATGTGTATTGAATTTTTTTCCGGGAACGATTACTTGTATTAAATCACTATATAATCATTCCGAATCAAATCAACAAACTTGTTTCATTTCTTGTCTTGTGTTTGTCTTGTCCCTCGAATTTTCTTATATATTGTATATAAATATGATTATTTCGGAAGGAAAAAACATTCTCTCTTTTGTTGTTCGATTTTTAACTGTGCCCATTTATGCTCGACTTTTTTATTTAATGAACCCTTAACAACCCTTAATTAACACCCTCTGTAAAAGAAAATGTAATTAAAGTCAAAAAACTCTAATTAAGTATATACTTGAAATATGAATAATGAAGCGAGATAATCAGATTAACTAATAAAAACGGGACTTTTATTTACTCATTAGGAACATTTAATTTAAAATTATTTTGTTGGCTGCGGGAATGTTTGTTTATTTATTTACTCCAGGCAAACATCGATATCTCTAGTGGATTGAAATTTTTTATATAGTCCAATCCTGTAGGTCATTTTTTAAAAAGCGCAAATAGTTTTTTTAGTGCATTTGAAAATTTGTTGGTTGAAGAAAACTTTAAAATAAACAGACAATCCTTCAAACACCAAAAACTCATAAACATCATCGATGAAGTCGTACATACTAAGAACTACCAAAAATAATTAAATACCATGAAAAGCCTGAGACTGTGGCTAGTATAGTCTACTAGGAACTTTCAAGTCGTAATAGCCTTATAACAGAGCGAGTTTCCTATTATAAATACACCCCAGAGACGGTATCAATCGATTTCAAGTTATATTACGACCGAACTAATAACCGATAAAACCGTGCATTGTAATAGGCCAAACATTATATTGTTGGATAAAAAGGAAAAAATAGTTGTTCCATACACCAACAATATTCGAACGACTCCTGAAGAGAAAGTACAAAAATATACAGACCTCAAGATATAAATAAAGCAGATATGGTTGAACCAGGTTCAAGTTGTGCCATTGATAATCTCAATCACCCCCACTCATGGCCCAAAAATTTTAGGAGAATAAACAACTGTTTATATTTAGTGTTTAAAGGTAAATCTTTTCGAGTTTAATTTACAAATTTCACATATAGCATGTAGGAACATCTACGGCTTATTCTGTAATGTAAATAAAAGTATTTCATTTTAATCGATATACACTAACTATTTTTTGGAAATATATTTTCTAAAGCATACTAAATAATGTAATGTGCTTACTATCATCAATCAAACTCCATCAAAAAAAGTTCCCCATTTCAGAAAAGATGATTTCGATGACGACTAAGAATGACCTGGACAAATGAAAATACTCGAAGAATTATCAAAAACATTAAAGGTTACATGAGGAAGATTTTAATACTATATGAAGAACATTCTTCTACACGACAATGTGCGAGTACGTATGGTATTGCCAGTGAAGACAGTGTTATTGAAAGACGAATAGGAATAAAATGTTGGATTATTAGATTTTCTAGAAGATTCAATACGCTTCTGTATTGCTATTGCATTTGTAGCTCATGTTTCTGATTACGACGTGAATTGATTTGAATAAAGATAACAAAGGTCTACAAAATAAAAAAAAGAAGATTCCGCCGAGACTTAAAAGTAATTTTAAAGTGTTGCTAGACACTATTCAACACTCTCAGTAACATTAAATTATCAAAAGTACGTACAGTTTTTAATTTATTCACACTGATAGGATTTTCTTCTCAGCAGACATAGACAATTGTTTGTTCAATTAAAAAAGTTAACTTAAAGAGATGAATTTACTTTCTCTAGGTACTAAAATTGTATGTTTTTTGTAATGATGTCGGTCTGTCAATACCAAGTAGAGTTTGAAATGTGTTTTGAGACATAATGGCAATAAGCATGGTGGGCTTTCCATTGCTCATTCCACTAATTAAAGGAGGAATATGAAACTATATCTCTTGTATTGGCAAAACTCAAGTGCCATAATCATAAGTAGATTATATGCTTTGATTTAAAAATGGTAAACTTTTATTGGATGAAAAAAGCAGTTACACGAAATTTCCATGTTTTCTCTGTCTGTGGGATAGCACTGCTAAAAGCGACCATTAGATTAAAACAAACTGGCTTGAAAGGCAAGACTTGACAGTTGGGAAATAAAATAACGTTAATACAGCATTAGTTACTAGAAAATAAATAATTTTGCCTTTATGGCACATCAAATTTGGACTAATGAAACAGTATGTCAAAGGACTGGATAAAAATGGTTTATGTTTTAATTATATATCGAGAAAAATTCCTGGTTTGAGCAAGGAGAAACTTAAGGCTGGCATTTTCGATGGATCGCAAATTAGGCTTTTAATGAAAGATAACAATTTTGTGCATTCAATGGATGATATAGAATTATTAGCCTGGTTTCCTTTCGTCAATGTTGTAAACATTTGCTAGGGAATTATAAGTTCGAAAATTATCGCGAATTGGTGCAAAACATGCTGGAAAATTTCAGATAGCGTAGATATAACATGAACATCAAAGTTCACTAGCTCCACAATCATTTGGACATATTTCCGGACAACCTTCGCTCGTACAAGGAACAAGAAGAGTGATTTCATCAGGACCTAACAAATATGGAATAAAGGTACCAGGCTCGATGGGATGAACACATGATATCTGATTACTACTGGAGTATCATGCGTGAGTGCCTGGAAGGAACTCAATCGAAGAAATCACGAAAAAGAAGCTTTCTCTATATTCAATGATGTAACAAAAGGTAAAACATATGAAATAATCGTATTGGTTCGACACCTATCATAAAAAAACTACATGTACATTTCAAAAAACATATGAGCACATATGACAAGCATAATGAGCATATTCAAAAACAGTTTTATTATTTCCAGCACCAAATCTACCATAGACCATTGTAATTAATAAAAGACAATATATAAACATTTAATATATTAAATAATTTTCTTGGTCAAATCCAGATTTTTCAGGCAATTAAGTAATGAATACATACTCTAATTTTAAACTATAAAAATAGCCCTCTTATAACGTAATGTTAATTAAGAAAATGAAACATCATCATAACAATTTAATTAATGAATAATTTCATTTCGAATATTATAAATAAATCTGGTTCATAAAGTAAATATAATCTGATACAAGAATTATAAGATAAAATATATTTTCCCGATGATGGAAAATGAGTGATAATGAAAACACGAAATTGGAAACAAATTAACAAATAATAAGGCAAATTTTGGTAATTATTATGGCACAAAGCAAAGGGTTTCTATAGAAAGATTTTTGCGTACAGAGGTTTTATTCGTACCCCGACTAGGGCTCTAGGGCAAACAGACTGGTAAATAATTACTTGAAGCCAATAACACAACCTAAAATGAACAGTATGAATTTTCCTGGTTGTATTTGTAGATACGTACAGCCGGAAGTATTTGTGTTTATTTAAATTCAAAGGGGTCTTTTGATAAACAATGGACCAAAATCAAACAGTGTTTATAATGAGTTATTCAGTATAATTTTTTTTCTGAACTCTAGTTAATCAAAATTTCTCTGACCGTTATATAATAACTTATCATTTTTATCATTGTTTGGTAAATTTAGTGTTTTGTTTTATTGTATGTGTTTGTAATTATGTTTTTTTAATGCAAATGTAATGTTTGCTGTGTATTGTAATGTAATGTAATGTTTTTAATGTTTGTAAATGTTTTTTTGTAATTACTGTGTTTGTCCCAAAGAATTTACAATATTTATTTCTCATTACCGTTTTTACGATTTCATCTTGCCGTCATTTACATGAGATTCCTTAAATAAAAGTACAACGGTTTTGATGGTATAACAAAATTGGTCAACGTATTTTGATGGTATCTGCATTATTGAACTGCTTATTGCTCAACGAATTTTGGAAAGATTTAGATCTGTAGGTTTGTTAGATTGGGTAACACTCCCAGTCCCAATAACAACAACTCAGGACCACTCACTCAAGGTTGAAATACTCACATACTCAATCACTTAAGGTCAAAATAATTTTAAAGAGACCTACATCGACGACCTTGCTTATTCTGGCTAATCCTGGCGAATATACTATTGTACGAGGGGTATTTCTTAAATAAGGTCCGTTTGTAAATGAGAGTGAGAATGATGCGCAATCACCACAGTGCGCTTGCGCGTCTGCTCCCAGCATGCTTTGCGCACGTTTGGGCGCCATTTGCAGCTATATCGTCTATCTGTATGCTGAACTGTAGAAGTTTATAATGTTTAAGAAAATGGAGTCACCCGCCGACTGTGGTTCGTAATCTGTAATTCGATTCTTGAGTGCAAGAAACTTGACAGTAGCGGAATTTCATCGTCAGATTTGTGGGGTTTACGGTGATAATCCTATGTGTGATAGTAGAGTTCGAAAGTGGGTGAGAATGTTCAAGGACGGGCGGGTTAATGTGCATGATGAACCACGCCCTGGCCGCTCTTCTCTGGTTCGTGACGTGGAAAACAAAATTCGAGAGAACTGACGATTCACGATTTAAAAGTTATCAAGTGAATTTCTACAGGTTTCAAGGTCACTTTTGTTCACCATTGTTTCGAAGAAACTGAATTATCGAAAATTGTGTTCTCGGTGGAGTTCAAGACTACTTTCTGACGATCACAAAACAAAGAGATTGGGCTGTGTTTTATCGTTTTTGACTCGATACAATCAGAAAGGAGATTAATTGTTTGACCACATCGTTACTGGGGGTGAGACTTAGGTGTCTCACATGACTCATGAGTCCAAGTAACAGTCAATAGAATGACGACACGTCGCCAACCAGAGTGAAAGCCGAACAGACAATTTCAGCACGAAAGATCATGGCAACTGTTTTTTGAAGCAGGAAAGCGATTTTGTTAGTGTATTTTATGCCGAGAGGCCCAACAATCAATTCTGATGCGTATTGTGTCACCTTGAGAAAATTCCGGCGTGCCATAAAAAACAAGCGACGTTGCCTAATGTCATCCGGTGTGATGTTGCTCGATGACAATGCAAAGCCACATGTTTTTTAACAAACTGGGGGTCTAATTAGGTCTTGCACCCAGTGATTTTCACTTGTTTCGGTACTTAATGGAGTTCCATGATGGTCAACGGATCAACGATGATGAATAAGTTATAACTGTAGTCATGGATTGGACTTCTTCATAGGTGGCAGATTTCTTTGACGTCGGAATTCAAAAACTTGTTGAGCGGTATGATTAATATTTGAGCAAAAATGGAAATTATGTAGGAAAGTAGATAAAAATATGTAGAATATGGAAAAAAATATGTTTTAATGATATTTATAGTATTTTTCTTCTTACTAAAAACGGACCTTAATTAAACATTTGGCGTGGACATAGCATGTGTACTGATTATCTTGAACCTGATGCAATCCTACTCTTGATCTTGTTCCAACATATTAACATGTATGTGTCCTGCCATCTTCCTTATTAAGTTCTCGGAAGCAATCCCATTTTTCTCTCTTTATTTTGTAGTTATCATGTGTGGATAATTTTTACATCGCCTAGAAACACGTTGATTGGATTTTAAGGATTGTCCACTAAGAGTGTCAAAGCTTTGAAATTTGTACAATGATAACTACAAGCGACAATCTGGAAATGTTTATATTATTTTGAAAAATCAAATAATGGTTTTATATTTTGAAAATAATGTCGTTTAAATGTCCCTCTCGGTTTCGTTTGATTACTCTTTCACATATATCGCGTGGTATATTTTCAATAATGGCCTAAATGTTTCGTTTAAGGTCAGAAAATGTTCGAGATTTATTTATCTAAAACAATTCATATTCAACGTAATCTCACAAAAAAATAAACCAAGGTTGTGGGAACGCATGATGTTGGTGTCCAATTGATATTAGCATTTCGCGAAATATCGCGAAGTCGCATCGTACAGCTGAAATAAAACATTGTTTATTTTCACATTTATCAGTTCAGATCAAATATATACCTTTAGCGTATTCCTATAACGTTCACATGTTTAGCACGTTCATCAGCTTAACACGATTTTCATCATCGTCTTTAGAAAAATAAGGTCCTGGCACTCCTTCAACCGAAAAATTATTTTTAGATGATGAAAAGGTAACTCTTGAATCAAATGAGGATTTTTATCAGCCCAATTCATACAGTTATGTTTGTCCATAAACCGATTTCACCTTTGAGGTTTTTTACGTTCTACGCGCTGTTGAATCGCTTCATTTTCCATAGTAAATTGACTAATGTGCTAAATACAATACAATTCAAACATTATTGCCGCTATTATATTTCAAAGTTGTGACAGTCTTATTGGAAAACTCTTTATTATGTTCAAAACAAATCCACAGGCATCATATTTTTGAATCAATAGACTTTTCTTCTTTTGGCTTTACGGGGCGATCACACACTTTACGTAACTATGCAACACGACTAGTATTGTAACTTTAAATTCCTTGGTGGTCAACGGATCAACGACGATGAAGAAATTAAAACTGCAGTCATAGATTGGGCTTCTTCGCAGGTGGCAAATGTGTTCTAGATCATCTGTCAAAAAAGTTCCCTGTTCAAAGACATTGCTTGTCAAGTGGAGTAATTTTAAAATTCCAGTCTAAAGAAGTTGGGAATTTTACACAATTCCAAGTCACATACTGTTCTGTTATCAATACCAAGGTATTTTAAATGTATTATAAGATGGAAAAGACAAGATCCATTAGTATCTGTTTCAAGAATTAGTTCAAATTCAAGAAAACGTCCAACATCTGATTGAAATTAATCCAAATAACTATAGTGTACATATATGACTAGACTATTCTTAAATTTACTATAAAATTCATTTTAACAAGGAATTCTGGTACAATCTTACTTTTGACATAAAATTTCTTGACGATAGTATTCATAGTATGTTATATTCGCTTCTTCCAATATTAGTTTGATTTCCTCCAGAAGTATCTTACAAGGAATTTATATTGAATAAAAATTATGGCTGCCAACTTGATACGAGTATGACTTCAACCATGGCTATTGACCCATTGTTGAAGAACTATGGGTTTTATAGTGGCTCAGATAATCCAGCTTAGATCTACATGTTCTTCCACATGCTGAGCATTTAAGGTCAGGAGGATACAGAATTGGTACACGCGGTCAAGTCTGTTTGGCTTTTCGCGCCTGCTTTTTGGCTGCGGCTTTTTGGCGATTATTCTCCTCATGGAGCTGTTCAGCTCTGTATGTCTTCTCACGCTGTTTGGGTCTGTCATTTTCCCATTTGGACACGCTTGACATAGACTTCTTTAGAAACGATTTTATTTCGTCTTTATCTTCTTTTTGGACATCCCAGATTTCGTTTCTTGTTCTTTAATTCGCCATAGAGGATCTGCTTCGGCATCCTAGTGTCATGTATCCTCTGACAATGACCTAGCCATCTTAGCTGAGTTTTCATGATTTGAGATTCTATGCTCAAACTGTTCGCTCATTCAAGTACTTCTACATTGGTCGGATGGTCTTGCCATTTTATTTTCAATATTTTCCGAAGGCAGCCTTGATGAAATATTTCCATGATTCAACTCTATAAGGGTGGGAATTATTATGGCATTGTAAACACTGATTTTAGTTAGTCGGTTCCTGAACACTTTTCTTATTAGTCGCCCAAAATTAGCACCAGCACACTTAATTCTATATATAATTTTCCAGTGGTTGACCATTCACAACAACATCAGCTATCTATCTGTCCCTATTTGGAGCCGTTTGTTGTAGTATTTTCGTTTTTGGTTCATTAATTATGAGTCTGAACGCACGGTAGGCCCCACTAAGTAAGTCGAATACCGTTTACAACGCCGCCGCATTGTGCGCTACAAGTGCACAATCATCGGCATACTACAGTTCTACGATGCTAACCTCCTTTGTTTTTGATTTGGCTTTAAAACGTGCTAGGTTGAATAGACTTCCAGCCATTCTATACGATATCTCAACTGAATGCGGTTATCTGCCTCTGACATGATGCAGGACAGCGGCAATAGACACAGAAAAAAGCATCTTGGCGATCACCCAGCCTTGTTTAACACCAGGCTTAATATTAAACTTGAAGAGATTTACCACTAAACACCAAAACATTTTTCTGAACTGCTCGACGCACGTTTTACTAACCATGTTAGCATCATCAGGAGATGATTTAATCTTAATTAGATTAAGATCTTAATCTGATTAAATCATCTCCTGATGATGCTAACATGGTTAGCGAAACGTGCGTCGAGCAGTTCAAAAAAGTGTTTTGATATTTAGTGGTAAATCTCTTCAAGTTTAGTGTTTCACACCAAAAGTTCCAATAGAAGAATTGAACCAGGCTTAATCTCAAAAGTTTCAGTTTTTCCTACTTGTGTCAGTCAGTTTATCTAGTATGATTCTAGCCAGATTCTTTCCTGCAACAGAGAGTAATAATATACCGTGATAGCTGTTGCGGTCAACTTTATCCCCTTTTTAAAAAATAGGGATAATGCAAGCATCTCTAAAATCCGAAGGCATTTCCGGCTTTCTCTAACACAGACAAATTATTTCTTCTTGTTTGCCTAAGAGTGTAGCATGTTTGTATTCAATCAGTGCATTTCTTTTTTAAAAGTAATGTCTGTTAATTAATGCAAAATTCAGATGTTTGGAATTGGAAAAGATTTGATTTTAATTTCGATCTAAACCGTAGGAGCAAAAAGTAAACCACAGCTTTTTGTATATTTTCTAAACAGACATACCTTTATAACTGAAACATCCGTTATCGTCATTATATACTAAATTTTCGGTTAGAAGAGCAGTAGAACTTAACAACCAAATCCCTCAACCGCCTGACCTTTCTTTAAACAACCAAAATTTTAATTAATTTTATATGAAACATCGTCTGGCTGGTGAAGTTTATAACAACGGTTTTAAATTAACTGAAGGAGAGAATGTAGTCGGGAAAGCTGAGTAAAATATATCGCAGTTTTTGTAATTGTTATGTAATTCTGTGCGTGGCGTTACTGAACAGAAAATGTTTTCAAGTTTAAAGGTGTATTATAATTATAACTTTAGATATGTGTGTTTAGCATATCTCATTAAACGAACTTACGGTTTCATGGATATTTTATATTTACATTTTAGAACACTGAAGTTGAGTTACAACAAGTATAATTTGTTTGTCAAAATTGGTAGACGGAAGTTGAGGTTGTTCTTAGAAAAAAATATATTGTTCTTTGAATGATTTTCGAAAAGTATGGACCATCCGTGATATATACCTATATATATATATATATATATATATATATATATATATATATATATATATATATATATATATATATATATATATATATATATATATATATATATATATATATATATTGTGTATATTATATATATTGTGTCTGTGCCTGTGCCTGTGCCTGTGTCTGTGTCTCTGCCTGTGTCTGTGTCTGTGTCTGCATCTGTCTCTGTGTCTGTGTCTGTGCTGTGTCTGCGTCTGTGTCTGTGTCTGTGCCTGTGGCAGTGCCTGTGCCTGCGCACAATGTAAGTTCATGTAAGCAACATATAAGTTCAACTTGTCGGATCGAGTAAATGTTATAAACTAAACTAAACTTGAAGAGATTTACCACTAAACACCAAAACGCTTTTTTGAACTGCTCGACGCACGTTTCGCTAACCATGTTAGCATCATCAGGAGATGATTTAGTCTCCTGATGAGAGCTAACTCATCTCCTGATTTCACACCAAAGGTTCCAACAGAAGAATTGATTCTTCTGGGTGTCAATCCCTTTTTTTTGAGGAATTTTGACGTTCTTGGCGAAGTTTCGCCAAAATCTTACATTTTCTTTGTCTTTGCTCTCTTGGTTCTTCGTTCCATCTCTTGGTTCTTAGTTCTATCTCTTGGTTCGAAGAAACTTCAAACTCGTTCAGCTTCTTTCTTAGTAGACACCTTTCTATGTATATATGTGCAGAATTTATTATTTCAGTATAAGCTTGCCTGTTCATGCAACTGTTTGCACTTATCGATACATCCTGACACTCCTACGCATGTGGACTTGATCTATAAAAACAGAGCTTGTCTTTATGGATCAGACCTTGTCGTGGTAAAGGACTCTGTGTAGTGCAATGAAGTTTTGAGCTATACTGCCTCGAGTATATGCTCCTGGGAGGGTCAGGCCTGGTGGAAAGGTTAAGGTAGATACTTCTGATGTTTAATAAATTTGCCAAGGACAGATGAACTTTTATTTTAAGAAGAGATTTGGAGGTTGTGGAGCAGAACATCTATCTTATATATCTTGGGCAGACGATTTCAATCAAGGGGTACATAGTCCAGTAGGTGGAACGGCGTATTACGGAAGTGAAAGCTCAAATCAAAAACTCAAAATTCAAAACCTTTGGGTAGCATGGAGGGAAATGAAAAAATGTATGCTTGGCATAACAAGATCGAAAGATGTATGCATTACAAAGCCATGAATATAGATCAGAGAATAAACAAAAGTATGCGACATCATTGGCCGAACAAAGGAATGGAAATGGGTGTGGGCAGGCCATATAGCGAGGCTTATGGAATGACAGATGGGCCAAAGAATGGCAGATTAAAGCTCAAGGCCTCGAGAGTTGGAAGAATGCTGAAGAGACCTTCATCCTGCAGTGAATGGATACGGGATGATGATGATAACGATGATATGTTCTGTTCAGAATGTATTATTACGGCTTAAGCCGTATACACGCAATCGTTTAAATTTGTGAAAACACGATTCAACTTCTAGACGTTTGGACTTGACAAAACAAAACATTTTGCCTTATATGTCTACAAATATTAAGAGAAGATATTAATTACTTAGTACTAGTGAAAAATCATAGGCATTAGTATGATTGAAGTAGAAAAAACATTATTATCACTTTGTCAAGATCTGCAATAAAAACGCATTTTCGATGCGTAAAGTTATGAAAAACAAATCGAAAATTGGAACTTAGTTTTCTCTGTGCCCTAATCTACAAAAGTTACACTAGGTGAAATAGAAAAGTAAAGAAAATCAAGCAATTCGCAGTAAGTGAGGGCTTGTTTTGTAGATTTAAAACTTGTTTTAATCTAGAGAACGTAGAAATTACGGGGAAATCGAGCTCGCTTGATGAGTTAGCCACTGCCTCGTTTCCAACAGAATTTAAACAAATTATTGTCGAAAAAAGGTTATTATTATAAGAAAGTCATTAATTATGATGAACTGGCTTTATTTGGAAAATAAGCCCCAATGGATCTACAGTCATAAAAATGCAAAGCAAGCACCAGACTTTAAACCATTTAGCCAGAGGATAAGGATGGTACTTTGGGCTAATGCAGCTGGTATTATCAAATGGGTATTCGTATCGATAGAGTTGGACCACCGAGGTTATTATGATACTATATATCTCGAGGCGAGGCATATATTGAATTAGATTATCGATATTTTCTTGTGATGAGTTTTCCCAAACACCATGTATAGATGCTTCGAGTTTGTTTAAAGTCGCTGGTGGTTGAAACAATTCGATTAATGTTACTCTATACATGTTCTATCGACGATTAATCTTGGATTTTCCCTGGCCAATCGAGTGTGCCTCTCGAACAGACTCTTCTAAAAAATGTACTAGTTGATGAGATGTAGGTGTTCTGGCGTCATTTTGCTGATAGATGAGATTTAGACGAGCTTTGGAAATCCGGTTTAACCATGGGTGAAAATAATTCGCTTATATAATGAACTGCATTTAAACATTTTCTGATGGTTACTATGGGTGACCTGCTTCCTAGGCATTAACTCCCCTGTACAATAATTCCTAGGGTGATATCTAATGTTATTCTAATGCGATAATTACAACATCTAAAAGCTGTACTGATTGACGAGATGTATGCGTTCTGGTGTTGTCTTCCGATTGCGAGATTTAAACGAGCTCTGGAGATCTGGTTTAACCATGGTTTAAAATAATTCTTATAATGGATCTTTCAAATTGAGCGGTTCTTTTGAATAAAACCCAGAATTTGCTTTGATTTTAAAAAATTTTTATTGATAATTAAAACGCATTTAAACACGAAAGACAATATCTGCCAAATGATGACCTCTTGCAGCTCCACAGATGTCCACTCTTTTGTCAAAATTTTTGTCAACAATTTTAAGGCATTGTTGTATTGGGTACGACTCTATTTTTTTAAATGCCATACATTACACTTCTGAAATAAGACTAGACCTAGGCAAATTCATCTGTGTTTTATTCAAGAATTAAAAAATCCGCTCAGTTTAGTTGTTGTTGCTGTTGGTTTCTACGGGTGACCTGCTTCCTGGACATATAACGTCCCTATACCATAACTCCTAGAGTGATATCCGATGTTATTTTAATATAAAAGTTTGCCCTTTACTCCAAAAATGTTGAATCTTTCGTCCTAATAACCCATTTTATTCTTCATATTCTAAGCGACACGCCTTCTATTATCCCCATTTCAAATATATATCGATCAATATTCCTCTTGAAAACAGATCTACGTACTTATAACTGCAACGAAAGCAAAAAGGTATTTAACACCTGCTAGTTTACGTTTAAGGCACCAGAACCTTATACGCGTGTATAACTCTGACTCTCAAATAATCTTATACAAGTCTCATCACCTGAAGACAGTATAGGAGTCATTAAAACTTAAATCCCCTTCTTTCGTGCAAACAATACTCTACGTTTAACAATACAATACCTTTTTAGGTTAGGATAATTCCTTGAAATGACGTGGTACACAAACGCGTGGTATTTTAGTACTTTAATATTAACAAAAGAATAATTCTTAGCTTACTAACATATGAAAGATACCTCACAACATGTTATAATCAACATTTTTAAAACTCTTCACCTTTACCTTAGTCGCATACATCAATATATAAACAAAGAAAATATTTATTCGTTAATATATCAACCATCACATCAATTTTACATCAGTCATCACAAAGTACCCTTTTATAAAAAAAGTGTTAAATATATTATTAAGGCTTTTATATCGCATAATTTAGTATAAATCAATTTTAGTCCACATTAATTGTTGTCGTAGTTAACAAAATAACTAATAGCCAAATATTATTATACGGATATTTAGTGAACTGTTTATTCTATCATCCACCACAGAGTTCTGAATTCTAATAAAACTATAATTGTGGGGAAAATAATAATGAATTGGGTACCAAATCAGATTTGCCAAAATTGTCATTCTCCATTAACAGGTTCAAAATAACCGAAACTTTTAACATGATAACGTACAACTACACGTTTCAACATGTCACTCGACAATTACTAAACAAATTGAATTTGTTTCCCTTTTTTTGAAAGTTACGAAATGAGAAATGATAACCCTTTAACAATTCAAATATAATGATTAATATTGTAATGTATTCAGATCACTTAAAAATATTTAGAGATTCCTGCCCTGATTTCCATTCGATTTAAGCTTTTAAGATTAACTCCCATTATGAATGGTTATTCCGGTCTAATATGGTATTTTCCCATCGTGCTGACGAAGCATTTACTTAAGCAGTAGTCAAACAGTTGCAGTTTGTCTTCAATTAGACAGTCAAATGAGATTTTACACAGGAAGGACTGCTGTTGGCCACCCTATGTTAGTGTTTCCCATTTTGAGAGTTGTTTTGCAGCTTAACATTTTGTTTGCTTCTTTTATGTCATTTTTAGATAGCATTGTTAAATTAAATATCCTTTATTCAAATTCTATAAGATTAAATATACGGTAAAACTTTAATTTAATTTGTATTTATATACAGAGTTCGACAACTTTTAGAATATACTATATGTATATATATATATATATATATATATATATATATATATATATATATATATATATATATATATATATATATATATATATATATATATTGTGACCTATTATTTTCTCTTTTGAAACAAAATAAAAAATATATAGATCACAGCGATGGCAGCTGTTCGCCGGGAGCACCGGGAAGAAGGTCCAGGACAGATTGAAGCCACGACAAAAGTTGAGCGCCACCCGGTTACTTCATACATCGGAAAAGACCGTGGAACCGGGAAGGGGTCTATCTTAAATAAAACGGTTTACTAGAATTATATATATTATAAAAGCACAGTCAAAAAAGAACCACACAGAGCATACAAAAAAAGGAATAACTAAAACTATCAAACAAAAGACACGGGAAGGTTTAGGGAAGGTGGTTCTCCAAACCTTACCGTGAAAGAAATCAAAAATAAAATACACAGCTCTGAATTACACCAGCTGGTCTCTATGTCTTTATACTTACAAATTAGAGGTTATTTCCTCTATTCTGACAATGGTAAAAAGATAGATATATAACGCTAGGGTAACCAAGAATGGTCAGACGGCAAATAGATACAAAATATAAGGTGATAACGTGACCATTATGAGTATAAGAAATTATGGTAATAATGTATTTGTGAAAAATAACTGGTAATTGCAATCCTTAACGGTACATGAAAATATAACAAAAAAAATGTTTATCTGGCCTTATTTCCTGATGTTGTCTATCCTTGCCTATCAAGGTAATGGGTGTCCAAAAACACTGAGTACGACTGCGGCCAGTTCGGCATCCCTATGCGGGGGTCCCGAAATAATCTCGATCTGATCAACCTGTTACTGTGCCATATGGCCCCAAAACTGGAACAGTGGTAATGAAATACCCAATCTATCCCAAAAGAAAATACAAAAAAAGGAAATATCCTCTTGTATACCAAATACGAAAAGAGAATATAGATACAACGTGCGCACTCTAAAGTACATACCAAATGATATTCAAAACACAACACCAAATAAATTTCGGAAGATAACTCATCTACCAAGAAAGTCGTCCAGGAACCCAAGGCTATGACTTAACAGACGTCATGCTGATTAAGCTGGTTAGATCATAACGGCTAGGTGGGTGCGACGGTAACTCAGTTGGCATTGCGTGCCCTTACCGAAAACTGAAAGGAAAGACACCTCGTTTACCAACCTCAGCTGAACAACACAACACTCGCAGCCACGTCTCCAGACCTCCCTTAAAACGATCTGAGAGCAAGTGAACTTCCAAAAGGTGGAAAACACGTAACAATAACTCCTATATCCACCACAATAAGGAAGTAAAATATATTTTTCACCAAACTAAAATTTACAAAAAAACTCAAACGAAATTAAATGATAATTTACAAGGTGAACCGTAAAACAGACACTGCCATAGGCCTTCCTCTGCACGGACTCTGAGGGAGCTGAGACGCCACCCAGTAGTGACACCGAATTACGAGGCGAAGTCGCAACTAGATGATCAGCCCCCGTAGTGTGTCCTTCCCTGAGAATTGTCCAAGGACTGTATCCCGAAATCCTAGGGCACCCGTCCTAAAACGGCCCTTAAAAATGGAAAAATACTCGGTGAGCTGCACTGAAGTCAAACTGCACTGAAGTGAAAAAAAGCAAGTCTAAAGCCTGCATGATAGTGAACTAAGATGCGAGGTAAAATAGAAAATCAAACATGGTCGAGTCTAGAAATAGGAATAAGAGAATACGAGTAGCAGAGTAAGCAATAACGAGCGCTTGTGAAACACAGAAGCGTGGTTGTCACTAGGTTTAGCCTTGACAACTCTCACGTATCACACGTCCCTAGAGGAAGTCACAATTATTAGGTCAAATTCGGTAGGTCATAATTCAGTAGAGGTCGTAATTTGGTATGGGTGGGCTACTAAATCAGAAAACTAAACAAGCTTGTAGCTGAGACAAAATAACGCAATTCCCTCGTAGTATTCAATCGTAACTATTTAAAAAACTAGACAAAGAAAAATCAACTGGCTGAAGATTACAGTTGTTGTTTATGAGAAACGCCTGAAATCCAAACATAAATACATTTATATTTGCCTATGTCCATCCCACGGCTTGCGCCAAACAAGCTAACGAAAGATAGTACTAAACTATTCACCGTCAAAACTGGGCCAAAGACTCACGCCACTGAGTGGAAGCGCTATTAATTCTAAGGTTACGATTCCAATTACCACTCGGGCTTAGCGGAACCAAAGGCGGAAAACACTACCAAAGGTCGAAAAAGCTTTGTCAAATGTCGACCAGTGGAAACGATACCGTGGCGAATCACACCAACACGGAACGTAACGCAAATCGCCGTGAAAAATCGCAGATATAGTCTCATGATTTACTTCTTCAGTAAATCATGATATTACAGTAAATCGTCAGGCCAACGCCACGGTATGGAAATGCTATGAGGTCCTAAGGTTACGAGTTCAGTCACCACTCGGGTACAGCGGAACCAAAGAGAAACAGCACGGCCACGTGCCAACCAAAAAAAAAACATTTTCGTGGCAATTTACGCCAACGCGAAACTGAAACAGAACGTAACTTGGCTAAAGCCAGCGACATGCAATGGAAGTACCATATGACCCTAAGGTTACGAGATAAATCGCTGCACGGGTACAGCGGCACCAAAGGTGGACCGCACTGCCATATGTCGACAAAACAAAGTAAGGCCATACTTCACTTAAACAAAACCTAGATTTACTCTCCAAGTAAATTTAGATAAACTCAAAATGGAGGAACAAAGATTTCTCCTTGAAAATAAGATGCGACTAGCGCAAACTCGACAACGTAACCCTGGCTTGTTCTTACCGAACAAGTCTGGAAAAAGTACAGAAGGAATAGAAAAAGAAAAGTGAAAAGTGACGTTTCCAAAAAAGAAAAGAAAGGCTGAGCGAGGCTGTACCTAAAAACTGCCATCTTAAAACAAAAACAAATCAAAAACGTCATTGATTCTAACTATGGTCAACTCCGGGAACATCAGAAGATTCTCCACAAGGTAATAAATCTTTAACGTGCTATTTCCCTGCGTATTTTTTAGTTCGTAAACCAAAGAAGACAACTTCTTAAAAACAGCGGAAATAAAGTGTTTGGGGCTAAGTTTCGATGTAAACTTATCGGGGGTACTCGATAACTTCCTGTTGTCGAGTACCCCCCGAGGACGCCAAACTCTATCACCCACATTAAAACTTACATCCCGTTTCCGAAGGATATAGGATTTTGAATTTTTCTCATATGCGGAGTGAAGTTTCCTACGTACCTCAACAAACAAATTACGAAACTCTTTCAAGTTCTCTTCATAAATGCCCCTTTTACCAGGTATGACTTCAATAGATTGGTCCGGGAAAGGGCAGTTATAATATTCTCCAGATAAAGGAACATGCCTTCCGAACACCAGGTATGACGGAGGGAAACCGATTACTTCATGGACCGCGGTATTGATGGCCTGTCTAATTGGCAATATACCAGGGGTCAAGAGAATTTACTTCGATCGAGGTGGATGAAACTTGCAAACACGTATTCTCGGAATCTGCTGAAAGGCTACTCTCTGCCTCAGGATGCGGTATTCTACACAAAGCATCAGGAAACAAGTGCATCGAACATTTTCTATGCTGTAGGTCAAAAGTATGCTGTCTTAACCTCAGTAACCAACGACTAAGTTTACCTGACGCAGTGTTTAAATTAAAAAGCCACAGGAGACTAAAATAATGAGTGATGACCGTAAAACGAGAACCTTCTATCCAAGGCCTAAACTTTTCAATACAGAATATAACGGCTAGACATTCACGCTCCGTCACTGAATAATTCTTCTCCGCTCTAGATAAGGAGCGACTCGCGTAAGCGATTACTCGTTCCTCTCCGTCTATAAACTGGGTCAACATACCGCCAATGCCGACATCAGACGCATCGGACTGAACGAAAAATTTCTGACTAAAATCAGGCTGAGCTAAGATTGGTGTACTTATAAGTTTCTGTTTGATGGCTAAAAATGCAGACTCCGGTCTTTCATTCCACTCTATGGATTGTTTTTTTTTTCTTGCCTTTAAGAAGGTCGTTCAAGGAACTAACAAAAGAAGAAAAGTCCTTAATGAACCTAGGGTACCATGAACACATACCAATGAAACGCTTCACCTCGGTTGAAGTTCGCGGATAGTTCGACATAGACTCAACCTTTGACGGATCAGTAGCTAGAGAATTGTTGCCGACTATATACCCTAAATACTTTAAAGATGTCCTAAAAAATGGGCATTTTTTTAAATGAACAGTAAGACCAGCTTCCTTAAGTAGGTTCTTAGCGGTCTTTAAAAGTTCCACATGATTTTTCCAGGTAGGAGAGCATAGCAATATGTCATCCAGATACGAGAAAATATGTGGTTCGTATTTAGGTCCAAATATCGAATCAACCAGATCTGTTGTGTTTGTGCCACATTACACAAGTCAAAGGGAACGACTGTAAACTGAAATTGTCCACGACCGATAACCGAAAAAGCGGTTTTTTCTTTAGAAGCGTCTTCAAGTGGTATTTGCCAAAATTCCTTTCTCAAGTCAATGGAGGAAATGTATTTGGCATTTCGTAAGTTACTCAGTATTCTGTCTACGTGGGGTAATGGAAAACTATCGTGTTTCGTCAGAGCGTTCAAACATCTTCCATCAAAACAAAATCTATATTCACCCGTGGGCTTCCTTACTGTATCATCCAACTGTATCATAAAATCTAACTCTTTATTCAGAATATCTTGCATATAGGGGATAGTAAATAAGGTTTCTTTTTGAAAGGTTGGTTATCGCCCGTATCTATAGAGATTTCAATCTTATCGGTCCGTCCTAACCTATCCTTCCTGTCAAATTCTCTAAAAGAATCTAACAGTTCTAGAGCTATGGATAACGGAAAGATCGTCAATGGAAAAAAGTTTGGATGCTGGAGGGTTATCAGAATCTTTTCGTACTGTACCTAGCACAAAGTCATCATTGTGAATCGACCAATGATTATTCTTAAAATTTATTACTAGATTAAAACTCCTAGCAAAATCGATACCAAAAATAAAAGCATGTGTTACGGAGGGTACTATATGGACTTTAATGATTCGACAACAATCGTTTATAAAAATCGGTAGGTCTGCAAGACCAGCAACCTTCTGTCGAGTTCCATCGGCAGTAAACACACTAGAGTTATTGCTTTGACGAATTTTAATCTTGAGTCTCTTTAAGATCTTAACTCCGCTAGCACCAACTATTGAGGTGTTAGCTCCAGAATCTAATAAAACAATGATGTTCTGATCATAAAGTTTGACGGAAATATAAGGACGATTGTCATTAACCCTTTTTAGAAACAATGGTAAAACTTCCGAATCATGGGTATAAGTCTTATAAAAATTAGATACGTGTTCTAACCATTTGTTCCAACCTGACCTGTTAACGTGCGATCTTGCGGTTTGCCTTCTATCAGGATAGCGACCACATGCGACACCTGATGGCCTAACTAGATTTTTGAGCACTTAGGACAAAAACCAAGCTTAACTTTAGGTTCACCACAACGGAAGCAGAATACTGTTCTCTTCTCGGTACACGAACGAAAGGTGCGATTGGCTCCCTTACAGTCGAAACACACAACATTAGGTTTAGGGCTATTTTTCCTATCTCCCTTGCAGACAACCGCAGGAGGTCTCCCAGAATCTTTACCAAAACTACGAACATCCTTAGCACTAGAACAACTTGACTCACGGTGAAGTGGATCTTTCTTAGAACCCCCAGCACTCTTTCTCTTATCTCGACGTGACCAGCCACTCTTACGAGGGTCATCGAAAGCAAACAACTGAGAGGGTTTTCTAGAAGTAGAGGGTAGAACATCCTCCAACTTCCTACACAAAGCAGATAGTTCGGAGACAGTAACAGTATCATGTAACGCCAACTGCGCCACATATTCAGGCAACAAGTTCCTCCGGATGTACTTGACTCTGGTAACTTCAACAGGGGTCACGGACAACCGAGAGAACAAATTCTCCATCTGAGCCACATAAATAATAACTGTTTCTGCGCGTCTCTGTTTCCTCTGCCGGATTTGTTCCCAGACTTCATGAGGAGACAAAAAATTCGACAGCTGAATTAAAAAGTTCTACCTCTGAAAAATTACGAGCCTGGGATAAGTCGGAAACTCGCTCCAAGAAACTAAAAACATTTTTTCGAAATCTAAATCGAAAAACCAACACTATAAAAACTGAGCGATTTTTTTCTAAGTAATAGTCCAGTTTATAGTTTAATAAATTATTAACTTTAAATCTTTCGCCAGCCATCATGATATAACAAAATTTAAAAACCAGATCAAAAACAACATGTAAGAGTAAGATCACGTTTACCAAAAAAATTTTACATTCCCAAATCTTTCTAAAAAGACCCGGTATTAAATTCAGAAAAACTAAACTAACTCTCCCGGTATCCCAGATACAATACCGTAATAGAAAATAGATTAACTCTATATTAACTCATAAATTGCAAATATACAAGGTCATTGTACATTATTCTAAAATAACAATATAAAATAAAACTGTAAAATAAAATAGAAAGAACGCTATCGAAGGCGAATTTTGTTTTCTCAAAAAATTGTTGACGAACTGATAAGAAAATTCCTTCCTTCTCGCAAATATATTTATTTCGGATATTTAGTTATTTTAATTTGACCTTGACATTTAAAATTTCCAAACTACAGTATCATTATCCGGTACACCTAAGGAACGTTCTTCGCTATCTCGATGGTTTTTTTTTAAGATTTGGAAATGCGTTTCCGTCTTAACTAGTGATTTTATTGACTTCTAATGTTTCTATTCATTAACAATTTTACAATTCTTCTGTACTTGTGCTTTCTTTTCTGAGATTCTGCTTAAAAACGCTAGCATCAAACTGTCCTTGAAATCGAGCCCCACGTTATTGGGCGTCAAATTTATGTGACCTATTATTTTCTCTTTTGAAACAAAATAAAAAATATATAGATCACAGCGACGGCAGCTGTTCGCCGGGAGCACCGGGAAGAAGGTCCAGGACAGAATGAAGCCACGAAAAAGTTGAGCTCCACCGCTACTTCATATATCGGAAAAGACCCTGAAACCGGGAAGGGGTCTATCTTAAATAAAATGGTTTACTAGAATCTTATACATATATATATATATATATATATATATATATATATATATATATATATATATATATATATATATATATATATATATATATATATATTATAAAAGCACAGTCAAAAAAGAACGACACAAAGCACACAAAAAATGAATAACTAAAACTATCAAACAAAAGACACGGGAAGGTTTAGGGAAGGTGGTTCTCCAAACC
Organism: Cosmopolites sordidus; assembly: GCA_031761425.1. Lineage (NCBI taxonomy): Eukaryota > Metazoa > Arthropoda > Insecta > Coleoptera > Curculionidae > Cosmopolites > Cosmopolites sordidus. The sequence continues at coordinate 230,889 of JARFXV010001503.1, read as the reverse complement.
TTACCGTGAAAGAAATCAAAAATAAAATACACAGCTCAGAATTACACCAGCTGGTCTCTATGTCCTTATACTTACAAATTAGAGGTTATTTCTTCAATTCTAACAATAGTAAAAAGATAGATATATAACGCTAGGGTAACCAAGAATGGTCAGACGTCAAATAGATACAAAATATAAGGTGATAACGTGACCATTATCAGTATAAGAAATTATGGTAATAATGTATTTGTGAAAAATAACTGGTAATTGCAATCCTTAACGGCACATGAAAATATAATAAAAAAATGTTTATCTGGCCTTATTTCCTGATGTTGTCTATCCTTGCCTATCAAGGTAATGGGTGTCCAAAAACACCGAGTACGACTGCGGCCAGTCCGGCATCCCTATGCGGGAGTTCCGAAATAATCTCGATCTGATCAACCGGTTACTGTGCCATATGGCCCCAAAAAGGTGTAAGGTTTCCACGATGGTCGGGCTCTGTAATAGGTGGTCGTTCAATGGCCTGGTGTCTGTTGATCGGATTCTCTGCTGCCCGGTCGTAAAACCCTCTATAAGAATATCAGAAAAATCAACCCAAGCGTGACTTGGCCAGCAAACCTACGTACCTCGGTCGGAAGGGTAAGGCGCGAAAACGTCCGCTCACCTCGAGATTTGGAGTTAGACTGTCTTGCCTTGTCCCAACGATACCGAAGCTCTTTCAGTTAAGAATTTGTCCGAAATAAACCTACCAGTGGTGATCAACAATTTACGAATGCTACCTGTAGCGATCAAGAATTTGTGAAAGTTACATTATAAATATATATATATATATATATATATATATATATATATATATATATATATATATATATATATATATATATATATATATATTCTTTAATATATTTATTTTGTTTTTACATTTTGTTAAACTTGAAGAGATTTACCACTAAACACCAAATCACTTTTTTTTTAACCGCTGAATGTGGTTGTGAATTTGCGAAGATATAGAGGGTTCATCAATAAGTACCCGTGTTTGAAATAAAGACGTGATTTTTTTCACAAGTTTATTTTTATTTTTCAACGTAGTCTCATTTTAGATCCATACACTTTTCCAAGCATTTCCCCAACTTTTTTAATCCTTCTAAAAAATACGATGTTTCAAACTCTCCAATACGCTTCTGTCTCGGCGATAACCTCTTTATTTGAGCTGAATTTTTTTACTGCGAGCCATGTTTTCAAGTTGGGAACAGAAAAAAATCGCTGGGTACCAGATCGGGCGAGTAAGGTGGGTGCAGAAGCAATTCGTAGCGCAGTTTGTGCAATTTGACCGCGACAATTAAAGATGAATGTGCCGGTGCGTTATTGTCATGGGCACTTTTTTCTTAGCCAAAGGGGGTCGTAATTCCTTCAATTTCTTATCGAATCTATTCAAAAACTCACTGTAGTACTGCCCTGAGGCATCCATGAGCATTATTCCTTTGGAATCCCAAAAAATCGTGGCCATAACCTTTCCGGCTGATGGAACCGTTTTTGCTTTCTTCGGAGCAGATTCGCCCGAAAAAAATCATTGTTTTGAGTGCCTCTTGGTCTCTGGTGTGTAATAATGTTTCCAGGTTTCATTAACGGTGATGACTCGACGTAAAAAGTTTTGCGACTTTCGCTTAAAACGGTCTAAACATTGCTTTGACATTGTTAATCGTACCCGCTTGTTATCCACCGTAAGCAATCGCGGCACCCATCGGACCGACACTTTCTTCACACCTATCTTATCATTTAAAATCTTGATTGCCGTTGCGTACGAGATACCTACGGCCTCAGCTAATTCGCGCACTTTCCTTCGGCGATCAGCGAGAATCATGTCATGGACCTTTTCGACGATTTCCTGGGTAACCCCGTCTGACGGGCATCTTGGGTTCATCGAAAATAGTTATACGACCACGCTTAAACTCATTAAACCAATATCTCACGGTTGTCATAGATGGTGAAGGGTCCCCACAGCCAGCATCCAACTTCACTTTTATTTCTTCGTATGTTTTTTCATTCAAAAATAAAAACGAATTACGTATCGATATTGCTCTTTTTCTATTTTATCGAGAAATACAAAACACGAATGATACAATTGACTGTAAAAAAAAACTAACCTATGAATCTATCTGAAATTCAGCATGAGGTCGTTTAACAGTCTGCAGCACACGATGGTAATGTCAATTTCACTCTTCAACCCCATCTGTTTTCAAACACGGGTACTTATTGATCAACCCTCGTATGTTAGGATAATCTAATGAGTTATGGGTTCTAGTAAATAGTGATGCCAAGTATTCTGTTTCTGCTAAAATACGCCTGTGGATTTCCATTCCAATCTTCTTCGAATAAACTTTATACCTTAGAAACATTTTACAATTCTAATTTTCAATTCCTTCGGTGTGAAAAACTTAGCCCGAAGAGATTTACCACTAAACACCAAATTACGTTTTGAAAACTTCTCTCTGAAATTCTCTTCTTTTCTCTGATTTAATCTCAGAAATTAAATAATCTCCTGATGATGCTAACATGGTTAGCGAAACGTGCGTGTTTAATTTTATTAACAATCATCGATAATGAGCTGGCCGTGGTTTTGTTTAAGGAATTGGTAGGTTGTCAGGCTGCAGCGGTGTGGAATTAAACCTCTCTTATACTTTGCATGTTTGTCCTTGGTTCATATATTTGTACATTGTTTACATGTTTGCCTATTTTCTCTAAAAAAAAATAAAAAGTGTAATAAAGAATTGCCTCTCAATCATGCCAGTAGGTTGAATAAGTCTTCTGAGAGTTATTCTAGGTTAGTCTCGTCACTGGCCATACAGTAGGACTTTCGAGTAATTAAAAGTTAAGTACACACTCATGCATAGCTTATAGAAGATGATGAATGGGGTTAATTAATGAAAAGCCGTCGTTTGGAACCCACATTAAGTTATAGGTCTAGTCGCAAAATATCATGTAATGATGATCTTCCTGTCAATAGAATCCTTTCCTTCGTCTCCTTTTTTTAATTTTCGATGACCCTATTCATCTTTTGGGCTTGAGGTTTGTCTTATTTTAGAAACACATATCACAAAACAGTCATATTCAAGAATAAACTAATAGATAAGAATCTATTAATCATTATGAAGAATGTCATTTGCAAAGTGAAAAAATTAAACTAACCATGGTTGCTGTTAGCTTCATAAAGCAAAGCTTAATAGTAGGGGCAGTATATTGTCCATCTCGATATAATCTTAAGATGGAAGACTACATATCCCTTCTAGAGCATCCTGGTGCGACGTTCATACTTGGTGGAGATCTCAACGCTAAACACGTGGATTCGGGATTATTCTCTAATTGTCATTTCAGTGGTAAACCTACATATTGTCCGACCAACTCTAACAAAGTACCTGATGTTTTGGACTTTTTTATTACAAGAAAAGTTTCAGCAGACTTTATTAAAATCGGGGAAAACTTCGACTTCATTCACCATCATTCACCAGTTATAATAACACTGATTGAACGAATTATCAAAAAGGAAGCTCGACCCATATTAGTCAATAAAACTACCGACTGGGAAAAATTTAAAATAGAACTGCAAAAAAACATGAACCTCAATATGGAATTAAAAACAGTAGCTCGATTAGAAGAACCTGAGAAATTCACAACTATAATAGAAACAGTAGCCTATAACAACACAAAAGAAATTACTCATGTAACTAAAGGAGTTAACTGCCTACAGAAATCAGAGAAATTGTCAAAAAAAAAAGAAAAGCCAGAAGAAAATGGCATTAGTCGAGAAATCCAGCTGGCAAAAACATTTTAACTCATATAGCCCAAACACTTAGCAGAGAAATAAAGAAAAATCAAAGAGGAATCGGTCAGTATATACCTACAAAATCTAGCGGCGGAAGAGGAAACGGACTACTTGTTATGGAAAGCAACAAATACGATCAAAAGACCTATAACCTCAACCCCACCGATCCGAAAAGATATGGGGCTATGGGCACGTGACAATAAATAGAAAGCGGAAGTATTTGCAGAGCATTTGATTGATATATTTACTTCTAACAAATTCAATGAAGATACTAGATTGGAAGCAATATACATCCTAAGAACTGAAATTATAGCTTCAGTTACTCTAAAAGAAGTAAGCAACGAAATAAAGACTAATTTAAATTCCAAAAACCTGGGTTTGATTTAATCACTGGTGAAATATTAAAACAACTGCCAATAAAAGGCATACTTCTGCTCACATACCTATTCAATGCAGCCTTCCGACTAAGATATATTTTTGCAAGCTGGAAAGTAGTCGAAATAATCATGATACTAAAGCCAGGCAAACAACCCAACGATATCAAATCCTATTGGTCTCAAAGTTATTTGAAAAACTGCTGTTAAAACGGTTGAAACCACTCATAGAGGACAATAAGTTGATACTAGATTATCAATTTGGTTTTTGAAACTATAGAAATAAACACTTGTAGTTAGAATTAAAATAAAAATAAATAAATAAAAAAGATCTGAGCAACTAACGGACGATCTCGTTCGTGAGTACGATTTTAGCGATTTTAACTCGATACCCTCCAAATAGATACTAGTAGGATGTTGTGGATAAGCCTGGAAATTCAACAGCTCGTAACGTACCATATTTTTTATAACTCATCAGGAACTGAGTAAAACTTTGTTGTATAAAAAAATTGATCTTCCTAGTCGAAATATCCCTCTAGTAATATCAGGATTACTTTTTATAATACCACAGCATTTTTCTTTAAAAAGGTACATATTCTTCCCACACCTAATGTAATACCTTTCTTGTGAGTGTTATGACGCAATTATTTTCTTTTCTTGGGTGTGTTAAAGGGCCGATAACCATAATATTTTGGCTTGTTATATGATTAAAACACGAAATCTAGCGAATAAATTTACATATCTAATAAAAGGGTTTTATGTGAATCGAATCATACATGGCCATTCGTAATCGAAAAGTTTAATTGAATAAAAGAATATTGAACACCCCCTTATACGTATGGTTTGTTCGTTTCACTGAAGTGCTAATCGTAAATGATGAGTAGATGGTGTTGTCGTAAAACAATCAAGGCGCCGGATGCGCCTCTGGCATTACCGTCGGCGACCCGGAATTGTGACCGGAGTCACGTTTTATGTCTTTATTAAGTCGCTCCAACCCGACATCTGTAAGAGACTGGATGCGGGGACCTGCTCGGAATCCGCTTTTTCATCTAAGCGTCAACACGTAAGCGGTTGAAGTATAAGGATGTTCGTAAGTTTACAAGCATATTCACACGCGGTCTTTGGAAAAGCAAGAGCGTTTCCAAAGTGCACATTCAATTAAAATATTTGCTGTTAACAGGCGATGAATTATTTTTTCAGAGATACTAAGGTGTAAGTGTTTGCGTTTTTGGAGTACATTTTAGCATTTAATATTGAGAAACTTTTTATTATATTTCTCATACAAGGAGCATGTAGTAAGATTTTTATTTTACCCAGTTAGACATTTTTAAAATTGTTTTCCTCTATTTTTTAGATAATGTTTATAATTTGTTTAATATCAACGGCAGCTTCTAGTTTAAATTATATAGAGGCACGATATATAGGACACGTTTTTCGATGACCAGAACCTATCTTTGAGCTAGTAATTATATTTCTCTTCGGTAACACTATCAGTCTTTGGAGGCGAAAAACTCGACGCAAGCAGGTTTTATCTTTTCTTTAGTCCTGATTTTTATTCCTCGCAAAATTTGAACTACCGACCGGAACAAATGATAATCCGACGTAGCGAGGTCAGAGCTATAAGCTGGGTGAGGGAGAAGTTCAAAGTTCTATTTGTTAATTTTTGAAGTCCTCAGACATGAAGTTTATGATCTTGCGTTTCCTTGCTGCAGGAGGATTTTTTAACGAGGCAGCTCTTTAGCACCATTCCTCGTATTTACGCCAGCTAAGGACAGAGTGGGATACTTCTAATTCCCCTGAAAGTTTCCTAGTGATAGTTCTAGAATATGCAGTCACAGCTGCTCTTAAAACCTTGGCATCGAGAGACCGTAGACGACCTGATGACGTGGACGAAACTTTTTGAATCAGAGCTGACGAGCGGATTAATACTGCATCTTTCTCCTCTACTTTGCAAATCTCACGAGCGACGTTAGTTACTTCGAAACTGTTTTTAAAATAATATTTTAAAATGACCTTAATTTCGCGACATTTAACTTATTTTATCTTTTTTGTTAAAAACCGTCGACTGAATATTTCGTAGTAGAATTACTGTAATATTGAAGAAGAAATTCTTTTATGTCAGAGCTATAAGATAAAATCCTATTTAACCTCTGAAGAGTTAAGTATAATCTTTCATGTATAAACCAACGAAAAATCGCAATTACTTTTGTTACACCCTAGTACCAGGTGTCCCATAAGAAAGTTTCTATTTCATTTTCTCACTGCGCAGAATCTGCAACTGTGAAGGGCACGGGGCGCATGTCAATCGATAACTCCGCGCTTAGGAATCTAGTCGGTATCTAGAGTAGGCCGTGCATTGTGTACGAGAATTTTACAAAAACAATGATTCAGCGATTGTAGCGCAGAGAAAGTTCTGCAGTCATCGTGGTTTGCGTAACATTAAAGATACACCAAGTGTTCCCCTCACCAAGAAATGGGTTATAAAGTTTGAAAAAAAAGAATAAGTCTGGGTGAACAACGTCACCACAAAGTGAGGACAATGTGGATATGGTAAATCAGTCCATGCGTGATAATCCAAACTTTTTCTTTTTGTAAATGAGCGTATGCTGTATGTTTTGTTAACATAATTTGTTTAACATTAAGTTATAATCTATTTTTTTTGTTTCAGGTAGGACAAATAAACTGAATAGAGACCAAGTTAAATAATGGTAATATTTAATTAATTTATTAATAACTATAATGACAACAATAAAAATAGCAATAGTGATAAAAAAGATTTGAGCAGAAAAATGGATGGCTCATCTTCGCTAAACAAAACCAAATAATAACAATACGCATATGCATAGTTGGAAACCGTGATATAACTTATTCTATGTTAAATATGTGTCAGAGACCGAAAACCCGCCCAACCTATCTGTAGTGCAGTGGCGGTTGATCCATAAGAGCACGTGGGCATGTGCCCTACCTAAAAAAATCAATGAAAATTTGATGTCTGACAGTTACACTCGTATTTCTACACGGTAAAGTGATACTAAGAAATATGATACTAAGAGATATAAACTTTTTGATTGCGACGCATTTCCCTATCCCTATTCCAAAATTTGTTTTGAATTGCAACAGATTTATCAAATGAAGAAGATATGCTTTAGTTCCATTTATTTATCATATTTAATATAAGTTTTGTGACCTAGTATTTTCTCTTTTGAGAACAAAATAAAAAATATAGATCACAGCGACGGCAGCTGTTCGCCGGGAGCACCGGGAAGAAGGTCCAGGACAGAATGAAGCTGCGCGACAAAAGGGACGCCACCCGGTTCGTTACTATATATCTGATATTTAGAAAAAACTTTGGAACCGGGAAGGGGTTTATCTTAAATAAAACTGTTTATTAGGTCTTATACATTTAATTGACACAAACCCACTAATATAAAACGACACACAGCACATTAAAATATGGAAAATATAAAACTATTAAATAAAAGGCACAGGAAGGTTTAGCGAAGGTGGTTCGCTAAACCTTACCGTGAAAAAATAAAAAATTAAACAAATTGCTCTAAACTACTAGAAATATATAACCCAAGGGTAATCAAATATGGTCAAACGGCAAATAAATAATTTAAAAAAAAATGGTAACTGAGATTTTTATCTGTATATGAAAATATATTAATAGTATATTTGTAAAAACAAATGGTAACTGTATATGAAAATATAATAAAAATGTGTTTGTCTGGCCTTATTTCGTGATATCTAGTACTGGGTGTCCAAAAACCCTGAGTACAACTACGGGCAATCGTGTATCCCTATGCGGGGGGTCCCGAAATAATCTCGAACCTGTCTGACCGGTTACTGTACCAGGTGGCCCCAAAAAGAGTAAGGTTTCGGCAATGGTCGGACTCTCAAATGGGTGGTCTTTTAATGGTCTGGTCCCTGTTAACCGGGTCTCTGCTGCCGTGTCGTAAAACCCTTTACAAAAATATCAGAAAAAATAAGCCTAAGCATGACATGGCCAGCAAACCTACGTACCTCTGTCGGAAGAGTAAGATGCGAAAACGCCCGCTCACCTGGAGATTCGGAGTCTTGGCCTTGTCCTAACGATACAGGAGCTGTTTCAATTAAAAATTCGCCCGAAATAAACTTCCCAGTAGAATTCAAGAATTTGTGAACACTACATTATATCCCTCCAAAAAGAAAATTAAAGAGTGCGATAGAAGGCTCTAATTTTGATGACAACACCAATTAAATTACGGAAAATGATTCGTCTATCCGGAAAGTCGCCCAGGAACCCAAGCCTATGACATATCGGATGTCATACTGATCAAGCTAGTTACAGCATAACGGTTAGGTGGGCCAATGATAACTCAGTTGGCATAGCGTGCCCTTACCGAAATCTGAAAGGAAAAGCACCTCGTTTACCGACCTCAGCTGAACAACACAACACTCGCAGCCACGCCTCCAGATCTCCCTTAAGACGATCGGAAAGCGAGTGACCTGCCAAAAGGTGGATAAACACGTAGCAATAACCTCTATATCCACCACAATAAGCAAGTGAAATATAGTTTTCATCAAACTAAAATTTACAAAAAAACCCAAACGAAATTAAGTGATAATCTACAAGGTGAACCGTAAAACCTACACTGCCATAAGCCTTCGGGAAAACATTCTGAGGGAGCTGAGATGCCACACAATAGTGACACCCAATCACGAGGCGAACTCGCGACCAGATGATCAGCCTCCGTAGTATGTCCTTTCCTGAGAATTGTCCAAGGACCGTATCCCGAAACTGCAGGGAACCAGTCCTAAAACGGCCCTTTAAAAATTGAAAAATACTCAGTGATCTACACTGAAGTCAAAAAAGCAAGTCTAAAGCCTGCATGATAGTGAACTAAGATGCGAGGTAAAATAGAAAATCAAACATGGTCGAGTCTAGAAATAGGAATAAGAGAATACGAGTAGCAGAGTAAGCAATAACGAGCGCTTGTGAAACACAGAAGCGTGGTTGTCACTAGGTTTAGCCTTGACAACTCTCACGTATCACACGTCCCTAGAGGAAGTCACAATTATTAGGTCAAATTCGGTAGGTCATAATTCAGTAGAGGTCGTAATTCGGTATGGGTGGGCTACTAAATCAGAAAACTAAACAAGCTTGTAGCTGAGACAAAATAACGCAATTCCCTCGTAGTATTCAATCGTAACTATTTAAAAAACTAGACAAAGAAAAATCAACTAGCTGAAGGTTACAGTTGTTGTTTATGAGAAACGCCTGAAATCCAAACATAAATACATTTATATTTGCCTATGTCCATCCCACGGCTTGCGCCAAACAAGCTAACGAAAGGTAGTACTAAACTATTCACCGTCAAAACTGGACCAAAGACTCACGCCACTGAGTGGAAGCGCTATTAATTCTAAGGTTACGATTCCAATTACCACTCGGGCTTAGCGGAACCAAAGGCGGAAAACACTACCAAAGGTCGAAAAAACTTTGCTCTAGTGGATCATGCCAACGCAAAATGTAACGCAGCATCACTGCGAGGAGGAACAACTCTAGATTGACTTCTCAAGCGAATACAACTAAGTTAACTAAATTCTGCGACACCAAACTGAAACGCTATGTAATCCTAAGGTTACGAGTCTCAAATGCTACTTGAGCTCGGCAGAACCAAAGGCGTACAGCTTTGTCAAATGTCGACCAATGGAAACGATACCGTGGCGAATCACACCAACACGGAACGTAACGCAAATCGCCGTGAAAAATCGCAGATATAGTCTCATGATTTACTTCTTCAGTAAATCATGATACTACAGTAAATCGTCAGGCCAACGCCACGGTATGGAAATGCTATGAGGTCCTAAGGTTACGAGTTCAGTCACCACTCAGGTACAGCGGAACCAAAGAGAAACAGCACGGTCACGTGCCAACCAAAAAAAAAACGTTTTCGTGGCAATTTACGCCGACGCGAAACTGCAACAGAACGTAACTTGGCTAAAGCCAGCGATATGCAATGGAAGTACCATATGACCCTAAGGTTACGAGATAAATCGCTGCACGGGTACAGCGGCACCAAAGGTGGACAGCACTGCCATATGTCGACAAAACAAAGTAAGGCCATACTTCACTTAAACAAAACCTAGATTTACTCTCCAAGTAAATTTAGATAAACTCAAATTGGAGGAACAAAGATTTCTCCTTGAAAATAAGATGCGACTAGCGCAAACTCGACAACGTAACTCTGGCTTGTTCTTACCGAACAAGTCTGGAAAAAGTACAGAAGGAATAGAAAAAGAAAAGTGAAAAGTGACGTATCCAAAAAAGAACAAAAAAGGCTGAGCGAGGCTGTACCTAAAAACTGCCATCTTAAAACAAAAACAAATCTAAAACGTCATTGATTCTAACTATGGTCAACTCCGGGAACATCAGAAGATTCTCCACAAGGTAATAAATCTTTAACGTGCTATTTCCTTGCGTATTTTTTGGTTCGTAAACCAAAGAAGACAACTTCTTAAAAACAGCGGAAATAAAGTGTTTGGGGCTAAGTTTCGATGTAAACTTATCGGGGGTACTCGATAACTTCCTGTTGTCGAGTACCCCCCGAGGACGCCAAACTCTATCACCCACATTAAAACTTACATCCCGTTTCCGGAGGATATAGGATTTTGAATTTTTCTCATATGCAGAGTGAAGTTTCCTACGTACCTCAATAAACAAATTACGAAACTCTTTCAAGTTCTCTTCATAAATGCCCCTTTTACCAGGTATGACTTCAATAGATTGGTCCGGGAAAGGGCAGTTATAATATTATCCAGATAAAGGAACATGCCTTCCGAACACCAGGTATGACGGAGGGAAACCGATTACTTCATGGACCGCGGTATTGATGGCCTGTCTAATTTCCGAAATATGCAAATCCCAGTTCTCGTGTCTATCTACGTAACATCTGATAGCTGTCGTAATGGTTTTATGATTACCCTCCATGAAGTTACACTGAGGAGAATAAAACGGAGTGAACCATTGTTTAACTTTATACCTGTCACATAATTCCTTCATACCCTTGCTCTTGAAATTCGGAGCGTTATCACAAATCAGGATTTGGGGGACTCCAACCGAAAGGAATATGTAATTCTCTATATGGTTTATAACCGCAAGGCAATTGGCATTTCTCAGCGGAAAAATTAACGTGTACTTAGAAAACCAATCAGCGGCTACCAATAGCCATTTGTTACCTTTTTTGGAACGAGGAAAAGTAACCAATAAAGTCCAACGAAATGATTTGACCAGGTCGGTCAACTACCTTCTTCTTACCCATAATACCAATCTTACTTAAGTTTGAGTATTTTTGAGCGCCACATACCAAACACTTTCTTACAAATCTCAAAATATCTGACCTCATCTTAGGCCAGTAATACATCACTCGGCATCATCAATCCAGTAATCGGTGCAAGGTTTTTCGAAAACCAAAATGGCTACTAGTGAGAGGAATATGACACGACTCGATAATTTTCGCTCTCTGAGGTTTTGGGACTAAGGTTTTCCACTCTCGAATATTAAAAGTATGAGTCTGCTTACAACGAATGCATTTTTGAACGTAGTGGTTCTCAACTTTCCATTGAGGAAATTTGTGCGGGCTGTTTTCACGGAGCGCTACAGACCAGGGGTCAAGAGAATTTACTTAGATTGAGATGGATGAAACTTGCAAACATGTATTCTCGGAATCTGCTGAAAGGCTACTATCTACCTCAGGATGCGGTATTCTATTCAATGCATCAGGAATCAAGTGAATCGAACCTTTTCTAGTTGTAAGTCAAAAATATGCCGTCTTAACCTCAGTAACCAACGACTAAGTTTACCTGAAGGAGTGTTTAAATTAAAAAGCCACAGGAGACTAAAATGATCAGTGATGATCGTAAAAAGAGAACCTTCAATCCAAGGCCTAAACTTTTCAATACAGAAAATATCGGCCAGACATTCACGCTCTGTCACTGAATAATTCCTCTCGTCTCTAGATAAAGCGCGACTCGTGTATGCGATTACTCGTTCCTCTCCGTCTATAAACTGGGTCAACATAGGCATCCGACTGAACTAAAAATTTCTGACTAAAATCGGGCTGAGCCAAGATTGGTGCACTTATAAGTTTGTGCTTAATGGCTAAAACGCAGTTTTCGCTCTCTCATTCCATTCTATGGCCTGTTTTTTCTTTTTGCCCTTAAGAAGGTCATTCAAGGGACTAACAAGAGAAGAAAAGTCCTTAATGAACATACGGTACCATGAACACATACCAATGAAACGCGTCACCTCGGTAGAAGTGTGGGGACGCGGATAGTTCGACTGACTCAACCTTTGACGGGTCAGTAGCTATAGAATTGTTATCGACTATAAACCCTAAATACTTTAAAGATGTCCTAAAAATTGACATTTTTCCAAATGAACAGTAAGACCAGCTTTCTTAAGTAGGTTCTTAGTGGTATTTAAAAGTTCCACATGGTGTTCCCAGGTAGGAAAGCATAGCAATATGTCATCCAGATACGAGAAGAAAAGATGGGGTTCGAATCGAATCGGTGGGGTTCGTATCGTCCAAATATCGAATCAACCAACCTCTGTTGTGTTTGTGCCGCATTGTACAAGCCAAAGGGAACGACTGTTAACTGAAATTGTCCACGACCGATAACCAAAAAACGGTTTTTTTCTTTAGAAAAAATCAAGTGGTATTTGCCAAAATGCCTTTCTCAAGTCAATGGAGGAAATGTATTTGGCATTTCGTAAGTTACTCAGTATTCTATCTACATGGGGTAATGGAAAACTATCGTATTTCGTCAGAGCGTTCAAAAACCTTCCATCAAAACAAAATCTATATTCACCTGTAGGCTTCCTTGCCAAAAGCGTTGGAGAGCACCATTGACTTTGAGATTCCTCGACTACGGCCAACTGGATCATAGAATCTAACTGTTTATTCAGAATTTCTTGCATATAGGGATATAGTAAATAAGGTTTCTTTTTGAAAGGTTGGTTATCGCCCGTATCTATGGAGAGTTTAATCTTATCCGTCCGTCCTAATCCTGTCAAGTTTTCTAAAAGAATCTAACGGTTCTAGAGCCTCCGCCCTTTGAATAACGGACATATCGTCAACGGAAAAATCAGAATCTTCTCGTACTGGACCTAGCATGAAATCATTATTGTGAATATTTAATAAATTTTTGAACTCATAGTCAAGTCTAATTAAAATTTAACTTGGAATCTTTCGTCAGCCATTATGCCATTATGCCATTATGATACAGAAACAATAATGTAATAGTAAGATCATGTTTACCAAAACTGATCACGTTCCCAAATCTTTTTAAAGACACCCGGTATAAAATTCAGAAAAACCAAAAGAACTCTCCCGGTATCCCAGATACAATATAGTATTAAAAGACAGTAATAGAAAATAGATTCTCTCTATATCAAACTCATAAATTATAAATATGCGAGGTCATTGTAATAAATATGCAAGGCGAATTTTGTCTTCTCAAAAAAATGTTAACGAACTGATAACAAAATTCCTTCCTTCCCGCATATGTATTTATTTCGGATATTTAATTAAATCAATATGAGTTTGACATTTAAAATTTCCAAACTGCTGTATCTTGCACTGGTACACCTAAGGAATGTTTTCCGCTATCTTGATGGTTTTTTTTCTCTTTTGAAAAAATATTTGCAAATGCGTTTCCATCTAAAACTAGCAACTCTATTGAGTTTACATGTTCCTATTGATTAATAAATTTACAATTGTTCTGTATTTGTGCTTTCCTTTCTGAGATTGTGCTTAAAACGCTTGCATCAAACTGTCCTTGAAATTAGGCCCCACGTTGTTGGGCGCCAAATTTATGTGACCTTGTATTTTCTCTTTTGAAAACAAAATAAAAAATAATGATCACAGCGACGGCAGCTGTTTGCCTGGTGCACCGGGAAGAAAGTCCAGGACAGAATGAAGCTGCGCGACAAAAGGAGCACCACTCGGTTCGTTAATGGTTAAACGGCAAATAGATAATTTAAAAAAAATTGTAACTGAGATGAGATGAAAATATAATAAAAATGTGTTTGTCTGGCCTTTTTTCCTTGATTGTTCCTCTTCTTACCTATTCCGTATTGGGTGTCCAAAAACCCTGAGTGCGACTACGGGCATCCGGTATTCCTATGCGGAGGGTCCCAAAATAATCTTGAACCTGACTGACTGGTTACTGTACCATGTGGCCCAAAAAAGAGGAAGGTTTCGGCAATTGTCGGACTCTGAAATGGGTGGTCTTTCAATGGCCTGGTCTCTGTTGACCGGATTCTCTGCTGCCAGGTCGTAAAATCCTCTACAAGAATATCAGGAAATATAAGCCTCAGCATGACTTGGTCAGCAAACCTACGTACCTCTGTCGAAAGTGTAAGGCGCGAAAATGTCCGCTTACCTGGAGATTTGGAGTTAGACTGTCTTGGCCTGGTCCTAACAATACAGGAGCTCTTTTAATTAAAAATTCGTCCGAAATAAACTTACCAGTAGCCATCAAGAATTTGTGAACGCTACAGTTTGCTAGAATTACATCATAAAGGATTCCTTTCCCCACCAAATGCATGCTTCCTTCTTCAGACGTAAAGTAACATTTTCATTGATTTGGCAGGTATCTCAAACTTATGCTTAGCATTATTTTCCAGTCCATTTTTCATCTTTTGTTATTCATTGTGGTACCTGTACATCGACCTTGCTAACCATTCCAAATTAACTTAATCGCCTTGACAATGTTGACTGGTTGGTTCGAATAATTCTTCCCATCTCTCGAGGTGTCCTATGTCGCTCACTTTTAGTTAGCGCCAATATTTCGTTGGCATCAATTTTAGTCGGTCGACCAGTAGATGGTGTATCGCTAAGATTAAAACTGTTTACGGCAACTCTGCTATTTTATCATTTATTAGTTGAATCTGCAGGTTTTCTCTAATTATTTGATTTATGATTCTGTCTCTCCTTGTTTTGTTCTTTATTTTCCTCAGGAAATACCAGACCTTTCATCAGGAAAGGCCAGAAATTTCCATTGCATTTATAGATGTCTTATGTTTTTCTATTATAGTCCATGTCTCGCTTTTGTACAATATTGTTGGTCGGATTACTTTTTTAATTACTGCTGTTTTTATTTTATTCGGTATTTCTTTCCTTCCAAGGAATGTTGTCTTCATCATGTTAAACATTTTTTCGGTTTTTCCCAGTCTATCGTTTATTGCTCCTTCCATTCTTCCTTTGCTCTCGATTATTTCCAGAAATAAAGAAGCACAATATGTCGAAAATTATCATTATTTTTTCCATTTTTAAAGTTTAACAAAATTTTAAAATATAACCAAATAAATTTTTCCCAAGTATTCACTGAAATTCCTTCTGTTTAACAACAAAACTTTACACATATGGAGTAGATAAGACTTCGATTTTCGATGCAGGTATTTAGCACCAAAACTAAGACGAACTTTTGCATTAACCTAAAATATTTATCTATTAGCCATTCAACTTAATTCTTAGCTTCTATGTTTCATCAACTGAAGAACTCATTGGAATCAGAATTTTTTCTAGCGGTATAGATATTTTCAAGCGCCATATTTCAGATTCAAAACTAGGTGCAATATACCACTCTTCTGTGAATATAACATGAATATATTATACTTTAGCGATATACTTTTTAATGTAGACTGAAGTCTCGATCTGATGGCATGAAACTGTGGTGAGTTAGTGGAAAAACTATTTCCACCTCCGTGATGTTTTCAGGACAATTGATCAAACATTTTTACCGGATTAGAATTAACATTTTATGGGATAATGCAAATGATATTTGCTACTATTTTACATTACAGTCTTATAGAAAAAAATAACTAAAAAATAACTAATTTTTGACAAAAAATTGACACTTCAATTGTTACGTGAGTTTTGGTGCCATCTGTAGACGAGTTTATTTTCAGCTGTTTGATAAAATTGTCGACCTCAAGTTAGCATTGCGATTTTGAAAATGAACAATAATATCGTACATGCATTTTGTGTTGCCAATAAAATTTTGTGTGCTGAATCGTTGAAAATGTTGGAGACAAGTTGGAAATAGCAAATGTTGGTAGTCAGTCAGCTTTATCGTAAACATGGGCATAATAGTGGTACAAAGCATTGAAAGGATGCCAAGAAGTGATTGAAGGCTTGCGTCGTTTCGCTCGCCCTTCCATGTTTTCGGCCAATGAAAACATCGAAGTGATGGAAAATCATCGATCAAGTTCATAAGAAATGGCTTAGCCTCATATCGTCATGAAAACCGAAAAATGTCGTATGTCCAAAAACCAAGCTTTTCAGGAGGAACAAAAAACTGTTTCAACATGTCACTTTTTTCAAGTTTTTTTTTTAATGCTTAAACATTACTTAATATACTATGTAATATTAATGTCGTATTTTTTTAATTTATTGTTTTTTTTTATTTACATTTTTTTATTTTTATTTACATAATTTACATATTTACATAATTTTTTATTACATTTTATTTACATACGACCTTTTATATACAAATTGTTGCAATTTTAGTTGGCATCCGACTTTTTCTCAGTTGTTCTAAAAATGAGAAGTAAGAATTGTATGAAGGTAATTAAAACAAAAAAATCATTCTGAAAATCTCTTTATTAGTTATAAAATTGTCAAAAAAAGCCAAAATAATTGAAAAAATACTCGTATTTAAAATAACAATGTTAAAAAAGTTTTAAATCTTATGAAAATAATAGAAATTTTGAAACTATACTCGTAAATTGGTTAAGTTTTTATGTGTTAGAGTTTCATAAACACTTCACGTATAAGTTTCAGATTCAGTAATCAGGTAATTCAGGAAGTTCAGGTAATCTTCAGGTATAAGTTTTTTGAGTTCTTGGAGATGCTTAAATTTACTTTTCTCAATTGGAAAGGGTTGGTCATACAACTTGGGCCGAATGTCGCTGAAGCTTGTTGAACAACGTCGTGGTCAACATAGTAATGGTACCCATTCTACTACTACTAAATGAAAGTTTGTAATTAATTATCTTTTCCGGGGTATACTGAAGAGTCACGAGGTCATTAACACAGGGATCTCCTGCTTTATACCCTGGTCGAATGCTGGTATAGTAATCACTATTAAATTCGAAAAAGTCGTTGAAGTTCAAATAATAAGTTTTGAATGGTCGGAGTTGAACGGTCGGTGTCCAGGTCGAGCTGACTGAAAAATAGGAATGTAGTCTGCTAAAAGGAACACCTGCTTTTGATGCTTAAGCTTGGTCTCATTTGCTGAATGGCATCCATCTACCTTCATGTGAGTGTGCCCAACTTCAAGATACTATTGTTCTATTATCACACCGTACTTTTACTCAAGTCTAGTAGGGCATTAGATAGTTTAGTATTTCTATTTTGATAACCGCACCCATCACTCCATATAATTATTTTTTGTGGAATCGGCTGGGCCTGGGCTATTTCATTTAAGATATAGTTAGTTGCTATAGAAGCAAAGACATCACTTTTCCATCCCCATTTCCTTCGTGCCAAACAGAGCATGAAACATCTTTGGATGCCAAATTATAATACACTTGATTGTGTAGTTTTAATTTCGTTTTGTAATAATTGGTCGCTGCATTTATACGAGGTGCCAGAAGCATCGCCTGTAGGTCGACACTATATTATGATTTGATTTCGTCAGTTATTAAAGCTCTGCCTTTATCTGCCTCTTTTTCTGCAAATGCCTCTTCTTTTCTTTAGTTTTTCGTATGGCTCATCATCAAGAGTTCCGTTTTTATGCATTGTACATTCATTGTATTGATCTTTTTCGGTGTGTAAAATGCCAAATTCATTTTGTCCATCACTTTTTTTCACAGTTGTTCTCGATACTTTAGTTTTCCCTAAAGACTCAAATATTGAGACATATTTTCGATAAAAATCTCTTATACCACCCCAAACTGGTTCTAAGTAAAGTTTATCAGAGGAGGCGCGGCAATAATGTGATTCCAGCTTTGCAAGAAATTTCAGCCACTCTTGTAATTCTACTATTGCGTCATTTGAGTCAGATCCAATTTCGATAAAAGTGCCAGCCTGAGAGGTAGTGGTTTCGAGAGATATGATAACTCGATATGATAACTGCTGATGCGGAACCAATATTCCCGCATTTATAACGATACATTCACTAACGATGGCAATATTTTCATAGGACCCTGTCATTAAAATTTTTAATCAATCTTCGTATATCAATGTTCCTATTAGTACCTTCGGTGTGATACACTAAACTTGATAATAAACTTGACCTCTAAACATCAAATTACTTTTTTTAAACTCCACGACGCACATCTCGCAAACCATATTAGCATCATCAGGAGATGATTCAGTCTAATTCTAAAACTTAACTATGTTCTATTTCTATGGTAACTATACCAAATGAAGCGTGTAAAAATCATGAACCGTGAAGTTAACTAAGCGTGTCATTAATAATTAATTGAAATAGTTGACTGAACGGAATATGTTCTTTATCCCAGTTCATTGTTTCCTTACATTTTTCTTTTTGAATGATTTCATACGCATCCAAAACCTTATGATTATTTACACTTTTAAAAACTCTTAAATTACTATTACTATTTTTCATTTCACCTATATTTAATGTGGACAGTGTGTTTATATCTGGTAAATATGAATCATTAAGTTTACCCAATATACCTTTTATCACAATCAACTAATTTTATAAATCCGCGAATTTGCATGGTGATCTTTATTCATTGGATAACTTGTCTAGCTCTCGTGTTAACTAGGTATCATATTGGTTCCATTTGAAAAGTCGAACTCGAAAAAATAACCTATTTTTATTGTTCGTATATCCAAAAATGTAAATCTGTCATTAATTTGGAGTTCATACGTGAATGCTATTGTTTCGGATTTATCATTTAAGTTCTTAACAAACAAATCTTCAATTTTTTAATCGAAAATTATAAAAATTGGCAAAGAACGATGGCATAAGATTACCCATTACCGTTCCTTCTTGTTGTTTGTAAAGCCTATTATTAAGCTGAAAACCATTTTGTTTCATACATAATCTCGTTAGAGAGATGTAATCTGAAACAAACTTGTTATTGAAACCGTTTAACTCGAGTAACTTCCTCAGGCATTTTAAAGTATACGGAATTGGTACACTTGGAAACGATGATACGTCAAAGGACAATACCTTACTTTCCTGTAGATGTCGGTTTTTGATTTTTTTTTATAAAGCTATCTTGGTTAGTGAACTGTGAGTCGAGAAGTCACATAAGTAGTTTGGTGTTTAGTCGTAAGTCCCATCGAGTTTAATCTCCGAATAGTTAACTGATTTAGTGGACTTTTTAGATCAAAAAATCTAGAAAATATTCGTACCGTCTGCGCAAATTGTCAAATGAATTTGTAATGCGATCTAACAATTATAACGCTGTTCCTTCGTATTGGGTTCCATATTTTCTAATGCATATAATAATATACTCTGACTATCAAGGTATCGGAGATACCAATATCAAATTAAAAAATGGCGCCAGATATATTTGGTAATAAATTTAACTCCGATTCTTGATGGAAATTGATTTTAAATAAATAAGCACAGATGAATATTTAAAATTTCCACTATATTTAAAATTGAATGAATAACAAATTGTTTCGACACTCAGTGCCTTTTTCAAATACCAACTATGATAAACTAACAGTAAGAAAAGTAATTACAACCTAAACTCTCAATCGACCTAATTGTAACCGATCGACCGAATCGGTTACAATTAATTATTAATTAATAATAAGAATTAATTAGGTAATTAATAACAAAATAATTTTCATTATGTTAACCACTTAATGTTAGAAAATCATACATTCAATGATAATTTTAAAATGTTACATAATGAAATCATCTTTTGTATATCATGGACAGTTTAGGTTATAATTACTTTTCTTACTGTTAGTTTATCATAGTTTGTATTTGAAAGAGGCATTGTCGAAAGTAATGTTATACATACATTTAAAATAACGTGGAATTTAGATATTAATCTTTGCTTATTTATTTAAATTCAGTTCATGTCTGCTGCAAAATATTTTAGATGAAAGAATATTGCTAAAATATTTAAAGATAAAAGTACACAGATGTTGCACTTTATTTTATCAAAACTATTACTTTATATTGACCTCAAAGTCTATTTAGTTTCATTTGAGGTATAATAATCGTCCACCAACACGAACTTCTCCGAACAAAGGACCAGTTAAGCCAACTATACTAACGATATGAGCCAAAGCAGCAGATCTGCCAACTAAGAGCCGGTCTGAAGCTCCCGTGCATCCAAAACTGCTAACAGTAGCTAACAATTTATGAAACTTTTCAGTCTAGGTTTTTGCAGTTTCAGGCCTTCGAAAAGTTTAAACTGGTAGTTGCAATATTTTAGAAAATAAATTGATATTTTTAGATGTGTTTATATTAATCGATCTTATTTTTAGAAAATATATGAGTGAAACTGTATATTTCAGGTTCAAAATATTACTGGTTGCTTGTTTAATGAAACAAATAGCAGTATATTGAAGACGATAAATGTGTTGCATATTTAAGTAGGGCTGAAAATTATACTATTTGTAGAAAATTATAACAAACAATAACTTTTTATTACCTCGTGTTTGCTGGACAATGACTACCAACATCGTCGCAATCTTAGCATTAGTAGTTTTGTGTTGTATTATCCCTTTTCTCTTTATATCAATTTTATTTTCCGCAATTTTTTCATATTCTTTGCTTCTCTGTAGTATGTTGCAAATACCGAAAATATTGCAGATACTTAATATCAGATCTAGTAAATTTTTGTGAGTTTATTTTATTCTATCTGAACTAACATGATTAAATTATCACAAAACATGTCTTGTAATGGATGAGGCAAGTTTCACGTAATTTTCAAAAATTATTTCACTCAAATGTGATCCGTAAGCTGCAATTCAGCTTTATGCCCCTTTTAATACATTTTCCATAACTTTTGTCAATATATTCAAAAATAAGGACATTTCTTCCGTGCTCCACGCAAAGATTTGCCCATTGCTTCTATCGCCAATAAACGATAGCAAGCGCTTCTCTAGCCTTAAATCCTCATCACTCAGGCTCAAGGTGAACGTACGAAAGCAACTGACGCCATATCGGCCATGTGGAGGCTGTAATCAAATGCAGCTCATGCCATCTTGTGGTTCGCAATAGTACTACTGTGGCATATCGTTCGTGATCTACGCAGATCCTATCTAACATTGATGGCGATCGAAGGCTAAAACATTGATGGCGATTGAAGGCATGGGTAAATTTTTAATATATTTAATATTCTTCACGAATCCATTATGCAACTTTTCTTTTTATTAATATATCTGGTGTTAATACAGCAATTTCAGCACGGATCATGTCCTTTAATTATTAATCTTGTATGAAACTTAGATGGAAGTGGTTTATGATGGCATTACTGTATTTCAATCACTTATGATTGTTTGTAGGCATCATCATTTTGAATAATTTGTATCTTATCAAATAAAAATCTCTTTCGAAACTTCTGCTTGTGAACATAGCGGCTTTTCATTTAGTTTACACAAAGTTTAATTGTTCACTATCACTAAAACAATTTTCAGCATTTAAATCGCTGTTCAAATAAATTATTAGGGGATTAACTTCTAGTCTATCAAATACTCTTCTGCAATTCGACTATCTTTCAATCTCTTCGTCTGTATGTCTGATGCTGTTCATTTAGATCTGTGGTGTACCTGTTGATAAAGCTCCTTTCCATATATCCAGACAGTTATCAACCGTTCTTCCATCTCGACCTATATGACGATTGTAAACATTTTTGGCCACTCCCAATATCAATTCTATAGGATTGAATATGCAATGATAAGGGGGAAGACGTAACACAATGTAGCCATACTCTTCAGCCATATGATCTGCCACATATTCTTTTTTAAGATTGTTCCTAAAAAGAACATTATGAAACACAAACCTGTCCCTTTAATTGCTGCTTACCGAATAACGATTTGCAGTAGTTCACTTTTCAACATAGTGTTTTCAAAACGAAGATTATGCTTCGTCAGCCATTCTGCAATTTTTGGTTTTATCCATGCACTAGTTGGAGGTTTATCCATCAGTGTACTGTGATATGGTGCATTATCCATGATAATAACTGATAGTTCCTGTAAGATTTTCAACAGCTGAATTTCAAACCAAAACAGAAAGTCATCTTGTTTTATTTCTCTATGATAATCGACTTTTGTTTCAGAAGAGATAACTAATTGGGCCTCTGGAATAAAGTCATTCTTATTCCCAGCATGAAGAACAATATATCTGCTATGACATGTTATTATTGACAGGAAGGATTGGAAGTTCCATCAGAGCCCTTCGTGGATTATCTTTACTCCATTTGAAATTAATTTCCTTTAGAAGTGTATGAAGTGAAGTTTTGCATCCATCAAAGAGCTGCATGTGCTTTAGTTTTTCATGAATACTTTCAAGATTAACCGTTTGTTCTGAAATAGTTCTATAAAATTTCATAAAAATACAATATTACTATGTAAATCTACTCACTTTTTTCACATTTACATTACATTTCACATTACATTTGATTGCGAATTTAGCCCACGTCAAGATTTAGTTTTCATTTGGGTACTCATTCATTTGGGTACTCATTTTGGATGTAGAGATTTTTTCTTCGGTGATTTTAAGATTTCGTTCTTTTTCAACTTTTTCGAAATTGCACTAACTGTACCAATACTAATATTTAGTGCAGTTGAAACTCGCTATAAAAACTCCAACTAACCATGAGAATTACTAAATTATTAATACATACTTCTCTCACAGCGTTTAATGGTAAAAAAGGAGCATCGTTATCTCGTTTCTATTCAAAATAACTGATAAGTGACGAGACAAGTTGCTTACACCGACTGCTTAACGGTTTTGGCATTTTTTGCAATTATAATCGCAGATTTTTTTACTATAGAAATATAGAAAACTTACTAGAGACTAGAGAAAAACAGGAACTAAACCAGAAAATAGTTAAGAAAACAGCAAAGAATACAGTAAAAATAATTCAAAATAGTTCAAACTTTGAAGGCAAGAAAGTTCGAAATGTTAATGTGACAGCGAATTCACAGAATGTGAATCCACCGGCTGAAGAGAATGCTTCGAAATTTAAATGATTTTTTTTCTTCTGGATTAAATTTGGCAATAGATTTCTCTAGATTGATGACGTGCAACTATTATTTCCCTGAATGAGCTATATATGACTATGAAATTTGTAATCTTTAGATGATATGCTGCGAAGTTTTGGACGTGTGCGCTTAATAGCTTCTTTGTGAAAGCCGCATATAGTAAAGAAGTTTTAAACTTTTCTGAAAAATTGATAAACCTGAAGTTCGAATTTTACTTAATTCAAAAAATATATATTTCCTAATCACATTAAAATTATCAACAAATGGTTAAAATTAGGATTTACTAGATTATTCTAGATCATTTCTTCTATTGGAACCTTTGGTGTGAAACACTAAACCTGAAGAGATTTCCCACTAAACAAATCACTTTTTTTAACTGCTTAACATGTTAGCATCATCAGATGATTTAAATCAGCAGATTAAATAATTTCCTGATGGTGCTAATATGGTTAACGAAACGTGTGTCGAGCAGTTCAAGAAAGTGATTTGGTGTTTAGTGGTAAATCTCTTCAAGTTTAAATTATTCTATACATGACAAATAATCTCTCACATTTTATTTCTTATTCTTGATTTTTTTGTCCAAAAATCTAGAATTTGTAGGATATGAACAAAATATCAGCAGATTATGGTTTATGTTTGAAAATTATTTCTCTTATATTGTTGCAGTTGTTCCAAAACATATTGGCATTGAGCATTAAATTTCTTATTCTCATGTAATATATATATATATCTATATATGTAATATATATATATATATATATATATATATATATATATATATATATATATATATATATATATATATATATATATATATATATATATATTTATATATATATGTAACACGTAACACAAAATAAAAATGTATTTTCCATAAGTCATGTCGAGAAAATTGTTGTATTCAGTGAATACAATTATTTAAAATTTTGTATCAAAATGTAATAAATATTACCCAATTATAGTATGTAGGATACTATGCGGCAATTCGGTAATATAGAGCAGCTTGCTTTGTTTTCTTAGTTTTTCAAAGGAAACGACTGACTTAGCAAATATTTCTATTGTTCAATTTACGACTATTGCAATCGAAAGCATGAAAGCAGTTTTTACCGTAATACAAATAGTTAATAACGTAATAAAACGTTAACAAAAACACTTAGACTAAGTGTTAAAAGTTACTAAGGAAATTATGTTTTGTGTCGTAAATAATCACTGGATATTTTGAACGAACGAAACAATTTTCATGAACGAAAAATCAAATTATGAAGGGCACCATCTATTTCTTTTTTTCTTATTGTGGTGCTACAGCCCATCAGTCAAGCTTGACCTCCTTCAACCTTCGCCTTCAACCGGATCGATATCGAGTCCCTTATTCATTTTTGATAAGCAGTAGTTCTTCAGCGCCTCTTTTTACATTATCTAACCATCGGGTCTTTGGTCTATCTCTTTTTCTATTACTCCCTATTCGCCTCTTCATGATTTTACTTGGTACTCGATTTTCTATCATTCTCGCCACTTGTCGCACTCATCTGAGCCGATGAACCCTCAAATAGTTTACAATACCCAGATTTTTGTTGAGTTGCTAGAGTTCGAAGTTCTCTCTGATCTTCCAAATTCCATTGTCATTTACAACATAAAAATTCTTGTGAGTACTCTCTGTACTTTCTAATACTATAAGCATCTCTTCTGTATTTTTTTGTGAAGGTCCACGTCTCGCAGCCATAAATGACTACGTCTGACTCAATGTCAAATGTCAAATGACTTTTGTCTTTCACTTTAATTTCATCATGTCTTATATCTTATTAATTTTTTTCGATCGTAATACCATTGTTTATTTACCATTGTTCACTTACCATTGTTCCATTTACGTTTATATCTGTTTCGCTGATGACTTTGCTCAATGCTATATTAAACACAACTGGTACTACCCCCACCCCCTTCGACAATTTTCTTCGATCTTCGATCTGAAATTTTATCGTGGTATGTTGGATTTTTACTCCCGTGGAATTTAGCATTATCATCCGGGTTAATGCAATAAACTTTCTTGGTCCATTTTCATTTCCACTCCGTGACATCATATACTACTGTTTGCGGTTATACGCCTGACTGAAATCAATAAAAATCTGGAATAAAGGAGTATCAAATTCGGTTGTTTTCTCCATTATTTGACGGCCTATGAACAAGTGATATATTGTTGAGCGTCCTCTTCTAAACACTGCCTGATATTTGCCCATTCTTTCTTCGATATATGGTACCATCCTGTACTTTACTATATTTGTTAGAACTTTATAGATTGTGCAAAACAATAACATGCCACAATAGTTCTGACATTTCAGTTTATCACCTTTTCTATGAATTGAGCATATTACCGCCTGTTCTTCCTCCATTAATGGATAATTGTCTTGAAATAATTGTTTGCCTCCAAACTTTTGTAGTTTTGAAAGTATGTTATCTATCATTACTTCTACCAATCTTATCTTATGGTTCTGTTTAAAAATGTCGAAATGTCTTCCATCACCCTAGTATGCTCTCCATGGTTAAAATTTCGCTCTCTGCATCCTGAATCAAGGTCTTTCTATGGTAAAAATTTTTTACTGCTTTAATGTCCTGGTAGAATTTTCCTATCTCCTGTTTGCCATTTGCTTATTGAATCTCATCTATTAGATTAGCGTTTGTAAATAGAAGCTCCCGGCATTTTTGTCGAGCATACACCTTTGGCCTCCCTTCTCAGTCTCTTATATTTTTCTTTTTGGGCTGTTGTGGATTTTTATATGCACTTTACTGGAGCAGAGTTTCTATTTTTATCGCATTTATTCGTACCATTTGCTTCTCTTGTTTTTGCCTTAATTTCGACCCCAATCCTCCGTAACTTTTTTTTATTACAGATTTATTGTTACCCATCAATCGTCTATTGCCCATAGATGACCCTAGTCTACTGCCCATAATTTGCCCATAGATGGCCCTAGTTGTCAATGTAGCAGTCAAACTGCATCATTGGCGTCATTTCCTTGTTAACATCTGACAAAGATTTTCAACCCACAATAATACAAGTTTCATACAACAGCATACTTTGTGGTAGCGTTGAACATGCGAATTTTGTTCCTGGAAAACGGACAGCATTTTTATGTTACCATTTGAAGAAAACTGCTGGAGAATCGCATCGAATAATTGTCGAAACTTACGGTGAGCATGCTCTTGATAAAGGACAGTGCTTTGAGAACTGTATTTTGTTCACAAAAATTCCGGTTTCATATTTACATACCTGGTATGTCTCCGGTTTCTCTTCCCTTGCTTCATTCTACGTTGATATTCCTTCCCAGTGCTATGGGTTTTAATATTTCAATGTCGTATATTTGTTTTTGTTCTTAGGTCTTTATTGGTGATACAGATCCTTTACCGTATTTTTGTTACTACTAGGTAGTGGTTCGACTCTGATGATGTTTCTTTATAGCTTCTCATGTCAAGCAAAGTTGAGTATGATCTGCTGTCTATCATGACTATTTGATTTACTTACTATTTGACATACTATTACTATTTGATTTACTATGTATGTCTATCAGGTGAGGCCCATATACCCTTATGGATATTTTTGCGTAGAAACTTTGCACTCATTACCCTAAATATACAGCGAATTGTCCTTACATGCAGCGAATTGTCCTTGCATGCAGCTAATTGTATTGCCCCATGTGATTTATCTTATCATGTAGATTGCAGTTGGCGACTTTCGGGGTATATGTCGATTATTTTCCAATTTGGGCACTAAAGTTTTCTAAAACTAACTTAATATAATTTCTGGGTCTATTTCGCTTACCAGCATCGTATAAAATTCTTCGTTCTCTTCCTCTTCTTTGTCCTCGGGTGGTGCATGTGTAGTGAACTTTGATAAATTTCGAAATATTTCCCTCATTCTTATATAACAGATTCTCTCATTCACTGATTTAAGACCTAATCACTTGACTCAAATTTTCTTTCTTTAATGAATCCACATCCAAATTCCTGCTTGTCACGTCCGCTGTAATAAATTTGATACCTACTTGTTCTCAAAGATCCTGTACCTAATCTGGAGGTCTCGAAAGTCTTCTAAAGGGGATATCATACTTAGTAGACGGATGCTGGGTTCGCCCTTACTTTCCTCCGTTAGCTGCGTCTCGTACATTTTAATGTACTTTCTGCAAATAAGACTCGTTGGCTCGTCTTTATTAGAGTGTGACCTTCCTTCAGACATTTATTATCCTCCAGGAGTCCGGATCATAGACTCTTTCTGAGACCATATTACCAACCATGTGGGGCCATCCATCCAGTTCTACTTCTCCTGGATATCCTGAAATCTCTAATTCTTATTTTTTAATTATTATTTCATTATTTTTAATATTAAATAACTTCATTAAGACGATGCAGCAGCATTTTTAAGACGACTAGTGAGTTAACAACATAAACATGTTATGGCAACGATATATATTCATGTATTTTTCAACATTTCCAGCCTCATTTACAAAATAATTATTGGTTTATCATGCCCAAAGTCCACTCCAGTGACTGGTTGGGGTGCATTGTTCTCTCGTGAATTTCACAAGAATTTTGCGAACTGCAGATGTGATAACTATATTTAAGTAGAGACCCGATGAGTTCAAAATCTTGCGTTTCATTAGAGGGTCGCTAGTTTTTGATGTATCGTATAATATGAATTCTGAGTTTTAAGAATTTGATTTGAACTAAAAGTCACTAAAGCAGCTTAAAAGTTGATATTGATCTATCTATCTATCTATCTATCTATCTATATATATATATATATATATATATATATATATATATATATATATATATATATATATATATATATATATATATATATATAGATAGATAGATAGATATATGATGATGGGCTGTCCTCTGCTACTCTGATCCAATATACTTAACGATGGCATCAATCCATCGTTCTTCGCGGACGTTTGCGATCAAGCGGTATCCATCTAGAATTGCCTTGATCCATCTGTCATCCCATCACCTCGCTATGTGGCCTGCCCATCTCCATTTCAATTGCTTTATTCTTCCAATGATGTCATCGACTTTCGTTTGTTCCCTGATCCATGCTCAGGACTTTCTGTCTCGTCTTGTAATGCTAAGCATACATTTTTCCATTCCCCTCTGTGCTACCCGAAGTTTCTGAATTGATTGCGATGTGAGTGTCCAGGTTTCACTTCCGTATGTCATAACGGGTAAAACGCACTGATCGAAGACTTTTCTTTTAAGGCAAAGTGGGACTTTGCTCTTAAACACAATGTTGAGCCTGCCGAATGCCTGCCAGCCACATTTAACACGCCGTTCCACCTGCCGGGCTTTATTCCCCTCCATCGAAATCCTCTGTCCAAGATATATAAAGCTATCCACAATTTCCAAATACCTTCCTAAAACTAAAAATCTTCTGTCCTTAGCGAAGTTATTGAGCATAACCTGGCTCTTTTTCAGGTTTATTTTCAAGCCTCCTATGGGTCTTGTTAAAGGAGAACGATATCATCTGCAATCCTGCATCGATCCTAACAGGTTTACACATGTTTTATCTACCCCCTGGCCAAGCCGTGCATCCATTATTGCACGCTTTGAGATTGAGTCAAATGCTTTTTTGTAGTCGATAAAAGCCAAGCACAGTGGCATGGTGTATTCGTTGTGCCTTTCTATGGCCTGCTGTACAGTCTGGATGTGATCCATTGTACTGAATCCACTTCTGAATCCTGCTTGTTCTCTTGGTTATGCGTCATTTGGTTTTTTTAATATTCTTTTAGAAATTATCTTAGTGAAAGCTTTTTACATTACTGATAGGAGGCTTATTGGACGGTAGTTCTTTAAATCTTCCTGTGCTCCCTTTTTATGAAAATGGATCACTTGTGCATTTTCCATAAGTCAGCTACTTTTTGTTCTTTGAGGCCTTTTGAGTATAATTTTGCCAGTGTTTTATGGAACGTCCGACTACCAGCTTATAGCATTTCGACACTATCCTTTCCTGAAGCCCTGCCGTTTTTTATCGATTCTATAGCATTTGTTATTTCCTCCACTAGGATATCTGGCATTTGCTCTTTCGTGGGTATTGTTGTCTTTGATTGGTTCTGATCTTCATATAATTGGAAATAAAATTTTCTGACAACCTCTAACATTTGTGTACGCGCCCTGCATACTGTGCCTTCCTCACGCCTAAAGGCATATATTTGCGTTCTTTTGTTTATCAGCTTCTGTTTAGTTTTGTTAATTCCTTTGTTTTCTTCCAGGTTTTTTTTGCACTACCTGCATGTTAAATCGGCGCGTGTCCTCTCTTATACGTTTTCTTATAGTTTTGCAGAGCTCAGTGTACTCTACCCTGCCAAAACGACTACTTGCTTTTGTCATTACCCGCCGTTTCTTCATTAAATCAATGGTTTCAGTGAAGATTTTTGTCTGTTTGAGACAGCCATTTGAAGCACATTGTTGGCGATTTTTTCATATTGAATTAATAGTTCCACTTTCTCCGGATCTTGTAACACAGCAAACCGGTTAGACAAAGCAATCTCAAAATCGCTTCCTCTCTCCAGCAGTTTCCCAGAATCCACTTTGCCGTTCTTTGATCTTACCATTCTTTCGCGTTCTCTTCGACAGTTAACCCTAACTTTTGCTTGTACCATTCGGTGGTCACTTCCAACATTAAAATTATTATGGACAGTACAATTGGTAAATATTGTTTTATCGTTGATCATGATGTAGTCAATTTCACGTGTGAGCCCAGATGGACTTTTCCATGTCCATTTTCTGTTGATATTTTTCTTATAGAACGAATTCATAATATAAGTTCTTGTTGTTCCAATTCTGGCATTAAAATCGCCCATCAGCATTTTGTACCTACATTTCTCCTTGTATGAAAGCTGGGCCACATCATTATAAAATTCCTCAATTTCCTCATCCCTTTGGCTTATAGTTGGTGCGTAAGTTCGGACGATTTGAAGCCTAAACTTTAAGCTGAATGACGCATTGGGCTAGTCGGTCAAATGTATTTTCAAATTTTACTACACTGTCCTTCAGCTTTCGATTGATGATTGATGAGATTGATCCAATTCCGCCACATTGGCCATTTTCCGTACCTCGAGTGTAGAGTACGTGTCCAGTTGGTTCCAGTTTGATTAATTCTTCACCCTTTCTTCGTGTTTCACAGATCTCAATAATATCCCAATGTATGTTGTCAAATTCGATTAACAGTTCCTGCAATCGGGCCTCCGTTTTCCTAATCCGTATATGTAGCGTTGCAATGTCAAAAGTCCAATGGTAGCCTGATCTAACCCGGTGATTCTTAGAACCCTCTGCCTTGGGGCATTATATATATATATATATATATATATATATATATATATATATATATATATATATATATATATATATATATATATATATATATATATATATATATATATATATATATATATATATATATATATATATATATATATATAAATATATATATATATATATATATATATATATATATATATATATATATATATATATATATATATATATATATATATATATATATATATAAATATATAAATATAAATATATATATATATATATATATATATATATATATATATATATATATATATATATATATATATATATATATATATATAATTATTTACTCCTCTGATGCTGTTACATACTTTCGTTTGTTTTCTGATCCGTCTGGAGGACTTTCTGTCCTACCTTTTAATGCTAAGCTTATACCTTTCTATTCCTCTCTGTGCTACCCCAACTTTTTGAACTGATTGTAATAAAGCGGAAATTTGTTCTTTAATGCTATGTTAATCCTGCCAGCCATATTTAATCCGCCATTTCACATCTTGGGTATCACCCTCCTTAGAAATACTTTGCCCATTTATACATATTAAATAATGTTTGGTATGAGTTGATAACGAATGTAAAGCAAGTTTTTCAATTAATATCATTTTATTTTCGATAAGGTCAATTTTAAAGTTACACTCGCTTCAGTAAATTTTAAATTACTACTCTAGAGTGGTGTTCGAACAAGTGTTCAATTATATTTATAACCAAATTAATGAAAATTGCGCACCAATGGCCATTTCATTTCATATTTGTGCAGTTTGCAAAGTACTAATTATTTTTGATATTGTGGTAAATTATTGTCATTAAATGATATGTAAACAATATCTGCAATGGCTCTTTTACATAAATTACTTTCCACAAATAATTAATTTTGTATGATATTAAATATGGACAATTAAGACTAAATTTAATATACCTTTTTTTTCTCTGCCTTTTAAACGTAATTTATCATTTGCTCCCTGTTTTATAATTAAGTTAACAAACACCTTAATTCACCTAAAATGGCAATTTTAAAACAAGCGATAAATAATTTATTATTTTCATCAAGCCAAAACTAGTGCTATTAATGTGCACTAAACTGCTAAATTCCTATAGATGTTGCGCATAAATATTAAAAAGTATTTCTTATAATCTTCTTTTAAATGCTAAACTCAAATAGATTTACGAGGGTTGCTATTTATGTATATGAAATTGGCAACAATGGTGTTGCTAGACGCCATGTGACATATACACTGTAAAGTTTGACATTGTTGACTATATACTCAGGACGTTTTGTCATACGGACACATGTGTTGTTTAGTGATTTGAAAATTTCATCACAGTCAAAAAGTGAAATTAACTCGATTACGACATTCCACGAGTATTATCTCATCAACAGTGCATCGATCAACTCACTTCGATTTTTGGGGGTGAAGCGCCATCTAAAGCCATTGTATATCACTGGTTTAGTGAATTCAATTGTGGCCGTCGTTCGCTCACGGATTAATTTAAAGAACGTCATCCAAAATCGGTTCTTCTGCCAAAAAACATCGATACTATGCGCAAATCGATAAAATAAGATCGTCATGTAATATACTGCAATATTGAGGCATCCCTGGACATTAGTATGACAAGCATACACAAAATTTTACATGAACATTTAGCCATGAAAAATATTTGCGTGCGTTGGATTCCGTATAATTTGGCAATCGCTCAGAAAAGGCTCGTGGCGATTGATGGAACGAAATGCTCAAAAAATACAATCGTGGTGCGTCAAAAGTAGTACACAATATATACAGGTGACGAATCTTGGATCTATGTGTATGAGCCCGACAGTAAACAGAAGCCGACTGTATGGGACCCAACAAAAGTCGTTCGTGCAAGAAGCCATTCGAAGCAAATGTTTGCTTGTTTTTTTAGGTTAAATGGACATGCGGGAACAGTGCAACTAGAAAATCGTAGAACGGTTAATTCTGAATGGTACACAACCATTTGTTTGCCAGGAGTCTTTGAAGAAAAAAAAAACCACCAGTAACCCAGCGTCATTCTTCACAATAACAACACGAGCTCTCACACATCGGACCAAGCAACTCAATATTTGACCCGTCAAAATATCGAAATGATGAGTTATCCACCGTACAGTTTAGATTTGGTATCCAAAGATTTCTTTAGGTCCCCATCCGTGGGACTAAATAAGAATAAACTACATGGTCAACGATTTTCGACGCCAGAAGGAGAAGATTGATGTGTTCAAAATACATGTTTTGGAGATACCTCAATCGGAATGGAAAAAGTGCTATGAAAATTAATTTAAATATATGTAAAGTGTATCGATCATCGCGGAGAATATTTTGAAATACATCATTTTCAATGATAAATATTTGTTTTTATTAAGTATTCCAGATAGCAACCCTCGTTTTACTAAACATCAAAGCATTTGCATTATA
This sequence comes from Cosmopolites sordidus, assembly GCA_031761425.1. Classification (NCBI taxonomy): domain Eukaryota; kingdom Metazoa; phylum Arthropoda; class Insecta; order Coleoptera; family Curculionidae; genus Cosmopolites; species Cosmopolites sordidus. Next base: position 197,732 of record JARFXV010001503.1, on the reverse strand, counting down.
ATACTATTAATTTAATTCGATCTAGATTAAAATTATCTGATGATGATAAGGTTCGGTGTTTAGCTGTATTATTAGTAGGTGATTAGTCTCTTTGAGTTTTATTTTTTACACCAAAAATATATACCAAGAGAAGAATTTGTTTCTTTGAAATTTTAATTAGTCTCTTTCTCATTGATTTATAATTTGTAAATACCTACCACTAATTTTCTTACGTAATAACTTTCTTTTAAATACTAAACTCAAATAGATTTAACACTAAACATCAAATACAAAAACTCCAACAATTTATTAAACTGATGAGCATAGCAATATACAAAGACTGCATTTTTATAGACATTATTTACTTTTACATTCACACCTCCCAAATGACCACGCATAACAGCAACTCCATCATAGGTCCGAGCTATTAATTTCTCTGGGAAAGTTCTAAAAATAGGTTCTAACTGTTGCAAATGCCTCCGAAAGCTGCTCAGCATCTTGTCTTGTTGGATTTGAAAACGACCAAAATCGTTCAAAAATGTAACCATTTAACTTGTATCGGAACACTAAAGTCATTTGCGTTTGAACCGAAATGTTGGTGGTATCATCAACCATTATTGCAATAAAAGATTATTTTTCAATTTCTTTTACAATCTGTCAACGGCAAATTTCCAACATACGCTACAATAATTCGTTCTGAATGCTTTTAGAAGTCCCTTTAAAAACTTCCGAGTTATTCATATGTTTTTCTAAAATGGAATCAATTCTTGTACTGTACTTTATTAGTCCTAGAAACACGCCCCTATTTAATGAATCAGTTTTTTCGTTTTTCGTCGTGCCCTCGAAGAGGAAGGTTATGTTGACTACCAAATTTCAAAATGTCAATGATACAATACTCATCAAATCAGCGTTTAAAACTAATTACCTATACGTTTGGTCGTAGAGAATTTACGTCCAAATCGCATGTTTTAGAAAGCAGTTAAACACCCGAATTCTGGCAACCAACAAAATATGTAACGTCAACGACGAGAAAAGATGACGTGACATTCGGCCGCTGGAGATAAATGTTCGACCAACGATGTACAAATTGTGGCGACAGGATAGAATTTTTATCCGCATTATTTGTTGTGATCGGTCGACAGACGTTCTTCTACATTTGGAGATTTTAATTTTTAATAGTATCTTAAAATAAGTTAAATGAAAGAAACTGAATCGAAATAAAATATTTTGCTTTGAAAAATTGTTTACTGTGATAAATGCTAGAGGGGCGGCGCCCCAACGCCCTCCATCACGAGCCGCCACTGTTTTCTTATTCTTACCTATTGAAATGCAATACACAAGCCTGATCTTTTCTCAGATAGCTACCCAACCAAGTACCAACCGCAACAAGTGTTATTGCATATTCGAGTCGAGGTGTATAGGAGCTGGCCACTTTCCGGTTTATAAAAATGTAAGGTTTAAATTACGATTTGTTGAATATTTTCTAGGTTATTGTTGCAGAATTAGATCAACAACAACTTGTACCATTTTACCATTTACCAAATGGTACCATTTTAACCGGTTTTGGGTATAACAGATAATTGTTACTATTTAGGAATAAATTAAGATTTAAAGAAAGAGACCTATAACACGATAAAATAGTTAAGATTAACGCTACCCTAGCCAAATATTATTTTGGTTTTCGATGACTCAAATAACTTTTTTTAGATAACGGACGAATATCTCGGGGAAAAAAATGGTGGCGGATATCCGGATAATTCTTTTCGATAGTTTTTGAAATTCGTTTATGGTTGTTGGTTTAAGATCTTTTCCTCTAGGTTACAATTTGTTGTTGATCTAATTAAAGGCACAAATGGCACGAAAGGCACAAATGGGTCCGACAGAGATTGAGGGTAGAAGAACGTACAGACACAAAATCAGAGAGCGAAGTTTCGAGGTGATGAGGAACAAAGTGGACGGAGGAGAGAAAGAGAATCCACGGAGAAAGGATGAGAGAGGTGTGGAGGATCAGAAAGAACATTCGAAAATGAGTCAGGATGCTTTGCGTGATCCAACCGGGTCTATACGCACCTAATAATAATAATATATATATACATGCCTTTCCCAGATCAGCTTTGACTTGTGCGATCCATGGTACTGTTGACTTGACTCCTGGTATGTACATAAGAATTCTGTTGTTGATTCTTGTCGGTGGGAGTCTACTGATATGTCCATAGAATTTCAACCTTCTTTTTCTTATGTCCGTCGCTACGTTGGACATTTTGTGGTCTTTCTAGAATGTAGTCTGTATCCTTACTCTGTCAGTTTTGGGCCGAGAATTTTCTTCATAATGTTGCGTTCTTCTTATAGTATGTTTATGTAAGTATGTAAGTGTCTCGCTTGCGTATAGTACCTCTGGTTTGATTACTGTGTTGTAGTGTCTTATTTTTGCGTGTGTGGATATGCATTTCTTATTGTATATATTGTGTGTCTTGCCGTATGCCCTCTTCATCTTCTGCAATCGAGTCTTTTGTGCTACCTTCTCTCCTCCTGTGGGTTCGAGGATCTCGCCCAGGTATTTGAAATAAGTGACCCTGTTTATTTTGCTGTATTTGGTGTTCAAATTTTGGACATTTAATTTTGAGCAGAAGAATTCGGTTTTTTGAAAGGATATTTGTAGGCCAACTTTCTCTGCACATTCCTTGAGAACCTCGATCTGTTTGGTTGCCCTTTTTTCATTGTCTGTGAGTATGGCTAGGTCGTCTACGAAGGCTAGGCATGATATTTCTATCATGTTTTTAGTTCGTCCGAGTCGTATTGGTTTCCAGAGTTCTTGATTTTTTAGTTCCTTTTCCCATTCCCTTATGGCTTTGTCCAGGACCAAGTTGAAGAGGAGTGGGGATAACCCATCTCCTTGGTGTACTCCAGTTTTAATCAAGAAGGGTTCGGAAATTTCTCCCATAAATTTTATTTTAGAGGTTGGGTAAGTCAGTGTCTGCTTGATCAATCGTAGTGTTTTGGGGTCGAATTCTTGTTCTTCTAAGATGTTGAACAGAGATTTTCAGGAGCTGGCCACTTTCCGGTTTATAAAAATGTGTTGAATATCTGTAGGAATGTATAAGGTTTGAATTACGATTTGTTGAATATTTTCTAGGTTATTATTGCAGAATTAGATCAACAAGAAATTGTAACCTAGAGGAAAAGATCTTAAACCAACAACCATAAACGAATTTCAAAAACTATCGAAAAGAATTATCCGGATATCCGCCACCATTTTTTCCCCGAGATATTCGTCCATTATCTAAAAAAAGTTATTTGAGTCATCGAAAACCAAAATAATATTTGGCTAGGGTAACGTTAATCTTAGCTATTTTATCTATATCTTAGCTATTTATATATATATATATATATATATATATATATATATATATATATATATATATATATATATATATATATATATGTTTTCGCCGACGGATGGCGTATATATGTAGTATTAGATTTTCTTGGAGTGCGTCCTATGATGTAGCAGTAGCTGAATGTCATCACACACCCAACCGTTTTGGGTTCATTTAGACGGAGACGCAGGTTGTTGTGTGTTCCACATGAGATTGTGGAACCCAACGGTTGGGTGTGTGATGACACTCAGCTACTGCTGTCCCATTGGACGCAGTCCAAGAAAATCTAATACTACATATATACGCCATCCGACGGGAAGTCGGCGAAAACATGGGTTATTGGCTGTGGATAGGGTCTCCCTATTCTTGATGGTATGGTATATGTCGGTGCCCTGATGAATCTGAACCTCGAGAGGCGAAACATATGTCATCCAGTTGAAGAGATAGGAGCGGCTCCTTCCCGGTCAAGCAACCAACAAAAATGTTTATTTAGGCCGAGACGCAGGTTGTTATGTGTTCCACATGAGATTGTGGAACCCAATGTCTGTGATGACACTCAGCTATATATATATATATATATATATATATATATATATATATATATATATATATATATATATATATATATATATATATATATATATATATATATATATATATATATATATATATATATATATATATATATATATATATATATATATATATATATATATATATATATATATATATATATATATATATATATATCAGCTATATATATATATATATATATATATATATATATATATATATATATATATATCAGCTATATATATATATATATATATATATATATATATATATATATATATATATATATATATATATATATCAATCCTTCAGCTGATTTCGGACGTTCAATTCGATCCCGACTGATGACGGCTGAAGACTAGGAATCAATCTCGGGAGACGCTTGTTGACGTTCATTCGCGACCAAATAATTGGAGAAATTTTACGTGGAGCACCAGAAACATTTTCCTTGTCTTTTAAATTCTTTGGTGTACTTCCAACAGCTTCTATCGATTGTTCAATTTTATTGTATAGTGTCTAATCCATTGTTTTAAAACGATTCATATAGTTGGTGTTATCCTTGCCAAAGTTCGTTCAAACATTAATTAGAAATTTGCATGTAAACACCCTTTTCTTTCAATGAAAACGCCATCACCCAAGCCATCTTTCTCTCAGCTTTTTCATATAAGATTTCTTAGAATGTTAAAAAGCGATCAATATAAATTGTTTACAGACTCAAATATTATATGTACCTTTAATCGTTGTCCTCTAAAACCATAATAAGCATTTTATTAATAATTTCTGGTGTTGAGAACAGCAGTGACAACATTCACTGCTGGTCGAATATGCCTGTTTTAAATAAATTATCTGTTGAAAAATACCAAAAACCCCTACTTTCACCACCTGTTAAAATATGAGTTAATTCATGTAACAATATGAAACTTCACATACATTTATAAGACTGTTAATCAAGGTTAATAACACTACTTATGTGTAAGGCAGAAACTGATAAGTTATGGTTAGGTAGATATCAGGGGCACTTAATCAACTCTTATAGATTTTCTGAGTAGGCCTCTCTAAAGCTAAAAAGTGGGTCTCCCTGAGGTGCGTCTGACGGAAAACAGACCTTGGAAAGGAAAGGAAGAAAACTACTTATTTTTTCGGCAAAAATCATTATTTTATTCAAAAGTCTCCTTGCGCGTTAATAAACGTTTTGCACAGTCAATTAGGTTGACGAATGCATTTTTGAGCTTGGCCAAAAATATGTCCTTCAGAATGGTGGTCTACGTCTTTTAAATTGCTTCAATATCGGCATGACGATGTCCTTTCATCACCAAATGAGGTTTTTCGAAGAAGTAGAAGTCGTAGGGAGCCAAATCAGGCGAGTATGGCGAATGATTGACTGGTAAAATGACATTTTGGTCAAAAAATCAATGATGAGCGTCGAGCGATGTTTTGTGGCCACACATGACGAATACGAGACAACAGAAGCTTTATAACATCAAGATAAAACACAGCACCGATCGTTTGGCCAGGTGGAATGAACTCCTTTTGCCCAATTCCCTTCGAATCGTAGAAACAAATCAACATAGTTTTGATTTTTGACTTCTCGAGATGGCTTTTCTTCGAATTTGGGTTGCTCGCGTGTTTCTATTTTGCACTTTGACGCTTGGTTTCTGGATCATATTGAAAACACCACGTCTGATCAGCAGTAACAATGATGTGATTGAAGTTTTCGTCCCTTTTTGACTATTTAATCAAGTCTTTGCAATGTTGGATCCGGAACAATTTTTGGTCGTCAATCAATTTGTGTGAAATAAAGCATGCACAAATTTTCCGAAGTCCCAAATCATCGGTCAAAATGCGATGAATTGAATCTTTGGTTTATATTTTATAAATTCACGCACAATTTCAATGCTACTTTGAGTAACCGATGCATTTCGGACCAGGATGTTCGCCGTCCTTAATGTCCTCACGACCTTCTTGGAATGGTTTAAACCACTCGTGGACTCTGCCACGGGTTGAACAATCCTCACCATACACTTGTTTAATTAATAGAAACATTTCGGTGAATGTTTTACCAAGTTTAAAACAAAACTTAATATTCGCTCTTTGTTCGATATTTATTTTTCGACCGATAGTATAAACACACTGACAGTTTAAGCGCGATAACTTAGCTTCTAGTGATTCGAATGTCATTAAAGTTTGTCAGAACATCAGTAAATGATTCACCTTTCCAACGCTTATCCCTGCCAAAGATAGCACCCCTAAAAATAGCTATTTTTAAAAAATCCTGTTTTTCGTGAGACGCACTTTGTATATCTACTCTATAGGATCAAACAAAATAATTATTCTAAAGACGTGTATTTATAAAGCGTTGTCCAATAAGAGTGTCAGAATTACCAATGAGGCACAATGATAATTACACAATAATTACTCGATAATATGGTCATTTTTATTTTATCTGGACAAATAATGATATGTTTTGAAACTAATGTCGTTCCTCTTAGCTTCATTTGCTAGAATGCATTTTGAAGACTCAGTTTTCGATTACTCTTTCGCATATATAACGTGGTATATTTTCAATGGAGGCCAGAACGTTTCGATTAAAGTCAATAATTGTTCGAGATTTATTTGTGTAAATCAGAGATTTAACATAACCCGACGAAAATAATGTAAAGGCGTGAGATTGCACGACATTACCGTTTCGCGAAATTATCCGCCAAGGAAACTTTTCTTGTAATAAATCGATTGCCTGACGAGCTGTGTGGGTCACACTGTCTTGTTGAAAGAAAACTTTGAACAAAAATATTTTGTTAACATATTCTTATTGCGTTCATCATTAACAGTAATATCATTTCCGTAATGGTCTTAACTCCTTCAACTCGAATACCATACCAAGCAGTGTCGCACAAAACTTTCTGAGGATGAAGAGGTAGCATCGGTATCAGTTGAGGATTTTCATCGGTCCAAATCCTGCAATTTGTCGGAAAAGATTATTTTTTCTTTCCCAGTGGGGGTTGCCTTCCAACATTTATACTCTTCAAATAGTTCTGTTATTACTTTCCAAGGTTTTGACACTCTTATTAGAAGACTCTTTAACTGTTCGTAATAGCAGCAGTATCTAAGGCGCTGAAACCATGATGTAAGGGCTGCAGTGGTGCGGACTCAATTACCTCCCGCCTTGTAAATACTTTATATATTTGTGCATTGGTTCTATATTTGTATATTTTTTCTAGGTAAAGGTGTAAAATTTGATAAAGAATCCTCCGTCAGTTGTTACAGATACCAGGCTGGGTAAAGTCAGGTTTCTGTGTGATATTCTGCGTTAGTCACTCGGTAGGTTTTTATGAGAAGCTGAAAATTAAGCACAAATTCCTTGAGGGGTGCTGACGGCAGTTAATCGATAGTTGGTGGCATTGGTTCAGATCCCGCTTGAAATTGTCCCCGCTCCTGTTTGTAACAAAAAAGCGATATTGTCTGATCCTGTAGATTATCAAATTGAAATTTTTATAAAATATTGTAATTTTGCAGTGGGTTTCGTGGGTTTGCGTAGTGAGAGGGCTTAGAAGAAAATAGTGCTGCTGAAGATTTTTTTTGCTTTCCTCTTCCTCCTTTTTATTTTTCGTGCTATTAAAACTCTATACAGCAGGTGAACCAGGAAAATGAGTTAAAGGAAAGAAACTGAACGGAAATGAAATATGGCGAGGGGCGGAGCCCCAATACCCTTCCTCACGAGCAGCCACTGAATTTTTGTATTCTTGATATTTGGAAGCAAGAGACAAAATCTACTAAAAGAAACTCGGATATATATAATGCATTAAAATACACATTTCAAATATGTACTCGACATTTAACTAATTTAACTTAAATCGAATATTCAGTATTAGAACACTAAAAAAAAATTGAAATACGAGGGTTGCTATTTATGTATCTGGAATTAGCAACAATGTTGCTAGACACCATCTGACATATACATCGCAAAGTTTCACATGGTTGACTGTATACATACTCAGAACGTTTTGTCATACGGATACTATTTGTGTGTTTAGTGACTTGAAAATTTCATCTCAGTCAAAAAATGAAAACAACTTGTGAGAATTTTTGTGCAATGATTTACTACGACTTTCGACATGGATTATCTTAAGAACAGTACATAGATCAACTCACTTTGACTTTTGGCGATGATGGCATCATCTAAAACTAATCTTTATCACTATATATGAATTCAATCGTGACGTTCGTTTGCTTACACACGAATTTAAAGAAGGTTGTCCAAAATCGGTTGTCGTGCCAGAAAACATCGATACTGTGTAAGAATGGATAAAGCAAGATCGTAATGTGACATACCGTGAGATTGAGGCATCCCTTGCATTAATATGACAATCATACACAAGATTTTACATGAACTTTTAGCCGTGAAATGATTTGTGCGCGGTGGATTCCGCATAATTTGATAATGGCTCAAAAAATGGCTCGTGTTAATTGGTGCAAAGAAATGCTCAAAAATTACAATTGTGTTGCATCAATAGTCGTGTATAACATCTACACAGGTGACGAATCTTAGATCTATGCGTATGAGTCCGAAAGTAAACAGTAGTCGACTGTACCGATCTTTCAAAATAAGTCAAGCTCAACAAAAGTTGTTCGCGGAAAAACCACTTCGAAGCAAATGGTCGCCTGATTTTTTGGGATAAATGGGCATGTAGCAGCTACAGTGCCACTAGAGAAGCGTAGATTGGTTAATTCTGAATGAAACATAAACTTTTGTTTACCAGAAGTCTTTGATGAAATAAGAACAAACAACCAGCGATGCAGGATTATTCTTCGCCATGACAACGCGAGCTCTCGGACCGAACAACTCAATATTTGACCGTTCAAAACATCGAATAGATGGGTCATCTACCATACAGTCCTGATTTGGTACTCAATATTTTTTGTGTTCCCGTCGATGAAGAATAAACTACCTGGTCAACGATTTTCGACGCCAGAAGAAGCGGTTCATGTGTTCAAAATGCATGTTTTGGAGAAACCTCAATCGGAATGGAAAAATCATTTTTGCATTCACATGAATGCAAAAGTGCATCGATCATCGCGGGGAATATTTTGAAAAACAATAAACACATTTTCAATGATAAGCATTTGTTTTTATTGATTAATCCGTATACGTAAATAGCAACCCTCTTAATAATTATAACGCACACTAAAATATTGAAATTTAAATCAAAAAAATTGTTATAAATCACGAATTCTAAACTGATTTCGGAACTTTCAAAGATAGATAAATCAATTCTTGTATCAGTTCTTTAAAAGGCTCTCCAACTTATCGAGAAAGTCAATTTGTTAACGAACTTTGCTAATTAATTAGGTTTGCTTTTCAGAAAAGTGAAAAGTAAATGTGATTTTTCCCGACGTCTCGTTTTTTGTAGTTTCAGGACCAGAATTTATTTTATAAAATATTACGATTTTCATTAGCACTTATAAGTTATATGGGGGCATCAACTAAAAGCCAACATATATGCTGTAAAAATTATTCAGAATTAGTTTAATGAACTGAGCCTGTGTAGAGGGATATATTTTTTAATAAGAATAGTCGTTCGAATAGTTTCTCGTATAAAACAGAGATTGCACTTGTATGGCCAAAATGACTATTTGTCATAGATGTAAAGATATCTGTTAAGTATGATTTGTAAGATGCTTGGCGAAATTTCATACACGTGAATTTAGTTGCTCGTTAGTGGCCATTGAGTAAAGCAACAAATTTTGCAATTTTATTAAATATTGGCTTAAACTGCGAACTTTGAACTGTTATAAAATACCCTTTTTTAAGGATTTAACTAAATTACATATTCAAAAAAAGCCAGATTTCACTTTACAGGATTTTATGAATTTATGCTGGTTTGTACATACAACTGCAATTAATATAATCATTAGAAAAACCATCGTATTAAATAATCATTTAATACGATCAATTTTATACGATACGATAAATATTTAATATATTTTTATAGGATGTTCTGAGTATGGAAAAGCTTTCAGCCCAGTGAGTTTATTAACAGCCGACTGCAGACAAATTCAAATGAACATTTTTCAAGAGTGTTTTTACTTATTTACACGTGTTAACTTAATTGATACAAGACCATTCTTTAAAACTCTTTACTTTTAAACGCTTAACTCTGCGAAGTAATTGTCGCACGAAGTAATTCTTCGACGATAATGTTTTTATTTGGTACCGAAACTAAGGTGCCAGGTTTAATAGAGTTTGATGAACGATGAGTGAATACACTCATTGGCGATGGGCTAAGTAATGATTTATTAGGGTCGGATTTAAATGCACTGACTTGATTTGGTCTATTAAAAACTTCAGAATTTGTAGGAAATCTTTGTGGTATCCTATCAAAATTTGGTTTTATAGATATCGATTGGGATGGAAATGAATGGGATGGAATATTTTGAAATATATTATATGTGAAATATATGAAATATATGTGGATAAAAACAACCCTTTGAGGTGGTATATGTTCACGATTGAAGTGTTGGATATCTAAGTTTGGTACACGTTTTATATAATTTTGGAAATAATTAATGTTATTCTCTTGAATCTCATTGAATCGCTGTGAGGAGATCTTTGGGAAGCATAGAATGGATAGTTGTGCCCAAGGGTTCTCCAAGAAGTTCTGCCATGAATGTTTTTAAAGCTAATTGATCGTAAAGTTCTTTTTAAGAGTTTTAGCTGCAATAGGGGTTTCATGAACATCGATATAAGAACATAATAAATTCAAAATGTAAAATACTCTGTCATAAAATTGTTCCGGTTTTTCATTCGGTAATTGTCTGAGCATTATTAAATCTCTATTTAAACAAGCTTCATCTCTTCTATCCGAAAAATTCCTGTATAAAACATCTTTAACTTGATCCCAAAAAATCCTGTATAAAACATCTTTAACTTGATCCCAAGTTGAAACGTTGTATATATTTATTACTAATTTTACATTACCTTTGAATTTACTTAGTAAATAATTTATGACAAATATGTTCTGAAAATTATTGAGATGGTTATGTAAATATAAATTATTTATTAGACTTTGGCAAGTGGATAAATACGGGTTTAAATAGTTTGGTTTTCCATCAAACTCTGGTATACAGTTTAAATATTCAGGTTTAAATTGGCCCATTGTATTTATGTTGTGTAAAAATAAATTTTTCTTTATAGGTGAAAGTGTTCTTTCGAATATTGCTAAGTTGTTAATATTGCTTAAATAAATGTCTAGCTTAAATTTTGTTCAATCAAATTACTTAAATCAGAGTCAATTAAAGATAAATTAAACTTTAAAAATTATCCTTTTTGGATAATTTGATTTAAATTTGATATGAATTGCACTTACAGAACTAGAATGATTCGTCTGGGTATCTCTTCTATAGGATCGACTGTTCTCTTTGGCGATGGGGTCCAAAAGTCAACCAGTTTAGTCCTACGAGAAAGGTCTATGCGGTACCAAACTCCGTGATCAGTCTAGGGGTGATCGATGATGCACATCCACGATGAATTGGGTTTCTTGAAGTTTGAAGAGCCGCTATGCAACTTTTTTCGATCTGTCTACAGTTCACGTCACTTTTTTACTTTGAAAACTGATTAATCGTTAATACGAAAATCGCTCGCTCGATGCGTAACAATTTCAGTTATCCTACGCACTGCGCCAGTTAACTTTGTTAATTTTTTAAATTGATGCAAGGCGATTCTTTAAAACTATTTTTACAAAAGCTAAAACTAGGTCTTAACTCTGCGAATTACAGATATGAAGTGTTGTTCTAATGTAAAAATATGATACTTAAATATACTAAGGCTGACTATGAAATAGGCAGACCTTTTCGTGGTAACAAATATTTAAGTGGAAACAATATTTATTTTCGACTCTTTTAAGTCACCTCGTCGATATTTGTTATTTCATGTTTATTAACCAGAAAACATAAACAGAACTAAAAAGTACATTATCAAACATAAAGTGGTGACGTCTTTAAGAGGCCTACTGGTTAATATAGCAGAAATATTTGGATGATATAACTCCTAACTCCTTAGTTTATTTAACGCTTTATAATAGTAGATGAAATATGGATTGATCATGACATGCTAGAGGTGAAAGAGCAAGCACAGCGGGTGGAAGCAGATTTTCCAAAGAAAGAAAAAACGGTTTCATCTGCTGGAAAAGTGATCTCTTCAATATTCTGGGATTCTTGTGGTATAGTGCTCATACAATACCTAACTCAAAAGACAAGACCATTACTCGAGAGTATTACAATTCACTACTGGACCAAAACGAAAATACCCTTTTCTCATGATAATGAGCCTATATGGACGTTTAATCTGATTGCTTCAAGATTCCATAACTGAGTTTTAAAGTACCTCCACGTACGTCGTAATCACCGGATTTGCTTTCCAGCGATTAATTCCTTTTCCTAAATCTGAAGAATGGTTTGCTGGACAAAATTCACTTCAAATAATGAGGTCAAACTAACACAACTACTAATTTTGCAAAATTGAACAAATCATGTTATACTGAGGATATTACAAATTTTGGACGTCGTTGGTCTGAATATATTGATTTGCAAAATGATTACTACTATTTCTAGAGAATCTTTTATGTATACTGGTTGGAACATGTTAGTAACAAGAATAAAAATAGTAATTTGGCGGACAAATCAAAGTATCCAGTGAGATGAAAGGTATAAAGTGAATTGCGCACACACTTTCTAGAACACTAGACATCACCGGATCATTAGACTAGAATCTGCAAGACAGCATGAAACAGACACGCCCTTCAATAACACGGAGAAGAACGGTATTATGTGAAGATGAGAAGATTGAAGATGAGATGAGAATGATTGAAGATGAGATGAGAAAACTGAATATAAAGATGAGAAACAAATCAAGAAACGTTAGTGAAATTACTACATTTGGAGCTCGATACATCTAAGCCTGATTCAAAAGAATGCACTGGGAAGGATTTATTTTTGATGTGAGTTTTGGATACAAGATATAATCGATTTGAACTATTTGAAATTGATGATGGAAAGTTAGTTTTAGTCACACAGGGGTCCGCAATAAGAATATTATATGATACTATTTCTAACCTAACCTTTTGTCCTTGGTCTCCAGGTCATACGATTTTCGAAAATCCTATGATTTGACACGTTTAGTTTCAGTAAAGAGAATGTGTAAACTAATATTGACTATTCAAGAGCCCAAATCTAATGTCCAAGCTAAAATATAATCACAAAATTAGGAAAAATGATATAATATATTGAGTAAAAAGTCGATAATACTTCGGTTACTTGAGGAGCAGCTTTTTTCTTTTAGCTACTAGAGGTGAACTGCTCCCTAAGCACATTCCCCTCATTTCATAATTACTAGAGCCAGACGTCTTACGCTTTTACGTTTCTCATGGCTAATTAAATAAAATCGAGACACATCACTTATGTAAATTGAGGTCTATTGCAGATTTATTTAGTTCTAGTTGAGTACCATTCTAAACAATACGTATTGTCACCGTAAATAAATGGCAATTAAGTAATCCTGGAAAGAGTCCTACCTGAAGTTGCAATAAACACACTATGTATTTGCCGGATACTTTTTTGTCGATTTCATACAGAAGAAAATCTAAAGCGGATCTTATATTAACAATAGTTATCAATTATCAATAGTTATCATATAGTTAATAATACTGAGTCGATAATAGTGATAGTATTGTGAATATACGCCAATGAATAAGATGACCATACACTATCATTATTTACTGACAGTATTTTAAGTCAGTATGCAATAGGAAGTCATTTGGTGAACTTGGCACAAGGAATAAATTAATATTATTATGAAGAATAATATGTAAAAAGCTTGATTGACTCAAATGTAGTTCTTTGGAACAAAACGCTTCGTAAGCCGTAAACGGCGGATAAAAGAATGGCTTAAAAAGCGTTAAGAATAAATTTGTATTGATTTATTAAAAGAAATTCTGCTTACCGATCCAAATAATTACATCAATATTTTCTCAATAAATTACTTTCGGATGGGTGAATATACGTATAACTTCCTTGAGAAAATGATGGCCCCCAATTTAACTAGAAGTAACACAATTATCCGAAGTTGTATTTCAGTTTGAGAAAGATTAACTCCAACACTTGTTAGCACACACACAGATATTTAGCAACTAGAAGATATGTTGAATGTCACCTTCCTAAATAAGCTATTCGGTATTAGAAATGTGTGAAGTGGCCATCAGAGTCTTGCAAAAGGATATAGAGGTAAGTAAACACTCTTAATAAGTAAACATTTTTATAACATCTTTCAATTAAAAAAAATGTCATATATTCATATAATTTCTTTAGCAGTTAGTAATAAGGGAACTTATACCTTCTTCCCCTTTTGTTGAAGCACCATTGGGCATTTAATAATGGAGTACCTGAGGAATTGGAGTTTCCTCTATAGTATGAATTTAAATCGGATGAAGCAGAATGAGGCGTAATCGGATTAGAGTTATTATTTATTTGCACTAAGCCTTTATGCAGAGGCCCAGAAGCTGGGCTGCAAATAAAATGTTGCTGATAGTTTTTTCAGCATGAAATCCAAATAGTCCAAATAGTCGTCTTGGATATTACGTTCATTGTGGAAATTTACAAGGTAATATTAATAGTTCATTCTGCTTTAATAATGGATTTTGTTTTTTTGGCCTTTTGGGAAGCTCTGCATATGTTCATAATATAGAACTGAATGAAGGAGGCCTGTTAGTTATGACAGAAGGTAATTCTTCTCCTTCTAGCATTTCTGACTATGAAATGTCCTCGCTCGGATACCTTTTATATATATTTTTTCAACAATGGCGGGAAAATATAAGTGCACAATTCTAATTCTACTATTTATATTGTTTTACAGATCATTCAATATTTTAGTTGAACACTACTCAATTGTAATTATTATACCTAATAATTTTTAATGTAACTATAATAATTAAGTTTTTCAATCACTTAATAAAAAGGATATATTTGTTGTAAACAATAAATGAGGCATAACTTACCTGTATTGTATTCTGTGGATGTGGAGTAATAAAATTAGCTCGACGTTCAGTGAAACCAAGAAATTAGAGTGCATAAAATATTTGAGATGTGGGACGATAAATGTCATCGGTATTGGTTCCAGAACGTTTGTAACAATCGATTTTCTTACATTCTTTTCTATAATTTGAACGCAGTGTTGCAACTTCTTCCTAACATCATCCTTTTTTGCCTCTGGCTTTATTTTTTATAAAGTTCTAAAAGTATTAAAAGCTCTTTATTCCGTTTTAATTTATTCATATATTCTGGCCCGTGATTATCCCACAGCTCTGACATTGCTTCATACTCTTCAATAAATCATTGCATGAACTGACGATCTGTTTTTTCAACATCGTTACCATCGCTAATAATTAATTCCTCTTCAGTACCAGCTATCAAGACACGAATTTGACAGCGATACTAATACTGAAGGTTAAAACTGACAGCAATATTCCCCCACTGCACAAGTCATCAGTAATACTGTCAGTTGCTCCCACTACCTACGATACTGATGACTGTATTTCAAGATAGCTTGAAATCATCAGTTCATTCCATCAATGTTTTGTTTCAATCACTAATATTACTGTCATTATTTTTGAATACTGACAATGTTATTGATTGTGTAAGGCCCACTTAAGAAAGTGTTCGACAAGTTCATGAATACTTGAAGGATCACCGGAACTCAAAGCCAACTGTCTCGCTATTTCATGAAAACTTAAACTGGTTTCTTTCGTACTAATAGTAGGATTCAATTTAAAAAGTAGCAATGCATTTTGTCTGGTTGCTACTACTCTATTAAAATATTTATAATAGCTCCACGATATACTGTAACTTTGGAATTTACTTAAGTCGAATCGATAAATCGAAACACTAAACAAATATTTTCGGTAAAATGTATTTCATTTGGGTATTATAGGCGACCCTTCGATTCAATTTCTCTAATTAAAAGCCAGATAGGCCTAGCCCCGTACGAGTATTTGCGACTTTCGTAAACTTAAATTAATTTAGAACTTGTTTACGGTGCGCTCAACGACAGTTCGTAAAGGGAAAACCGAGAGAATAGCACCAGTACAGATTTTGCTTTAGTTCTGCCTGAAGTAAACTCTGTCTTTCTGTTTAGGGTTGGGCGATACAAAATAAACTAGGTTAAAGTACATATATTGATTGCTTCATATCTCAAAATTTGAGCAACTCATATATCAAAATAAAAAAAAACTTGTACCATAACTACAAAAAAGTTTTGGAGAAAAACGTATTTACTTTAGAATTTTTTGACGTGAAAATATAATTAATTAGTAAAGTTTTCAAGCTGTTAACAAATTAACTTTCCTGAAAAGTTAAGGAATCTTACTAAATCCCTAAAAAAGTTTCAGCTGTTTTAAAAATTTACAAAATGTTCCATTTGTTTTGTTTTTTTCGATTGAAAATTCTGTTTCATTTTGAATAACTCTCATTTAATTCAATAACTCATTTTTTCTTAATCTTAATTGAAACAGTTTGGAACTATAAAGCAAATAACACAAAATTATTTCCCAAGGAATATTCTAAACAAAATACACATTCTTATTTATTTCCATTATAATCTCTTATTTTATTATCATTAGCTCTTACTTTCTCCATTATAATCTAATGAAATTTTTATCCAATATATCATTTATTATTCTTGCAATTTTGTATATGAAAACGAAAAAAAAAATTAAATATTTTCAAACATTATTTTATTTGATAAAACAATCATTACTACATTCAACAACTTTCCATTTTCCAAATCTTATACACCTATTTTTTTGACGTAAATATTTCTTCTATCAACAGTGTGTGAATTAATTGGATAACCATAAATTGGATTTATCTGACCATACGACTTTGACCCAGTCAGCAATCGGCCAATATTCATAATATGGGGCCCATAAATAATATTTTTTGCTTTTCTTTTAAATAAAGTTTGTAACATGCTTACATTATCAAAACTGTCCATATTTATTAATCAGTAAATAGATTAATCAAAAATGTCTGTACACAGTAGTACAAAAATTACAATTATGAAATTATTTTAATTTATTGTGCTTTCTGGGAGTAGTTTTACCAATATAACAGAAAACATTCTAAAATTGTAGAGGAATATTATTGGAGAATACGAGTGTGAAAATAGAGTAATGGGACTGGTTGCATAGTGTTCGATCTGGCAACACTGTTGGAATTGAAAATGACACTCATTTTCTGGAACGTGTCATTGTTCTGGTAATGAGTTTTGGATTTTCAATATTATCGAAAAACTAAGCCTAAAACTAGAGCCACAAGAGAAAACTAGAGTCAGAGCCAGAAATGGCACTGTCCAACCTCACCACGGCTAAAAAAAGGCAAAATTAGCTAATCAAAGATTAAAAATATTCTGATTTGCTTTTTTGATAGTCAGTAGATCGTGCATTATCAGGAGATTATTATTGTATTCTTACATTTCGTAGTGGCAACAGTAACAGAGAAAAGAATAAAAAAAATAAGTGGAAATAACATTAGAAGAAATACAAGCATGGGGGTCAGAAACAGCAGGAAGTCAATATATTTACTATTTGTGATAAAAAAAGCTAGTGGAAAATATACAAAACGAAAACAGAGATATCCAAATAAGCTTCATAGATCTTGAGAAGCATTTGATAGAGTTAAAAATGAAACTATTTGGAATATTTTAGGACAAAATAAGCATAGTCAGAACAAATAATCAAGAATGTAGACAAGTTACAATGGCAATTGGGGTAAAACAAGGATATGTGCTGTATCCATTATTATTTTCAATGAAGTGTGTTCAATGAAGCCACAGAGAAAGCTAAGAAATACATGAGACGTGAACTGGGTGAATTGATACATGTAGTAGGTACTGTAAATCTAGAAATACTTTAGACGGAGAACTGAAAGATATATGTGAATATTAACATCGATAAAATGAAAAGTTTAGCCATTTCACCAAGAAATTTAACGTATTATATTGAATTGAAGGGAAAACTAACTGAACAATTTGGTGTATAAATATCACGGATCAATAATCGAAGAAAATGGAAAAACAGAAGAATTGAATGGATTGAAAAAAAAGACAGGATATTTAACATTGTAAAAACTATATTCTTTAAAAAAAAAAGTACCTAAGAAAGTTAAGATTGCAATAGTTTAAAAGCTAATAAGACCACAGATAATATGTGAAAGTGAAGCTTGTATACTGATAGAAAAATATACATTAAGAATAAATGGAATGGATATGACATTTTTAAGTAATATTGAGGAAAACAATAGATAAAATAAAGAACGAGACCTTGAGAAATAATTAAATATGAAACTTATAAATGATGAACTACCGAGAAGGCAGCTGAGATTGTTAGGATTAATATGTATGCCGAATACAGAGTGAGAGGCTTCCTAAAAGAACATACAAAGCATAGATTCGAAGTAAAAATAAAAAGGGAATACCTAGAAGAATGCGGAACTATAATATAGGAAATATAAAAATAGGTAATGCAATGGAAAGGAGTAAAATAACTTATACTTAGGGCTAAGGCTTAGAATTAATACATAAGTAAACATTTTTTTAATAACTAAAAATAATTAGATACATTGAATGGGTAACAAATGTTTCAGATTTATTAAAAAATCACATCAGTTCAACTCATTACCAGAGAAAAGGTTACACATCTTTCCAAATTAACCATGTTCTCTACACATAGGTCGTTCTGTTATTTTCTTACCGCTTTTGTAAAGCTCTAACACTGTCAACATTTTAACTATACACCGTGTTAGGATATTTAATTCAGAAAAGTTCTATTTAAAAATAAAATATTTTAAACTTAATAAAAAATAGAATACTATAAAATATATTTTATAATTATGCTTAAGCATAATTATAAAACTCTCTATGTCACTCTAATAGTAACATAGAGACGAGAATGGTTTAAAATATGTCGAAAATAATGTGCATTTGCAAATGATTAGAATTTTCTCCAAAGGATATGCGAATATTTTAGAATAATCTCAGCCGAATGAAAATTTCAGGAATAGTTCAAATTTCGTTTCATTTATAGGCCTAAATAATGCAATTTTTTATAATAGATAACAAAATTGTTAACATAGAGTAATTCAGTACTATGTTTCTTTCAATGCATAGTTTTATTCTCTGCCTCGATAGGTAGTGAGCTAAGATGACAATGGTAATAAGATGATCGTAGTTTCAACTTCTGTCTGTGGCGTCGATATGTGTGTTTCTTTAATATGAGTAATTATTGTTGTTGGCAATTGGAAGTTATCTCAAGAAAACCAGCTGTTTAGGAAAATATGTTTCACACACCATCAGAAGTGCTAACCTGTAATTATGGACAGCATATATGGTTTGGAGTCTAAAATGATCAATAGGAGCATTCGCTACTCAGCTTAAAATGCTCATGTGCCTCTTAAGACGCCTTAATAAAAAAAAACTGAAATCCGTAATATCTGATTTTTTGTCTTGGCTTGGGAACTATAACATTCTGCAATTTAGCAGTTTTCCTGTGTAGCTAAAGTATCGGGCTTGTTTCTGTCCTAGTGAATAAGCTGAATTTTATTTAATTCAATTTTATATTATTTTCATTATATTTTACTCAAGTTGATACTTTTGAAGTAAAAAAATAAAGTTTTAACGATGTTTTTATTCAACATATTTTGACATTTTATTAACGTAAAAATCTTTCCAAAAAAATTAAAAATATTCGTTATGAAAAATATTTATATTAACTTGTTTACCTGTTTGCATACCAATATTTATATAAACTGAGTGTTTTTTAATCCACCTAATATATAAGTATATATATATATATATATATATATATATATATATATATATATATATATATATATATATATACATATTTTCGCTATTTAAAGGAATACAAATTTGAATTTTTTAAACATAATATTTTTATTGTCATTTATTCTATACGTTTTTGTATGTGTATATTTTATTGTCTTCGGATATGAGGTTTATTTCTTACAACTGATATATACAAACAAACATACATTTTTTAAGAGCGAAGATAAACTGATATACATTTTTACACTAGCTCAAAATAATAATTTTCAATTAATAAGGCTATTATCATAAAAACACTATTGGATCTTATTTGACAACCTTGAATTAAAAATATTCAAAAAACTATCACACAAATGTTGCCCATTCCGTTAGACGTCATTAAGTGTCTTCCGACACCGGTTTCTGCCCTAAAGCCGTCGTCAGTCGGGCTCGAGCTAAACGTTTGAAAGCAATTTTCAATATTTTTAATAGTCTCGACGAGCCCATTATGCAACTTTTCATGCATATCTAGTATACAGACGCGAGGCCTGGGCGAATCACAAATGGTTTCACACAGTAGTGCTGTTACGAACCACAGGATAGCCTTAGCTGTATTTAATTGCAGCCTACATCTGGCCGATATGTATGGTCATACCCTTGGTCATTCTTTTAGTTACCATCAAACGTTCAGCTCGAACCCGACTAATACTGACGCTTGCTGACGTTTAATGGTTACTAAAGAAATATACAATTTTTTTCTTAAAACATTCTAGAAATTTAGTCGTGGTCACGAACGGTTACACAGTAGTACCGTTAGAAATCGCGGGGGGCATTTTCATGTAAATACAATTTCTTTTTGTGTTTCGTTTAATACCAAGTGAAGTGGCCAACAAACAAGACGGGTCATAATGGTCATAATGGCCTGCAAACAAAAAAACGTGAGAGGAAACAAAAGATGAAAGCAATAGCAAGCTAGTTCACGTACATGCTAATTGAAGATAAAAATTATCAGTTAGTCGTAAAGGGAGTACCGGAGACAACTGCTATTGAAGATATTAAGAAGCCCTTATGAAACAGGGCTTTCTGGATGCAGAGGTAGCGCGATTGGGACCCCGCAAGAAGGAAACTAGAGCACGCTCACTCCCGATGGTGCTCGTAAAGACCAAAAACGATGATGTCTATAAGTTGCAACACCGCGTATATGCAAGACCGCATTGAACGCAAGGCTATAGGATGGTGTCAAAGATACGGCCAGGTCCAGGTAAACTGCGGCTACCCAGTGCGGTGCGCGAAGTGCAGTTTGGAGCACAGGAGCTCCGAATGTAAACGGCTACGAGAGGCCAAAACGACCTGCGTGAACTGCAGAGAAGTTAACAAAGAATGTCAAACAAGACGTCTACAAAGAAAGTCAAAATTATGTAGCTACCAATATAAGAACTACAACAGACGCCCACACGATATGACTCGCTGTCTATGCACGACGGCGTATGATACTGTTAGCGGTAGAGATCGCAGTGAGGGCGGTATTGGATGCGTTCAACTAGACTGGGGATAGGATCCTGGAACATCAAAGGGAGCTGAACCAAAAAGATCTAAGTCGAGCAACTGCTCGCAGTCTTCGATTTAGATATTCTTGCTCCCCAAGAAATAAGATTCTTAGCGGCAGTTAGGATCAGTTATCTATTATTATAGTATATTATTATTATTTAGCTATCGAACATTCAGATTTGACAGACCAAACCCTGGCTGGAAACAGCGTCGACATACTGGCGACAACGTTTCTGAAAACTGAAGCCCTGAGGGGCAATGAGGGCAAAATTGAGGCCATAGTGGTCAGAGTAGACATGGTACGTGCGCCTATAGAGGTGCAGTCCGTATACCACCCTGGTCAAAAAGAATCACTTCTGGAATAAAACACCGAAGAGCTCCTACAGGACAAAGTTCTCTCTCTAAAATCACCGATGATTTTAACTACAAGTCACCTGGTTGGTATAGCAGACAATATAATCCCAACGGGCGAAGACTAGAAAAATAAGTGGAAGTCATTGAAGCAATAGTTATTGCTCCTGACGAGCCCACATATCTGCCTCTCACTCGACTGCCTGTTGTTCTGGACATCGCTGTCGTCAGATATATCGCTAAGGATATGGAAATGTGTACAGTATACGACTTAACATCCGACCACAATCCTATCTTCTTAGAATTGGGTTGTGAGAACGGAGCAGGGAGGAAAATTCATTTCAAAATTCAAATCCCGAAGATTGAAAGGCCTAAGCTACTGGATGACGACGTTGTCAGACTAGAAAAGGCCATCATGGAGGCAGCGAAAGACTGCACGACGGCTGTACTGAGGACGATTAGAAGGCGTAGAGCGCTTAAATGAAGATATTGAGCCAACAGGATGGTTGATCTGAAAGATAGTTAACCAGATCAACCATGGTATTAGAAAAGCTTTGAAAGAACGAACCAGAAAAATGAGGAATGACCGAATGGAAGAACTGAAGAATGAAGACGGTATACTCTGGAGAGTCTATGTGGCGTTCAAGAAAACGAAAGAACTCACAGTAATACATGGCATGAACGGTCTCCTATAGTCGGACGTTGAGAATACAGAAGCCATGGTGGACGCGCTCGAGAGAGAGTGAGTGCAAAATGTGAATGGCGATAATGACGTAAATAATGAAAAAGCCATCGACAACACGGTTAGGAATTTAAGAGCGAAGATCGGGCCCAAACTGTCGCCGGAGTTTGCAATTCCGAAGGAAATCCAGGACCTGATTAGCCTAGATAAGAGTTAAGAAAGCTCTATCAGATGCTGAAAAAGTTTATGTATCGTGGTTATAACCACCGTTGCAAACGCAGTTATCCGACTACGATATTTTCCAGACAGATAGAAATATCCAACGGTGCATATGATATCGAAGACCGGGAAAGATTACGAATTTCCTCAAAATTATTGATTGATAAGTCTACTGCCTTCAGTAAGCAAAGTTCTATATAACGTTGCTTAACTTTGTTCTCTTTGCTAACTTTGCTTGGTGGTTTTAGGAAGATTAGAGAAGATGTTGAGAATAGTATCCTTCCGACCGAACAGTTCAAATTTAGAAAAAATCCGCTCGGCATAGGACCAACTGTTAAACATAATACAACACGTTACAGAAGCCATTAACAGGAGACAAGGATCGTCTTACTCAACGCCAAAAGGGTTTTCGACAAGTATGGACCGATGGACTAATTTACAAAACGATAGAAATGGGTTTTCCTGAATGCGAAGAAGATATGTGAGGGTTGGAGTGCCGCAGGGAGCGGTCTTAGCGCCCCACCTGTCTAACATTTACACGAGTAACATCCCAAAGGGAGGCAATACTAGCATAGCTCTTTATGTCGACGATACAACCATCATGGATACATCCTCACAGACGGATTCCGCCGTCAGATACGTTTAGAACCATCTGGACGACCTGATGGAGTGGATGATAGCCTGGAAGATTAATATAAATATCACGAAGACACAGGATATTTACGTCTCGCAAAAAAGAAGACCCAGTCACGTTTAATAATCGAATGAGATGGGAAAAACACACCAGAGCTGCGCAGACAAAAAACGCAGCAGTCGCGAGGATGGCCCACCCGCTGATTTGCAAAAACAGCAAATTGTCGGTAAAACTATAACTTTTAATGATCATTAGCAAGAAGCGTCATAATGTACGGATCGATTGCGTGGGGCTACGCGGCGAAATTCTACATTAAATCACTAGGCTCTAAACAAAAACAAACAGACAGGCTCTAAACGCCACTTGGTTCGTAAGGAACCAAGCAAATACCCAGGGTGATGAAATGGACTCCCTTTAGGCAGCGTATGACAGAGAAACAAGAGAAGGTTTTTCTGAGGATTACCGGTCATCCCAATCAAGAGCTGCGGCATCTAACGGACTACCGTCCGGAGGCAGAAGGGGCGGCAAAAGGCATAGAAGACCGAAACTCCAGTTGCCGGAGAATTCAGCCGACTATGTCCAATGAGGGATTCTCCGAACTTTCGTCCGCCGTAGGACATCATCTACCGCCGTGGGACATAAGATCCCACGTTTGTAGAAGTTACCATCGTAAGTATTTATTTTAGATAGTCGAAGCACCCTAAGTGCGATCCGATGCGAAACCAATCTTGGGAAACGCTTGCCGACGTTTGATGGCGACTAAAGGAATTGGCAAATTTTTGCATGGAGCCCGGATGAAATCTCCTTGTTTTTTGAATATATTAAATATTCTCTGCGAGACCACTATGCAACTTTTCACTATTGAATTACTTTTGGCGTCACAAATGACATGTAATTCGTAAGCTTTAATAATGTATTTGAAAAATGTTTTTGAAAGAAAAATCAAAATGATTAATTTGCTGTTTTGCAAATAAACATTTGAAAAGCAAGATTTGTCAATCTCCCAATATTTTCTTTAATTGAACGAAAAACAATCTTTCTTAAAATTATCTATATAATATATATAGTTGTAATATTATTAAATTATGTAGTAAAACAAAACTGTTTAATGATCTTTTATAATCATACAACAGCAAAGACAAATAGTTAACAGAAATTTATGTTCAGATTATCTTTAATCTTAAACTATCCCAGACGTTATTATCTTTAATGTTGTCGCTAATGTATAAATGAACGCACCAAATACTATCCCTGTTTCATACAATAAATAGATTCGTTCCAAACTTGTTTAAATGTCTAACATCCATGAGAATCTTAATCCTTATCGTGTAAGACGATAAGCCAGCCGTTAAAGTATTAATGGAAAATACAAATATACTATTTCCTTACGATTTAATTTTGGATTAAGGGTATTAATTGCTTCATAATTTAAATAAATTAGATTTCTAAGAAATTTCGGTTTGCTTCGAGATACTTCTTATCGATTTCTTCTAATTTTCTTGGATTTTCTTTCTGTTGTCTCTATCATTTTTTTACAATTTATATATATTACATGAATCTTGTACTACTATGATCGAAAGGTACCCCTGACTTTTTAAATCAAACACAAAATATTTATTTTGTCTCCTTCAAAGTAAGCCCCTTTCACTGCAATACACTTATTCCAACGTTTTTCTTAAAATCTTTCAAACCTTTTTTATACCCAACTTCTAGTATTTCCTTTAAAGTGGCCAGCGAGCTCTCTTGATGGCTTTTAGGGATTAAAAAACGGCGTCCCCGAAATGTTTTCTTTAATCGATGAACAAGAAAAAGTCACGTGAAGCCAAGTGAATATAGTGTTTGTGGAACGATATTTGTTTGATTTTTAGCGAAAAATTAAGGAACAATTATTGCGGTGTGCGATTGTATACTATCGTGATGCAAAAATCACGATTTTCTGTTGACTTTAGAATTTAACCATAAAAAACAAACACATATTAAATATTCAATGCGAGCTCGATTATTTTAGATTGGTTTGCTCAAACCGTTGAGCTTCTTGCAAATATATTTCGTGGTTTTGATTGTATATTGATAATTTCGAATATTATTTCACTACCTTATCCTCGAAGCAATATTGAAACGACCTGAAATATACGAAATCAAGTGAATGAGTGGCGCGAAAAAGAACTCCCCAGATCAATCAACAAGTCAAATTTTTTGTCCTTTTGCGACATATAGTTCAGGATTATCATAATACACTATTCCAATACTTCTATTGGAACCTTCCGAGTGAGACACACCTGAGATTTTCCACGAAACACCAAATCAGTTTTTTTAACTATCTGCTTCAGCTTCAAATGCACAAATTACCCATTCGGAAAGGTATTGGCTTGCCATGGTTGGCTAACTTGCCACGGTTGGCTAACAATATCATAGTCCGTTTCAAGATATTTCGTCACCCTTCAGCAAAATGTTAATTGCCCCAATAAATCTCAATAAAAATATTTCTAGTTTCTTAAAAGGTGCCAGAGTTAAATTTAATTATACATTCGGTTTCGCTCTCCCTGTCACTTTGATCTACATTAATAATAAGTGGTTCTATACTATTAGTAAATGATACATAGGAATCTTCTATTTTAAAAACATGGTTAATCGAATGTATCCAACTTTCTTTGAGAATACTGTCTATAACCTTCCTAATTAATGTTGCAACACTTCCACTTAGAGTCGGAGAAATGCTTTCTGCTCTAACATTGGATTTTACCTGATACCACATGTGCTCAATTTGATTAAAAATACAGGTAATACGGGGGAAGGCGTAAAACCGTATGTCCCATATCGGCAGCAATGGTATCACATACATATTTTTTTTTAATATTAAATATGTTTAATATTTCCAGATCACGTTTTTTATATGTATTTTCGAAGTATATATCGTTTTTTAACATATAGTTCTGAATTTCCAATTTAGTGTTAGGAACTTATTGTTAGGAGAATATTTTTTTGGCTGTTATGATAACTAGCATTGTCCATTCCAATTACGCTTTCCTAAGGCACATTGGGCAAAAGGCTAGGTCATCATGGTAGTCCAAAGATGAATGTTTAATATTTTTGGACAACAACCGTAAACAATTTGGAACCCATCGATCCTCGGAACCAGCATGCAAAATTGTAATTTTCTTTCCCTTGTTCGCTGGGGTATGTATGTATCTACCCATCCTTTTGCTGGCGTCTCATGGTGCTCATCGAACCATGTTTCATCAAGGTAGATAATGGGACGATTTTCTAATCTGATTTTTTTATAGAGTTTAAGCAGTCAAACCGTCATCATCGCAATCGTTGTGATTCCATTATTATTTGCCTTTTATTAATGGTCCGATATGCAAAACCCATTTCAGATAATATTCTCCGGAGGCTAGTTCGGCTGCAAAGAATGTTGATTTTATCTTCCCTTAGTCGCTGTTGGAATGATTGCAATGTAGGCACATTGTTTGCTCTCCATACATAGCATACATTTTGCTTGGAACTAAGTCTTTGTCGCTTTCGTCAACACATTTGCTTTTATTAGAATTACTACGGACTTTTTTTGGATTTAATTGGCTTCGTCACAATATCTTTAACTGTAGACAACGGAGTTTTCGCTAATGAAAACATTTCTGCTGCATTTACATTAAGCCCCCTATTGAATAAAGAACCATACTCATTTTTAACAATTTGCTTAGCATCGGGCGATAAATGTTTTCTTTTAAAATTAGCACTACCAGAGGCACAATGATCATTATCTTGCTAATAACATTACATTTTTAGCACGTTTGGAATAACAAAAAATCGATCGAAATTATAGAACTACATTTTAAGAAAAGAATGCGAACTAAACTAAAATATTTTGAAACTACTAGACTGGGTATAAAATTAATTTTATCTTTTTACCTGTTATTTTATTAGGCTCGGCCCTGTTTACGTTTCTTGCAACTTTGCCGGTTTCGTTACGGCAGGGGTTGTTGAGAGTTTATTGCAGTCAATCGGTCAATGATATATAACGCACTATAACTCTCACGGTGATAATGGCTAACATGAAGTTCTGTTTTAAGTTAAATAAAATTGCCTCAGATTTTTTTGAAATTATCCATTAGTCACAGGCGAAAGTGAAGATAACGCCTAAGATTTGACTAAAATTCTTCAAAATGATCATTAAATATTTAATAGGTTCATATATGAATTCACTTGCACTCCAGATTGTGAATCGGAATGTATCACGGTATGTATTGTGGGACAACTATGGGACATAACTGAAATTGAGGATGAAAGGAAAGCGCTTTGATATAATTTTGCCCATCTAGTACACTGTGACCCGTCGGAGGGGACTTCCAAAAATAAATATCAGGAACACTTCAAAAAACTTTGCGACTACTTTCAGCTTTGTATTGGAGTACAAAGAGTTTATTTTGTATAAAAAAATATTGCAAAACTAATTTAATAAAATGTAATTAAATATGTAATGGCTTGTATGTCATTTTGCATCTGTCACCTTTACTAATATTGAGTTTTCTGTAATGTGAGCTATGTCCGAATTTGTGATCTGTATCGAAATCATCACCTTTGATATTTCGGGTGGGGTAAGTATCAGGCTACCATTTTGTTTGGCGCATGAATTTTATTTTTCATTTTATTTGTGACAGTTTGGTTTTGGCTTTTGTATAGTGCAGACATGCAAGTTTTGCCACGCAAGTTTGCCACGCACGCAAGTGAGAATTTCTTCACACACTTTACGCCGAATTATTATTAGATTCAAATTGTTCAGGACCTGTTACCTTCAAACAATAATAAGCAATAATAAGCCATCATAAACTACATCAAATTCACAATTCTCGTGCAAGTTTAATAATTAGCGTTGAATATTTTTATTGGGATTTGTGAAGAAAAAGGTCTACATAAATAAGTCCCAAACCATACAACAACTCAAGGACAACATACGTGGTGAAATAGTTACATTATCGTCAGATATGTTGACAAAAGTTATGGAAAATAAGCAAAAAAAGGGCACAAAGTTCTATTGCTCTTTGTGCTCATATCCAAATTTTCAAAAATTAATTAACACAAAATTTAAAGACCAAATATACATTTTATAGAAAAAAATGTATTGTTTCGTTTAAAAGTTATAAATAATTAAAATGGTATCGTGGCACTTGGCTTACTCGTTACATTTTGCAGAATTTTTCTTTAATTTAAATACAAAAAATACAAGAATACATTATTTTACGATTACTAATGGGTAATTCATTTGACTAATGTCCCAAGGGGCCAAAATGGCTGAATATTATGGTTGATATTCTAACAATTCATATTTCAATTTACTTAGTTTCATCCATAGGCCATTACCAAAATAACTTTGTGGAAAATCATTTTCTTCAAGCCGGATGTTTCTTACATTTTTTTCTTTATTTGGGTTTTTCGCAACGATCTAAAACTCAAAAAATATCCAAATATCTGTTCTTATGTAAATAAAGAATGACTGGGTAAAAACAAAAAACCAAACGGAGACACATTTCTCAGTGATTCTTTTTTGTAATAAATTTGCCTAACGAACAAAATTTTAAAAATATAAAAATGTTCTAAAAAAAATATATAAACTTTTAACGTTTACGTTTCGGGAAATGTTCTCCTCCCGTTTTCAAAACGAACCTAAAAATAAAGTATATTAATTTCTATAAATAAATATGAAAAGATAGAAAGTAAATATATTTTTGTGTATGTCAATGATACTTACATAAGAACTTTATATACATAAGAACAGATATTTTGATATTTTTTGAATTTTAGATCGTGGCGAAAAACCCAAATAAAGAAAAAAATATATGAACACGCCACAATCATTCAGACATTACCCGGATGTTTCTTCATCCAGCTTGTCCAAAGGGCTTGTACTAAAGGGCTACTGTTATCGTTTTACATATATCAAGAACACGAATCATCAAAATATTAATGCACGCTATGAGCTTTCCTGCAATGGAACAATTTTTGTTATCTTCGATACACTTCCACATCTTTTATCGTTTATTTTAACTGCTGCTTCGATTCTGGTCTGGAATAGATGTCTCATTTATAGTTACAAAATAATGGACATTGTTGATATATTTGAAATTGAGCGCTCTTATTTCAGTGAAAGTAAATGACGTATACATTTTGCATATAGCTTTTTAAGCACAAATTTGTAAACACAATTTTATAGTTAAAAATTTTAAAAATTAATTGATGATACATGATGCCTTCAAACTTAACTATCATACGCACTTTTAATCCTTTTTCGTCTCATACGATAAACAATATGTTATTAATAATTAGTGTTATTGTAATACTTTTAAATGCTCATTACACATCTGCAACCCAATTTTTACTTTGTTATAAGAAGCAGCAGCTTCTCTTTACAAAATATACCTTATTTGTATGACTTTTCTGAGCACACATGCCTAATAATAATATTATGAGTAAAGTTGATATACAACAACAGATCTGTATAGATAGCTGTATTTCCATTTTTTCCCAGCCAAACTTCTTGAATTATGGTATCTTTCATTCTCAGATTTCGTTTTTCCGTTTAACCTCATACTTCCTCATTCCATGGCCAATAAGGCCTTTTTCTCAAGCTTTCTCAGACCACTGATTTTCAGGTACTCTTGCACTTATCCAAACCAAGTATCCAGATATACCTTTTTAAATGTATATTCGATTACCTTTCTCCGATTTCTACTTCTTTCTATTTTTGGAACAAAAACACGTTTACTTTCAACCATGATTTCGATGTTAAAATAAGAATAAGAGAGAAATAAGAAAGACAGAAAACTGTAACCGAAAATAATGTGTGCCAGACAATATTTTCGGTTAAGTTTCTCTTTGATCTAAGTAGGATATAATAAATCAAGTTTCAATATTAAAGTATACTAGGTGGATTAAAAAATAAATTTATATAAATATAAAAAAAGTTTATGTAAGTATATGCAGACAGTAAAGAAGTTAAAACATATTTTTAATTATAAGACTTCTTTGGAAGGAGTCTTACGTTAATAATTTAGTCAAAACAGGTTCAACAAAACATCATTAAAACTTTACTTCTATAAAGTTATAACTTTAGTAAAATGTAATGAAAATAATAAAATTAGCTTAACTTGTTTATATGACGTAATGAATCAAACAATTTCAAAACTGAGTATACTAGATAAACGTATTTGGGGATGAAGATTATCCTAAATAAACTTCAGCATATCCAGCCGGACAGAAACAAAACCCGACATTTTAGCTGCACAGTATATCTAAATTATTACTTCCAAGTGTTATAGTTCCCAGGGTAAGGGAATAAAAATCAGATCTTACAGATTTCGCCCTATCTTTACTCTTCTATATAATCCTCTTTACTTTTAAACAGATGTACAATGGTCATATAATAATTAAGGGGCATTGGAGGAATATCTTACCGTAATAACATACGGTTATATTTACTTTCATTTGGATAGCCGTAAAATGTTAGAAGAATGGATCTTTCAAGATGATATAACATTGTTAATTAGAAATATTTACATACAAACAAACTGACATCTCTTTTCGTTTTCGTTTCCTATAAACTTTATATCGAAATATTATTCGGGGTTGCAGTTCGCTGCTGTTAATTTCGTGGTGGATGGTCTACTGTCTCATATGGTATATCCATACTTGTTCAACTTTTCCATTCTACATGCGTTTCCACGTGCCTTTCAATTTGTTGCACTGCATGCATTAGGGCATGCATTCTAGCGTAAGGTAAGACGCATGAATAGGTTAAAAACATTTTATTTTGTTAATTGTATAATTTCAATTTCATGAATATATCTGACATTGTCATGTTAGCTGGTATGGGTGCTGCTGTGCTGGTGTTGATAAGAGCACAGAAAATAAGGGAAAAATAAAGACAATTTATATGGACAAAGGAATATTTAGAATAATTAGTGCAATTTACTACAGGAAAATATATACAAAGAAAAATATTTCTTACCCACTCAATTTACAATTTTATTATTTTTTATTTTATTTAATCTAAAAATCTGTAGTAGATTAGGTATATGACTGACATTTACATTTCAGCATCGCGTATTTCATGAATTTTTACTCCCTGAGATATGAGATCCTGACCAGTGCTAATTTTCTAGCCTCCAACATCCAACTTTATTTTTTCCTTGTGTTTTCGCTTCATGGATTTGTTTTGCTGATCTCTCTTTATTAATTCTGTGGATGTGTCCTAGCTAGCTCAGTTGTATTTCTTCTATAGTTCTTTCTATTGGTTTTGCCGGATTACTGCGGTATATTATTGATGGCCTCACTACTTTCTGATACACATAGGGTTTTCCCTCTTTCGATATATCTCTTTTTGCTAGGAATGTTGTTTTTAGGGTGTTGTATAGTTTGCCTACTGTTTCCATTTTTTCTTTCATTTCACCGTCCATTTTTCCATTATCTTCTATTGTAGTGCCTAAATACTTATATTTTTTGACTTGATCCATTACCTTCCCATTAGTACAATTTTATGTTTTATTTTTGTGGCTGCAATTACCATTGTTTTGCTTTTGTCCATATTTATTTCCGTGTTTACTTTATGTATTCCGGTCTGTTTGTATTTTCTTTTCTATTATTATATCGTTTATTAGTAACAAAATCTTCCTTTGCTATTTCTTCTCTATATATCAGTATTTCTGCCGTGATTTCGTCTTACCCTGTAGTTTGTCAAAAAAAATATCAGTTTCAAAATTATTTATTTATTTTTTGTTTTTAAATATATAATAAATGAAATTTGTAAACTATTGCAAAAATTTGCAGATTATATCAAGAAGTTGAAAGCGAAAACGCAAGATACCCATTATGGGTGGGAGTCGATGCGCTACCTCTGCGTCTCTTCGTGCGTCTTGACTTTTCCTTGCATTTCTATAGATGGCGGTATCCATTGGGAAACTGTTGCGAAACCGAAACCAATATATATATATATATATATATATATATATATATATATATATATATATATATATATATATATATATATATATATATATATATATATATATATATATATAATATATATATATATATATATATATATATATATATATATATATATATATATATATATAAATATATAATATATAATATAAATATATAAATATATATATAGCCAAACCCTTACCGAAAAACCTTTTTTAAAAGGTAAGGCTGAAGCCTCCCATTATCCACCAGTAATGGGATTGCTTTAATATTTTTTTAGGGTTCTTACGGACCGTTTTGAACTTCTTGCCAGCGACCTCTTATGGACGTTTTCTTACGGACGATTCCAAATTCTTCTTTTGGATAATTTCCCGACACATCACTTATAGATATAGTTATTATAGTTTAGAATTAAGTTAGGTTTATTCAGCGGACCTTTTCTTTATTTCTTAGTTATTAAACGGTAGTTTGTAGACGGATGGTTTCTCTTCGGATGCTAATATTTACGTAATATCTCAGTTAAGTTGCCCTTTACTGATTTTGGGTAAACAAATCAGTTGGCGCCCAAACGACCTAGTCAGTTAACTCACTTAAGACCTAGTGCTCGCCAGGCGTAAGGTTGCCGTTCGCATACTCGGTTAACAAGCAAGCTACAATGATTTTTAACTTAGAAAAAAGAAAATGTCTAAAGATGCTAAACCAGACGACTAACGAGGATTATTGATAAGAGTAATCTGTCATTTGGCGAACAAAAATCCAATTATTTTAGAAGATGTTATATTTCTCTATAATCTCTAATATAATCTATTAACCTCTAAATAAAATATACACTTTACATGTTAAAGTTTCCTTAAAATATGTATTCAAAATGCAACCATTTCTGCGGGAAACAGATCAGAACTTTTTGATATTCACTTAAAAATTGACAACGTCGCATCGTCGTGTTTATTTCGATATCCAATTTTGGGTTGAACGGAATTGAGTTATTTAGTTTGATTGGCCTGTTAAGCTATTTTTTGAATATAAAATGTAATATTTTTAGGTCTTCATTCCATACAGTTAAGTATAAATTTGACTTGTTTTGTTATAAAGATAAAAGAAAATTTACACATTATTTTCGTTTAATGCCAAAGTTGAAATTACTAGCACTTATTTTCAGATCATAGCACGCTTTAAACGATTCACGTCATTAAAAACAGATTATTAATTGTTTTCATAACTTAAATGTACGAATGTTCACCATTTGAGTCTATGCAAGCCTGGGACCATTTTAACTGATTTTCTCGAACACGCTGAAAAAGTTTTGGAATATTTGGTCGACAATATCGGTCGTATATTGATAATCTGGTCGACAGCACCACAAATACCTTTTGGTCTGAATGATTGTGGCGTGTTCATTATTTAAGATAACGGCTTATGTGTACTGGGTTGGCATCATGCAATTTTAGGGGCACATTTTCTAAAAATATTGATAATTCATTTCTTAAAAAAAAATCCTGCCCATTTAATCTATGGAGTAAAACAAATAGCCCTATAAGGTAATATCTCCCACTATTCTAGCTTATAGATAATGGAAAATTCATGTTATTTTTTTTTCCAGTAACTACGTGGGAATTTTCATCTGCACAGATGTGTAAATTTTGAAAATTCGAAATCCCTTTCTCAGTGAAAGAAGCTTCGTCTGTTGATAAGCAGGTTAAACAAATAATTAGGATTATCAATTTATTTATATTTTAACCAATAAACCACAATATTCACAATACTTTTTCCTGGGTAAAAAAATCTGCGGTAAGAGTTCTTGTACCTTTTGTACAGAATAATGGTAGAGTAATTGCTCTATTAGTATTCTGTGTATAAATTAATGGGACACTGCAACTTGTTACGCAACACTTAGCTTACTTTTAGTAAAACCCTCTTCAACAACATGAAAAAATTGTTTTTCTAAATAAGAACCATATCATGAAATTCGCGTGCAGGTTACATTTATGGTTTTACAGGGAACTTAAACACATGCATTGACATACCCTGAAATCATTTTTGTCTGAATTTTAAAATAACATTCTTTATCATGGTGATCATATCAATCAGTCAATTGAGGTCATATTGCCACATGGATTCGGGCTGATTCTTCATTTTCAAAAACAATGCTCATTAGTTTATTTGTAGTTTATTTGTGACAAAAATAAATAACGCCGAGATCGTCTAAGTCTCTTTGTTTGTTAAGGGACGTGTTGTCCAAGTGGATTTCAACCATTTCTAAGAACCCCCTTTTGTTAGTATTACTCTCTTGAACTATAATTTCAGTATTTTGAAAATCCATGATGTGGTTAGTTTCAATAACATGTTCTGCTAAAGCATAGGTTTTTTTCCCCAATCTATAATCACTTTTGTATCTGGTAATTCTGTCTTGCAATACTGTTGATGTTTGTCCTATACAGGTTCGGTCACAGTCATTACACTCAATTCTATGTATTACATTAGGTCTAGGTGAAAAGAAGAAAGTGTCTCCCACAGTAAGTAAGTGTTTCTGATATATTTTTATATTAGTTTGTTTAATGAGAATTTTCTCTAATTTAAATGTGAGATCTTTAATATATTCTAACAAGAAATAATATTTCAGTTTATATTTTAACAAGAAATATCAGCTGAACAGGCGTCAATGCCAGGGGTATTTTGTGAATCTGAAATTGCATGATCATTCTGTGTTAGGGAACATTTCCCCACATCCCCCATATTGTGATAATTTTGGGTTTTTAGTTGAAGTAGAATTGAATAAAAAAAAAAATATATATATATATATATATATATATATATATATATATATATATATATATATATATATATATATATATGAATATATATATATATATATATATATATATATATATATATATATATATATATATATATATATATATAGTAGGAATCGTCCTACTGGAGGTCGAAGGAAGTTTCGACAGAGTATGGCACGATAGGCTTACCTACAAAATGATACAGATAGGTTTTCCTGAGTGGATAACCGAGCTGACTGACTCTTACCTAAGAGGCAGAAGTTTCTCCGTTAAAATCAGATCCAGTTAGATCAGCAAGTAGATTTATGGAGGCTGGAGTGCTGCAGGAGCGGTGCTAACGCCACATCTCTGCAATATATTCACCAGTGATATTCCAAGGAGGAATAACACCAAGATAGATATGCGGACGATACAACCATTATGGCCAGATCCATATGACCAGACTACGCCGTCGCATACTTTCAGGAACATTTGGACGATCTGATGGAGTGGTTGATAGCCTGGAAGATCAAGGTGAATATCACCAAGACACAGGCTTTTCATGTTGACTATCGAAGATGCAGACTCAGTTGACCACTGGAGATTGAAGGCGAGGATGAGACCTGGCAGGATACACTGAAGTATCTAGGAGTCACATTCAACAAGAGAATGACATGGAAACAGCACACAAAAGCAGTGCGGATTTAAGTCGTCGCTGTAAGGCAGATGATTAACCCTATTTGCAGGAATAGCAAATTAGGTTTCAAGCACAAACTTTTAATGATTAGTAAGAAGCGTCTTGATGTACGGATCGATCATGTGAGGCTACAAAATCCTATATTAAAGCACTGGATCAAATGGAAAACAGACCAGTGCGACTGACTCTGGTTCGTGAGAAATGACCAAATACGCCTAGTGACAAGATGGACTCCCTTACAGCAGTGTATCCGAGAGAATGCAGAAAAGGCCTTTCTGAAAATTGCTCTTCACCCCAATTAAAATCCCCGAATGGAGTGTACGTTAGTAAAATGATATACTGAGTACTCACTTAAGTGAGTTCGGCAAATGACATACATAAAATAATATCTTAAGATCCTCTCTGATATCTAAGATCTTAATCCTCTATTCACTTGTCCTGCAGAGGAAAGTGGTGTGAAGCATTCTATCCGAAACCGTCGTTGTGGATCGAACTGTGGAAATATCAAGAAAGAGAAGGCAATGGTGTCACAGTAGCCCAGTGTCACGGCAGATCATTACCCCATCTACCTGATGTGGTGGGTCGCATTCTGCGTACCGCGGATAGGTTTTCAAGTGGTTTAAGACATTCCCACCCGGAAACGAAGCGACAGAGTCAGAGATGGCACATGACCACCTCATTACGGCCAAAAAAACCCAGAATGCGCGATAGATTTCGAGAAATCGAAAATAAAAATTTGCTTTTTTGATAACTAGGGGTTCATAAGGAATTTGTGCTTGCAGACCAAACAGTAAACTAGTGTTTTTAGCGGGAGGTTCTTGGAACGAAAATGGATCATTTCTGAGATCGAAATAATATAATAATAAAATACATCGTGTTGCTTCACGACACTGCGCCTTGCCAATCAGTGATTTCAGTTAACAAGTTTTTAGCAAGTAAAAACATTTGGCTCCGCAATCCTTTATTTACCAGGCCTCAGTCTTTGTAATTGTTTCCTTTTCACAAGATTGAAATTTCACTTGAAATGATGCTATTTTGAGACAGTGGAGAACATTGAAAAGGCTGTAATGCGCTAGAAAAATCCGGTTTACAAAAATAATTGCCACGGCCCAACAAGTAACTCAAGACAGTTCAAACTCGAATTAAAAACGCATCAGGTGCTGGTCTGTATTTTCTCTAGAAGCAAAGCCTACAGAATTGTCGGATCGAACGCTACTCCACCAGTCTCATTAATTTTATTAAATAATTTGTAATTTATTTTTTAGACACACCTTAAATGTAGCGCCATCGTCTATGCGTCTTAATGCCCTGAAATTGACACGCAATCCCGGTAGTTGTTTTAAGGTACGAAATAACTAAAATAGATAGGTAGATGTTTCATTATTGAACTCTGATATAATTATCAAATATATTATCCCTATCCATGATTCACTACTATAAGATATAAAATGTATTGTAAAGTTTACAAATCCCGCAGTGATACAGGCTAAGGCGTTAACACTTTGGAATATTTCTGGTCTTAAATATCCATACTATTATTTGTCAGGTTCCATCGCATGCTATAATTTCGAAATCTGCCAATAAAATATAATAGTGTTCTCAACTTCATGACTCATTAAGTAGCAATATTACATCGTACATTACATCTGACAGGAGTTGAAATTCTACTAACCAAACTAAATGCAAGTGCTGTTGAAATATTTGTTATATGTCAAACATTAAAGCATGCGGAAAATATTTTATGTACTTACTCAACTTGCGATATCTTAAACTTTCAGAATAATCTTCGACATTTTTGACACAGTTATGTTAAAATGGCCATGGATTTAATTTAATAACCCAGCTCAATAAATATCATAGTACCAGTATTTGATAGAAAATGAACATTTATGATTATTAGTTATAACACAGATATAATAATACAGATATAAACTGCAGCTAATTGAAAATTATATCAAAATTTAGTATAAAATGTATTTTTGTTAATTCTGTAGAAAATGTTGTAAGTTGAAAGTGGAACGTCTAATAATATAATATATTGTAGATATCAAACTACTTTTTGTTGCCATCTCTGTAATATTCTCTGTATAATTCTACCCGTTATATTTCGATATTTTATAATTATCTAAAAGATAGAGTGAGTTTTTAATTAAATAGGAATAAATAACAGGCTGAAAGGGGTAGCATATATTTTAGTCGAACCAATTAGTATACTTGACTTGCCGAGGAAAGATAAGATTGGGAATTTCTCGATAATCACTCGCATAATCAGCGTGGCCAATGAGATATATCGGATGCCTTATGAAAGGCCTCTATGTTGATCACTCGTCAGTCGATTTGACTTTAGACGACTCCATCAAACAACATAAACAAAGGGTTGAAAGCCCGAGATAGGTTGAAACACAGCCTATGTCTGTTGTTATGGTAATATGTATGTTCAATCATTAACAGACTTTGCAGTTAATACCCCTCGAATCAAAAAACAAAGCTCAGTAAATATATATGTTGTAGTAATATAACAATATTGATGAGCTAATAAGAGAACATGGCCATGAAATTTTAAGACTTTCACCCTATCATTATGATTATAATCCTATAGAAATAATTTGGGCTAATGCGAAGACATTATATAATAAACATATTGGTAGGAATGTATTTAATGATTTAATGATTTAATGAGTACAAAATATATGGAAAGGAGCATTGGAACATTGTAATGAAGAAGTGTGGGAAAAATCAATGTTGAAGTTGAGCCTATAATAATCAACGATATTGATAAATGAACTATTATTGTACCTATTTATTTAGATACAGGAAAAATTATTTTTATTTATTTATGTATTATATTTGTTTATGTATAATTGTATTTATGTATTAAGTACTCAGGATTTAACACTATGTATAAACAGCTGTTTTTGTATGCTTTATATAATTATATGAAATATTTGAAATTATATTTGTAATAAATGTGTAATGCAATTGTTTAAGGATTTGTATATTCCCATACCTTGGTAACTTTTTCATCATATAAAAATTAGTCTCGACAATAATATTTATAGAGTAAATAAAATGATGATTTTGGCCAATAACAAATTAATTCATTGACTACTTCCCTAAAATTTCGAGATAACTTTTGGTGGAGAATTTTCTAAGTTAAAATTGTTCGGGCGATTTTAACCTACAAAATTCTTCGATCGATCTATGATATAAAACTAAACAATTTCATGGCACACACGACATTTTACATTAAAATATCGATTTATAACAGGATGTTTTATAATTTCATGTTATAAATATATACAAATAAATATATCGTGAATTTAATTCATAAACATAAATATCCGTCTTTCGAGGCACCAACCACGTCCATTATGAAAGTTACCTCTAATCTGACTAATCATTTTATATTTGATTCATATGCATAAAAATTGATGACGCATGGATAATCTTTGGACGGTTCAACTGTACATAGTCGATGTTGCTTGCTGCTATACTAATCCGTATATCCCAGTCTATTTTCTAGTTAAAAACTATAGGTAGTAATGTCGTGCTTTAAACTAATACAACAGTTGAAAATGTCTTGACAATTAATTAAATAATTGGATTATAAAATAAATATACATTAATTTATAAAAAAGAATGTTACCCACGTAAAATTAACTCTCCCTCACTCTTCCTCATGCTAACTTAACTTTTTGGAAAAACCAGTACCTAATCTGAAGCTAATAACATTAATTTCGATATGGCCCAATTTTAATCAAATTTACATTCGGCCCTGTTTTTTTCAAAAATCCTTGTCCGCCAACCAAGAGGTACCGGATTGCGAGATGACACGATACCGATAAGCGAATTAAAACGGCATTTATCCCCGCCCGCTTTCTATCTCGTTACAACCCCCCCTCATATAAGTCCCTCTTCCCCACCTAGTTTCCCTACCTTTCGTTGTCCTTCATTTTTTCCTCGTTCTGGCTCGTAGTTGGCGTGTTTAATTTGCGTGTTAAAGCGCGATGATTTTCCAGGGGCGTTTTGATGAGGAAAAGGGTTCGAAATTGGAAAGATTACAAGGTCGAATAGGCTAGAAACATGATAATGAAGTTTCATAGTCGTTTTTATTTATGGGCTATTAATTTCGATAAAGTTTTATTATCGTGTTGGTGAGGTGTAAAATCAACCAAAAAAACACTTGTAGCCAAGTAAAACTAGTCACGTTATTCTTCATGGAACGATTCGTGAATTATGAAATAGAATAGTTAAAAAAAGGGTGGCCATGCAACATAATTAGAAAGCAAAGAGAGGAGCATACACAGCTATATCCGAAATTCAGTAAATACAGTCCAAATCGTGACATGTACTTCAAATGAAGAAGAACCAATATCACTGGTTACTTCTTGACTTGAAATGATAGTGCTTGCTGCTAGTGCTTTTGGTCGTCATTTCCTCTTTTTGCTTTCAATGTGGTTAATTCTGTTATTTTTTTCATTCTGGAATATACTGCAAATAAATTAAGCTTTACTTTTCTGTCAATTTACCTTTTCCTTCCAAATTTACAATTTCCACACGTATCTCTCGAGTTTCGCGAGCCATAATTGTTGGAACATTAACACTTAACACTCATCTTTTTACTGTATAACGAGTTAAGAAGGATTACATTTGTTTGTTTTTTGTATATTGAAGTTTTTTATTACCTCTAAAGCGGATTAAATCAAAAATGTATTAACTAGTTAGAAAATTACATATTCTGCTTGAATAATGACATTTTTGTTTTTATTTGTCTAATTTTTTTTGGTTTCGTTTTGTATAAAATAATTTGTAGTGTGTGCCGATGCAAGGAGTGCAACTACGTTTTATAATGTACGTAACTTAAACGTTTATAAATAAGCCAATGCTAAATAACAAACTATTTTTTGTATTTCGCAACATTCACAGATTTATCTTCGAACACATGCCCTAATTACCATTTAACATGTTGATAATTCATTATGGTGATTATCTACCCGAATATGTCTTTACAGCAAAATTAATATAGGAATTAATCAATCTCTAATTATTTCATAGTTTCGATAAGCATGATTAATTATCGACCATTTTCATATAAAGAATCTTAAATTGTAACAGATGATAGTCATAATATTAATAGATTTATGTGTATATCAAATATGAAAAATAAATCAGTACTAAAGAATTTATTTTAAAAGCAACAATAATTAAATTGATTAATATATATATATATATATATATATATATATATATATATATATATATATATATATATATATATATAT
This sequence comes from Cosmopolites sordidus, assembly GCA_031761425.1. Lineage (NCBI taxonomy): Eukaryota > Metazoa > Arthropoda > Insecta > Coleoptera > Curculionidae > Cosmopolites > Cosmopolites sordidus. Next base: position 156,772 of record JARFXV010001503.1, on the reverse strand, counting down.
ATATATATATATACTACTACTACTTGTCCTGGAGGTTAAGTTGACCCGAAGGCCCTGACTTGTATTCGCTGATTTTTTCGAACGTCACGACAATGTCGCTTATTCGAAGGGTTTTAGCTGCCGTCCTTTAGGCATGGAGGTGATGACCGAAGAGGATGGTCATACTGGGGCAACGGCCGGCAATGAAGCTGCCGTGGCTCTGATTAGCGGATTGTCCGAAAGGGACGCCGTCGCTAGGAATTTGTCCAGAAGTCTGGACAGGAATGTCTGAAGCTCTGGTGTGTCAGTTTCCCGATGGATTTGCGCATTCCTTACAAACCATGGGGCACCTACTAATGTGCGAAGAACACGTGACTGGAACGATTGCAAAATTGCAATCGACGTTGGGGGGAGGTACGGGAACCAGGCCTGAGATCCGTAGGTGAGGACGGATCGGACCATGATTTTATACAGGGTTATTCGGATGTTCAGCGAGAGCTTACTTTTGCCGTTCATTAGGGGGTAAAGCAGACGAGCCATGGCTCTTGCTTTCCCGGTTACCTTCTTCAGGTGCGGCACCCACGTGAGGGCCTTGTCGAACTCAAGGCCCAGGTAGTGTGCCGATCTGGCCCATTTGATGGGGACTCCGTAGATGCGGATATTCTGTCTGATTATCGGCTGTCTTCTTGTGAAGAGGACAGCCTGGGTTTTGCTGCGATTTATTGCTAACCTCCAGTAGGCTAGCCATTTTAGGGCTTTTAACGTCTGCCTTTGGAGCCTGGATGTGATCAGCCAGGTCCCGGGGGCTGACGTATAAAAAGCGGTATCGTCAGCATAGAATGCAGTCTTTACATGCGGAATTTTAGGAAAGTCCGCCATGTAGACGTTGAAGATTACTGGGGCAAGAGGGGATCCTTGCGGTACTCCCGCTTCGATTCGCTGGACTGAAGACAAAGTACCATCGACGAGCACTTGGAAAGTGCGTCCAGTCAGGAACGATGCCAATAGCTTGACTAGGTCTGTTGGTATACCCAGCCTGAGCATCTTGACTATGAGTCCGAGATGCCAGACTCTGCCGAAGGCTTGCGAGAGGTCTAAGAAGACGGCTCCCGTATGGCGCCTGCCACCGAAACCCTGCCTGATTTCCGTCGCGAGCCGTGCCGCCTGGTGGACGGCCGCATGCCCCCTTCGGAAACCGAGCTGTTCGTCCGGCAGTATGTTCTTGTCGGCAAGAACGAAGTTGAGAGCGTGTAAAATCGCCCTCTCGACGATCTTGCCGAGTGCGCTAAGCAAGCTAATGGGTCTATAGCTACTTGGCTCTCTTGGGCTTTTTCCTTTTTTCAGGATTACTATGATTTGGGCCTGTTTCCATATAGCTGGAAAGTGCTGAAGTCTGAAAGAAGCGTTGACAATATTTGCCAACTGGGCTATTTGCTTGTTTGGTAGCCGTTTCAGCTGCATCGGAGAGATACGGTCGCGACCAGGAACTTTTCTAGATTTCAAACCTCGGATAATATTGTGTATTATCTTCGGCGAGACTATTTGGCTGATCAAGTAGCCAGGATTAGGAGTTCCTTGGTAGGATAGAATTTCTTTCCTAAACTGTTCAACTTTAGTCCTCTTTTCGGCTGAAGGCCGAAGAGAGGTCATCTGCTTTTGGTAGGTCACGGCGAAGAGCTCTGCTTTTTCCGCCCCCGTGACGGCGTGAGTGTCACCCGTCCTCAGGGGAGGAATCGGCGCTCTCGCCTTTCTCACCAAGTGATTGGCCGTTTTCCAAATCGATCGATCGGCCCTGTCGATTGACGCTAGAAAATCGTCCCATCTGTCAATCCTGAACTCTCTGAGAGCCTGCAAGGACTCCCTTTTGGCTTCGTTTGCACGTCGCCCGAGCTCAGGGTCGCCAGTCAGTCGATAGCGTCTGTATAGTCTGTTTTTCAGACGGATCTTCTCTTTTACCTCGGACGGAATGTCTAAGGTGGTCCGAGAAGGGTCCGTCTTGAAGCTAGTAGCCACTTTCGTGGCTTCTATTATATCTTTAGTTAGTTTCTCGACCGCATCCTCTAGCTGCTGAACGTTATCAATGCGCGGGTTGGGCCCGCTGTTTTGCAAATGCTCTTGGAATTTGCTCCAACTGATGTTAGATACCTTTCGCGGTGGGAAGGTGTCCACCTTGGTACCTATGGTTAGAATGACCGGGTAATGATCCGACGTAAGCTCGTGAACAACCTGGACGGTGCAATGATTCGTTAGATTTCTCACGATGAAGAAATCTAGGAAGCTGTCGAGACGGGATGGTTCGTCCGGGACAAGCAGGTTCAGCCCGTATCTATCCGCCATAGATAACAGGTCAGCACCCCTCTTGTTTATCCATCTCGAACCCCACACTTGATTATGAGCGTTATAGTCCCCTCCAATGATGACTGGAGTGTTGTTAGTCAGGAGCCTGCTCACTTCACCTGAATCGAAGTTGTTGCAGGTTCTCTGATACCATGAAGATAGGTTTACGGGACTACCTTCTAGAGCCACTTGCACCGACATCACCTCTGAGGAAGTAAAGCCCGTCGGAGGCAAAAGGTTGTGTCTGATTCCTCTCTTGACGAGAATCATCAGGCCACCCTTCGCTCCGCCGAGACGATCCTCCCTGTAGCAGCAAAAGTTCCTCACGCCGAACCGTTGGCTCGGCTTGAGGAAAGTTTCCTGAATCAGGGCTACGTCGATGCCGTGGTCTTCTAGAAACGCCGTTAATTCCAACTTTTTCCCGTTCAGGGAGTTGGAATTCCATGTCACGACGCGCAATGAATCTTTATTGTTCATTGGCGGTTTGATACATGGCTAAAGCTGCGTTCAGTTGCTGCTGTACCATGGCAGCCATCTGACGCATCATGTTCTCCATCATTGCGGAGAAGTCCGGCAACTGGATTTTTGGGAGAGTGGCCTGTGTCGGGGCGACCGTCGCCTCGACCGGGGTTTTCCTGTTGGTTTGTGTCCCCCAGACGAATGTAGGGGGTGGAATCTTCGGCGGAGTTTTGACCGGAGCGGTTTCCTGTGCTTTCTTGCCCTCCAACCTGTTCGGGGGTTTCCTGGGGCAAGTTTTCGCGTTTGCTGGGTGAGGACCACCGCAATTAACGCATTTAGCCGGAGTGTTCCTCGGCTTTTTGCAATCTTTTGAGGCGTGATTCATCGAGCACCTCATGCATTTTGGCGGGGCGTGGCACTTCTTGGCCGTGTGCCCATAGACCTGGCAGTTGAAGCACTGCGAGGTCTCACCGTTGGATCTTACATTTTCGACTTTGATTTTCTGGTCCACCAGAAACTTTACGTTATATATCCCCTTTTGTGACTTGGGGAGGATGACGTGTACCATTGCTAGTGGTCCCTTCTTATTTCTCCATCTCTGGACTTTGGATGGGGTGAACCCTAGTTCGACGAGCTCTTCTCTGACCTCGTCCTCCGTGACCGTTTCCACGATGTTGCGGAGCAGGACATGGAGCTGCTTTTCGTCTCTTGTGCAGAATGTGTGATAGGGAATTTTTTCCCCATCCAAGAACGCCGTCAATTTCCTATAATCGGTTGACGTTCTAGGCTGAATCTTGACCCCTTCCGGGCGATTCAGCGCCTTGTCAGTGCCGATTTTCTCTTTTAGTATGAAGGTCATCACCTTCATGAACTGCGCTTTGCTGCGTAGTATCACCGGCGGGACTTTTTCGGTCTTCGCTACCGGTATTTTCTTTGCGGTGGCCTCTTTGGCTACCGGGGTTGGTGTTGTGCTGGGGCCCGCCTCTCCGACGGGTCTTTTCTTCGTTGCCTGTTCTGGCTGCCTCTCTTCCTCAGAGGACGGCCTATTCCGCTTGGTACAGCGCCTTTTTCTGCCGGTGCTGACCTCGAAATCAGAGTCTGAAGAGTCTCCGCCGATGGAGACAACTTCACCTTCACTTTCTTCCTGTTCCATTCTGGATACCACAGGAATTTTATTCATCGATTTGACGCCTTTTGGCGATTTCAATGGAGGGAAATCGGCATCGCTCAATTTCCCATCGCCAGCGATTGTTTTCTTTACATCCTGCTGTTTGATGCAGGCCGTCTCTTTATCTTCTTTAGGCGCCAGCCCGTTGGTGCGGCCAGTCTCCTTTTTTAATATTTTTGCCGACCCTTTGGTGCTGGCGGTCTCTTTTCGAGGAGAATTTTCCGTCCCGTTGGTGCGGGCGGTCTCTGTCCTTTCCATATTATCGACTTTCGCATTTAGCGAAGCCACCTGGTCTTTTAGTTTGTTTGATGAGCTCCTTTAGCTCAAAT